>NMRB01000869.1:42946-58603 GCA_002633025.1 Notospermus geniculatus
GTCGATGATACGGACCCTTCTCTGATCTTCGACGCCTACGTCTGCTACAGCAGCTTGGACTACGTCTGGGTCGTCCATACGCTGTGGAATAAGTTAGAGAAGGAAAAACGGCCCGCTTACCGTCTCCTGCTGCACCACCGAGATTTCATACCTGGTGGAATGATTATGGACAACATCGTAGAGGGGGTGACAAAAAGTAAAAGAATGATCATGTACGTGACGGACAACTTTATCAAAAGTCAGTGGTGTATGGTGGAATTTCGCACAGCACACCACGAAGCTCTTTCTAAGAATATGCGTAACTATCTCATCGCAATTGTTGATGAAGAACTTGATATCGAAAACGTTCCTGAGGATTTTAAAGTATTCTTGAAAAACACGACATATCTCAAAAGAAATGAAACGCATTTTTGGGATAAACTTTACTACGCCCTGCCGCAAAGGGGTCCTCGGCAGCAGGCTGTCCCGACGGAGAGACCAAGGGACGATGGCGTGGACGTGACGGGCGTCGCAAGGCAATGCTCCGTGGTGAGCAATGGGAGTTACGGTTTGCCGGAGCTGGTGCGCCAGCTTTCCCTGCGAAGTGAAACGAGCCATGCGTCACTAGGAGGCGAAGGGCTCGGGCTGAACGTGAGCAGGTTGAGCCAGTCTTGCGTCAAAGAGAAACGGCCCAAGACAAACATTCGCATAAGTAAACACCGAAAATCAGAAAGTGTGCATTTAGTACCGCTCCCACCGGATAAGACAAACAGGGCGGTTGCTGAAGTTACGGCGAGTAGCAGCCTTGAGAGCGATTCTGGAGTTTTTACTGAAATATCTCTCGACCAATGAGGTCAAATGTTTAAAGGTTACCTGAAACGGTTTTATCAACTTCTGGTTTTATGCATAATGCTGTAGAGCATTAATCAGGCAGCATGAAACTGAAAACCGCATGAAAATCGGATCATCCATTTCCAAGTTATGGGAATTTAAAAAGGATGACTACACACCCTAACAACCATGTCAGGCAGAGGCGAACAGCACATTTGATGTCATAGGATTTTTTAAACATATAAAAAACATTAAAATAACACATTTAACTCGGACAGTTAAGTGTAGTTTCGATGTAGTTTTCTTGTTCAGTCAGTCGTACTGCAGTTATTTCCTTAATATGGATTCTGAGGACAATATTTGGATTTCTGGACAGCAAAACTGACCTCATGAACCCGCCGCCTGGACAGCCATGGATACCAAGTTGTTTGGTTGTCATGCAGAAATACATCTTAAATTTGGTATAACACTGTTATTAATGATCCAATCTTCATGCAACTTTCACTGAACTGTTTTTTACTCGAACTACTTTTCAGAGAAAAAAATCATGAAATGCGTTTCAGGTAACCTTTAATTTACTGCATAATATTGGCGATATGGACCAGTATTTCGTTGCTCCAGGGCCGTCATTTGGACGCACTGCGTTCTATATGTACCATAGCCCTTCACCCATGCTTGACATTAAACTTACGACGCTGTTTCTCGTTTTGAATCTCAAATGTGGCTCAATTGACACTTGAGCACCTTTTATTAGTTGAACAGGAAGGTTTTCACCGACACATTAGTTACTTCAACAACACTTTAAAAGGTAAACCAGAAGAATGTGTCCAGGTACCCACAGAAAACTTCCGTGTTCTGATCAGCATAATGTTTCAGACGGTAACTCAGGAAGTTCTCAATGTCCCCATCGGATTTTGGTTCCCGAAGCCGCCTTCTAGCCCTTGCGGTGGCTTCGGGAACCAAAATGTCCGCATCGGTCCTGCGTAGTGCAGGTGTAACAGTAAAGAATGTCCCCTGTGAAAGTGTCCACTTCTATTGTTGAATGACGGATTAACGTGCACAGCTCTAGAAACCAAGCGCCAGAGATTAGAATGTAACAGCATAATTTTGTTCCTAGGACAGTTTTTCCTGGGGACATTCTTTCCTGTCACACCTGGCAAAGTGCTTGGGGAAAATGAAGCTGTTTTGCATAACGTCAGAATTTCCTTGTAAATCTCATTTAGCAGCCAATTAGAATAAATTATCAATAGTCTTATGTAAATAATGAATATGAAAAGTGATATTTAAAAAAAAGTTTTCTTTAATCATTGCTGGACTGCCACCGCCAGGGGAGGGGCATCGGTTGGGAGCTGTTAGTCAATTGACCAATAGATGTCACTACGGTCCATTTATTAAATGCCCCAGCGGACTCATTCATGCTTGATTGAGCACCAACTTCGGACAATTTTACATGTATATTGTATTGGCCCGTTAGAACTTCGCTGCCGTCTTTTGGCGATACAGCGGCTGACTGCTCCTTGGGCTGCCCTCTTACTCCTCCCCTGGCGGCAGCATCCGGAACTAACATAGGAAAGTGAGGGTGCCGTGGATGATGAATGCAATCACCTAGAAGTAGGGCCTACGTAAGGCCAAAAGTCAGCATATGTCGTAAAGAAGCAATTCTGTCCCGCCCGAATAATAAACACTTGAGGAAAATCCCATGATGTAAACGTTCTTGGCGCGTTGGCGTCTAGGGCCCAAATCCATAAAACCTTGCTAGGCTTAGTTGCCTGCTAAAGTGCCCAGTTTGTACAGGCCGATGTACACAACTAACCAACTAAGCTAGCAAGGTTTTATGGATTTTAGAAACGTGTGGCCTATCACCTCCGTAACGCCGCCTATTGTCATATCACGACATGACGCAATTTTGATTAGCACATGATCATCACGTATCCATGACAACCGATCTGGGCCGGTATTTATATGAAAGCGATTGATCAGAGATGGACATTGACAAGACAATCAGTCGAGGATAACTCTACAAGGTAGGTCTCGCAATTATTCAACTTTCTTTTGTCGACTTTTTAAATTTCCCACGATTTATTTCCGTATTGGTGACATGCGATGACAGATGATGTGCAATTTATTTTGTTAAAACCCTCGTCGGGCTGAAAATAAGGAGAAAATTTAGTTATGGTTTCAAAAAGGGGCGAATTAAGGATAAGCGTCTTTAGATAACCTCCACATGCCGGAACGGAGCGAAAAATGCATAAGGAAGGACCAAATTCTTTAATAGTAGCGTTTTAAACAGCGTTCAAACTCTGAGATTATAGCGGTAGAACTAACTGGCATGAATTTCTTCCTATAATGCCCCAATCACACTGAGCTAGTTCTCAGTACGTTCTTGAAAATGTTGCCGAACGGGCTCAAGCTGTGTGCGAACGGAGTGGACGTAGTGGCAACTTTTTACGGTCTTTTCACGAACTAAGGGCCTGTCACACTGGAGTAGTTCTCAAAACGTCCTGCCCCGTCCTAATAAAATCGTAAAACGGGCGAGAACGTGTGAAGTTGGCCAAATAAGTTATCTCAAAGTTGTGGAGCACTAGTCCCGTCCGAGCCCGTCCATGAAGTTCGTAAAAAGACTGTAAAAAGTTGCCACTGCGTCCACTCCGTTCGCAGACAGTTTTAGCCCGTTCGGCCAAATTTTCAAGAACGTAGGCCTACTGAGAACTAGCTCAGTGACAGTGTGATGGGGGCATTAAACTCAAAGTGCCCCAGGGGTCCCTTTCAAATGTTGCCAGCAATTCATTTTGTTTCTGGAGAATTTGTCTCTTTCCCAAGGTTGATTACCCAAAATTAGTTTTAGTGTGTCAGGTTCATGATCACCCCCCCCCCCCATCAAAGTTCTGATAACGTACTGGATGCGTCTATTAACCTAATATTGTAGAGAATGTGAACAATATTAGGATGAACGCAGTGAATGTACTTTTATACTTTTTTTCCGTCACGATAATCATGGCACTTAACACCTGTAAGGTGTGAAGGTCTTTAACAAGGTGTTTATTTCAAAAGTCAATCAGTATGATGATTGGGCCCTGCACGTCATCAATTAATGGATCATTCATTATCCTGTTTGTTGTAGATACAATGTTTGATAAAGCAGATTTATATTACATGGATATGTACAATATATGTATAATCTGACTAGGATAGTAGGCGTAATGGTATGTCATCATGTCGATTGAAGCGTATTTGACAGTGAATGAATGATGGATCGTCCCGCCACGACATCCACACAATGCCCAAGTGCAGTGAAAAATTCAAAGTGGTGGCTTTGGCGGCCATATTGTGCAACGGATTGCATTCAAAATCGATAGGCGTGTGCAGTAACCCAACCCCAACATCCGCATCAAGAATGGTGATGATTAGCTGTGGGGTTCTTGAGCTAATGCATGCGCAAAATGCAAGTTCAAAATGGTGGCTGTGGCGGCCATTTTGATATCCTCAGAGCGCAACCAAAATCGATGAACCCGTACCGCAAAATTCACCGGAATCCAGTTTTGATTTAGACGTCTAACTACAGGAAAGAAGCGAAATAAATTATGAATCACTTGGTCAGGAACTTCGTAATTTCTCATGAAAACACAGAATTGCTGTCATTCATGACGTCATTAGCACCATTCCTAGTTTACGCCAAAACCGCTTACGTCACAAGCAGGGTCTTGAATGAACTGCTAATGAATTTCTCTCGCCTACTAGGAAAAAGCATGTTTACTACTTTACCGTAAAACACGTGATGATATGGATGATAATATATGATAATGGACCCCTGGAGACATAGGCCTTCACGCACTTGTCTAGATTGCGGTGGCCATTGTATGGAGGCACCGGGGTAGAAAGTACAAACGCTACTTTACAACGCAGCATAAAATGGACAGGTATGGGGAGGGCTTAACAAAGCATCAATAAATGTAGCAGGTGGTCAGTTGGAAGAAAACGTCCGACACATGTTTTCATGTACCCCAGCCTGATACTCTACAAACTACACGTGCAGGCCTAACAGAGTTTTCGCAAAGCCCCCGAAACGCCAAAGCGTTCGTCTGTCCTTTTTTTGTTCTGTGCTATCTTCGTGGCATCGAACAATGGATTTGGCGTTCGTGTTGGTGTTTCGGGGGCTTTGCGAAAACTCTGTACTTGTATTACTGATATCAAAATTCCGCTGTATGGTGCGTATATGACGTCATGAAGCAATCGTAAGTAATGCTCGTTGATTGGTCGAATACGTTTGTCCGTCTGAGGTGAATAAACGAAGTTCGGGCTGACTATGATGAATCCTGATGTTCTCTTTACGCCTGCCGCACACTGGAGCTATCTGCTCAGCAAAAAGTCATTCGAGACCGTTTGCTCAGCAGATAGCTCACCGAAAAATACGCGCACACGCGAGCTTTCTGCCTCGCGAGGCAAAAAACTCACCGAAATTACGCGCACACGCGAGCTATCTGCTGAGCAAACGGTCTCGAATGACTTTTTGCTCAGCAGATAGCTCCAGTGTGCGGCAGGCTTTATGCGCGCACACCGTAACCGGATTCCGGTGAGTTCGGTCCGGTTCCCGCAGCGTCCGGACAGAAATTGTACAAGAGAACCCGACCTCTGTGCGGACACTTCATTGGATGAGTGGACTTGACCCAATGGCTTGCGGGACTGCGCCGCAAACCGCACCGGAATCAGGTTTTGGTGGGTGTGCGCCTTTATCAAGCTAGCTAGTGTCGGACTGATAACAGATGCCATAACATACTTCAGCTTTGATTGATGAGATTGGGTGTGATGGTATCATCGGGCATGCTTAGCATTCCTGGCCCTTTGTCTTCGGTCTCATATCATTCTCCTCCTCTGTATACAAGCAACCACTGCAAAAGCTAGGGCAGCGGTATCAGGCCGAGTAAAGTTAAGAGATTCGGTTACGGGCCTAATTCCGCCAGCAGGACCAGTCACCAGACAGACCTTGTTTTGATGAACCCGAGCCGCACACGAAAACCTGGTAGCGCACATTAGTGAGGTTTCGCAAATCTGACGAAAAACGATGTACGAAATTGGACTTTATTTCCATGACATAATGTATTTCTGGAGATGGTTGGTACCACAAATATCGCCTGCTGCAAGAGCGTCTTTTTAGCGTGTGACGTAGACCGATAGAGCTACGGGAACGGTGTATATTAAACTTAGAAATTTATCTTTTGTTTCCACTTCTTAGTTACGAAGTGGGAATTAAAAAATTGAAGATGCATCATAACTCTCTCGGTCTTACATGGTATGCTAAAAGACGCACTGGCAGCAGGGACATTTGTGGTACCAACCATCTCCAGAAATACATTACGTCCATGTCAGTAGTGAGCTATGTGCGCAACCTCATCCGTGCGAGTTTTATGTCCCCGACACGGCTCACGACAAGAAATGGGTAATGCAAGCATATTACGTCCTGACCCCCACATTTTTTTCAGACAGCCACAATGGAGACGGAAGAATTTCGAAAACGAGGCAAAGAGATGGTGGACTATATCTGCGATTATTTAGACACCATCGACACGAGGCGGGTCACACCGGAAGTGCAGCCGGGATATTTGAGTCAGATACTTCCGTCACGCGCACCAAAGAAAGGAGAGGAGTGGGAGGAAGTGATGAAAGACGTCGAACGGGCAATAATGCCTGGGGTAAGTATCTGGCCTGAACTGCGGGGCGGATCCAGGATTTGGGAAAAGAGGGGGTGCCCTGTGCTCGGAACATTGAAATTTGCGCCAGTTCCAGAATTTCACGGTCGATTTTACAGATTTGTTGGCCAAAAGGGAGGTGCGCGCCCGGGGCGCGAATTTTTTTCCCCAACCAGTATAGATTCCTAACCAGTATATCCATTACGAAATGAAATTTACGAAGTGAATGGTGGGTTAATGGTTGGGTTAGTGTAAGGGTTAGGGTTAGGGTTAGGGTTAGTGTTGGGAGTAGTATGAGGATTAGGATTAAAATTAGGATTAGGATTAGCTTTTGCTATATAGGTTGGGGAAAAAAGTTGGTCGTAATGGATATATCAGTTAGGAAAAAAAATTCGCGCCCGGGGCACCCCCCTCTGGATCCGCGCCTGAAATGCATGACGACTGGGAAGATTTTCCGTGTGAGACTATACTGGCAGAGATTTCTCGCACGAGTTGGCTCTCAATGGGCAACTCACCATTGTTGTCTTCCCTGTGGATTTTACCTCGACCATTGAAACAGCCTGTCCATAGTTGGCAAGTTGAGTTGCCCATAGAGAGCCAACTTGCCCATAGAGAGCCAACTTGCCCATAGAGACACAACTTGCCCATAGAGAGCCAACTTGCTCATAGAGAGCCAACTTGCCCATAGAGAGCCAACTTGCCCATAGAGAGCCAACTTGCTCATATAGAGCCAACTTGCCCATAGAGAGCCAACTTGCCCATAGAGAGCCAACTTGCTCATAGAGAGACAACTTACCCGTAGAGAGCCAACTTGAGTGAGAAAACTCACGTGGAACAGCGCCAAGAGTTTTTGCTGTAGCTTAGCCGCAACCGGATTTGGATATGGGTACAAATTTTGTCGCCTGACCAAAACCTTCGCACATACGTCTACGCCCTGTATTTGACTTCACATCTTGAGCGCTAGGCGAAGCCTTCTGCCTGATTTTGCCGTATATTATATTCAAGTTACCGATCCCTTTCCTTTCTGCTTAAAGTTCGTTGCATGTTTAAATCAAAACCCTGTGAATAGCTGCACTCCCAATGAAGGAAGCCGGTCTGTGAGCAGAACCAACCATCTACGGCTTCCTCGTTCTCCCGTCGCGATCAAGTCCCTTCTTCGCCACGATTGGCCAAACAATTACGAGAGCGAATAATTCAGGTACCAATTGAAATGGTGTTCAATTCCCACATTCAAGCATCTCGTCCAGTGATTTTTTTTATTCTAGACCTGATCGGTCAAGAAACCATACGGGTTTCACCATGACGTCACTGGTCTCGTCTGATTCAACCACTTTCAAAGACACAAACTTGTTCGGTTTCTGGTTCGGGACTTTGCGCTCGTCTGGAGTCAACAATAGGGAGGTTTCGCAAATCCGACGAAACACGAAATACGAAATTCTACTTTTTGTCCAGGGTCCATCGGGTGCAGAATCCTCAAAACGAGTAGGCCTTAAGGCCCTCGAGGTATGAACCCGAACACGCTACCGGTATCGATGATGACACTAACTTTCTTCCGCATTTCGTTTCAGATTACTCACTGGCAACATCCGAGATTTCATGCCTATTTTCCAGCAGGGAATGCGTTTGCCTCCATCCTCGGTGACATGCTCTCTGATGCCATCGGCTGTGTGGGATTTTCCTGGGTGAGTATCTACCATCTCCAGCAAACGTCGCCGGGGGCGAGGCTGGTAGGCACTAGGCCGTTCGTCATGTTTCGCTTCTCTTTTTTTGTCGGAGCATGGAAAGGTGGTGTACTGTGGTTAAAGGCCCGTTCCCACCACAACGGATTCCGCTGTGGTTTCCGGTGAGCGGAGCGGTTTTCACAGGTATTGGGATAATTAATGTGCAAAGTATTGTTAAATAGTCGGAGGATTATCCAAAACACTGTGAAAACGTAAACCGCGGCAGAATCCCCTGTAGTGGAAACGGCCTTTGGACTCCGAACGCGCAATATTTTTGAAGCGCACCTCCCGTAGTTTTGTTTTTAGCTTTTTAGAAGTAGTAACTCAGTTCGACACGTAGTGTAACTATGGCAGGCCTACATAAATCTAAGGTCCGGGACAACTTTTTATACTTTGTAGTTTAAAATTTAATCTACGTCAACCCCTCTCAGACTCCGCGTATCTTAAGATCTTAAACGCGTTCCCGCCAAATGTGAAACCTTGCGAAATTTTAGTTTGCCTCATAACCATGCGCGAATCACAAATCATAAGCTCATTTGCCGCGGGGCGGTTGCCGGGGTGACTTCACGCAAGTGTTCTCATTGGCTGTCTGACGTCAACTTTCTCCCCTCGAGGACTGGAGAGGTTTCGCGTTGACATGGCGGTCATGGCAGCGAGATCGGTCGCCCCGTCGAGTGCGCTAGCTGTCAAAACCATCAGGATCCACTTATGAGTTAATTGTCCCCGGTTCCTAATAGCTTGTTTTGATCGACGCCTTCTCGATGACTGATGAAGATGAGAGTTCCCCTTATTGAAAATCAAATCGTTATTGGCCTAGGCTGAAAGGATGGTGGGGTAATAAACGGGCTTTGTTCGCGCCCGTTGAAGACTGCCGCGACTTTATTGATTAGGGATCAACAATTATGGGAACTGCCTGCTTCTGAGAGGCGGGAAATTGTCCCTTGATGCACTCCTTTGCAAAAGTGCTGGCATTAAATGAAAAAGACTTCGGGGTGAAATGATGAGAGGAAAAATGTCATGGAACTTTAGAATTGCCTCTTTCTCTCAAGTTAAACATGAAGAGGGAAGTATCGTTCTTACTCAGTCTTCATTCCACTTTCGAATGGCGCGAGGTTTATGAACGATATCTCTGGAACGACTGGGTCAAATTTGACATAACATACATCAATTGATTTGTCTTTTTTGCCGCTACAGCCATCATCACTGTCATTTTCCCTAAAAACGTGACAGAAAAAGGTTCTTTCACCAATCACAGTTTGTGTTTACGGCCGAAATGGCGGCCATTTTGAAATGACGCAATGCATCGCGCATGTGTAAACTGCACTGAACACCATGGCAAAATGAAATGGGTTTTGAGAAAGGGATCCGTCATGTCGGCCTTACACAAAAAATGAAGATATCAGAAAGATACCGACAAGAAAGACAAGTCAATTGATATATGGTGTGTCAAATTTAACCCAGCCGTTGCGGAGATATCGGCTGAAAACCTCGCGCCAATCGGATGTGGAATGAAGTGTAGGCTGATGACTGATTTTTCTGGGACATTTTTCCCATATTTTCTGAACCCTCAATTCCTACTGGCATTCAAAGTCATTGCTCCACATAAGAGTTTTGGAGGTTCAAAATCTTTTTTCTTCATTTTTCCCTCTAGGCGGCAAGTCCCGCCTGCACTGAACTGGAGTGTATAGTTTTAGACTGGCTAGGTAAGTTGAATATCTTTATTCCACTTCTACTTAATTTTCCGGAAAAAAATATTCCATTCAAAGGAATATCACTGATATGTGCTGATATGTGCAACTGACCGCCTTCAAAATGCCCAGGATGCTACCCGAGTTGCTGCCACTCGCTGGGTTGATGTACAATGTACGCGGTCAGAACATAACGACTGATTAGATGCTCCTTTTCCGAGTTGCTGAATTTGCGCTGTGCGCGCAGCGCAGACATCACCAGCGACTGCTCAGATCAGTTGCTTCCAGATACAGCCACTTGAATTGTGGTTCTTGGTGGACCAGAACAAAAGCTATGGCCCAAACTCTGTTTCCAGGCAGACACATGGCGGCCATCTTGAAAATCAAGATGGCGCCAGGGGGCGTTTTTCACGTGTCACCCGTCTTTAAATTAATCAGTATTAAAAACTGCACCAGTGTGCCAAATTTGCTGCTTTTATACCAATTTGCACGATTTCGCCGTTTTTTTACCCTTATCGGCCGGACTAGTACCCTAGGCTTTGGAATTTCCTCGTTCTACGTCAGCTTTGAACACCCAGCGCCATATTAATAACTGTTTTGCTTACAGGAAAAATGATAGGCCTACCAAACACATTCCTACACGAGCACGGTGCAGGAGGAGGGGTGCTACAAGGTTCAGCCAGTGATTGTGTCCTCGTGGCCCTTCTGGCTGCTCGACACCAGGCCATAAAACAACTGAAAAATATGTACCCTTTTGTTGAGGACGGAATCTTGTTGTCCAAGTTGGTCGCTTATTGCTCAACGCTGGTGAGTAGGAAACTGAGCTGCAGGAAAAAAGGAATTCCCATGGTGATCATGAAAAATGTATTCAAACATGTGAAGTTACTAAGCAACTTACGTCAACTCGTGAGAATGATTGCATCATAGTGACCGACATCGCTAAGTATCGGTAGATTTCTATGCTCCGGCCACACAAATTAACACATCAGTTCGTGAAGACACTTAACGACATACATGTAGTAAAGCCCTATTTACACGAGCCGATTTTGTCGTACGATTCTGTCGGCCGACAGAGACGTACGACAAAAACGCACCGTGTATACTAGACTTCCGAGACGATATAAATTTGATGTACAGTTTAAACTAGATCGTGTTTCCATTGTTGGAGAGTTTAAATGTCTTGAGAAAGGGCCAAAGGACCCTTCTACGTTTGGCATTTCAGGCCCACTCCTGCGTCGAGAAGGCGGGAATGATAGCCTTCGTCAAGATACGCCAGTTGGACGTCGATGATAAGTACTCCTTGCGAGGATCGACATTGGCCAGAGCAATCGAGGAGGACAGGAAGATTGGCCTTATACCTTTTTTCGTACGTCACACTTTTTTATCCATTTGAATGTAACGACAAATCTCCCCAACGGTTGGAAGCCGTTTTAAACATGCAAATGGCCGAAGTCATCAAAGATTTTTGAGAACCACCGAAACAACGTGCGTCGCTGACTTCAGCCTCAGCAAATGCTATGGGGTAGTCGTTCAAGAAATATTTAGTCCTGTACAAAACTGATTTAGGAGCTGTCCGTCAGTTGACCAATAGGTGTCACTGCGGACCCCATTCATGGTTGATTGAGCACCAATCAGGAGAATTTTCTTTTGTATTGGTCCGCTAGAACTTTGCTGCCATCTTTTGGCAATAAATGCGGCTGACCTCTCCTTCCCTGTTCTTAGGTGGAAGGGCCTAAGCAGGGGCTAAATTATAACCTCCTCACGACCAGTCGGGCCAACTACAAGTCTCACCTTTCCTTCCTTTGCCAGGTATGCGGCACTCTTGGTACGACAGCTTGTGTGTCATTCGACAGCCTGTCTGAGATAGGGCCGATCTGTAGTAAGGAGAATGTCTGGCTTCATGTTGACGCTGCTTACGCCGGGAGCGCTTTCGTTTGTCCAGAATTTCAATATTTACTTAAAGGAATTGAGGTAAGTTTCCTGATTTTCTGAGGCTATTCGTTTTAAGAGGTTGATTGATTGATTTATTGATTGACAACATACATGTACATGTACCTCAGTTCAAGGACCTACTCCATTGTATCAGGGGCTGTATTGGGAAACCACACGAAAAACTAACCCACACTTTGGGGGCTGGGCGGAGAACTAATGAACGGGTCATATACAGCAGGGGATAGAGTATATTTTGTATTCTCATGAAATTTTCTCAACCTGCTTTGCAACCTTTTTCCAGCACGTGAAGTCATTTAATATGAATCCAAATAAGTGGATGTTGGTCAACTTCGACTGTTCTGCATTTTGGTAAGCGTACTTTTTATAATACTATACAAAATCTAGGCCTAGGCCCTAATCATCGTAGCCCTAGTCGTCGTCTTCTCGTGGAGCAAGTACGTAAAAGGCACTTTTAACTCTTCGCTGCCAGGTAGGGCCTACATTCTGTCAGGGCTGTCTGGATTAGTACCGCCAGATACCGCGGCGAACATGTCCCATCTTTGACCTTTGTCAATTTTAGGGTGAAAGATCGAGATATCTTAACAACTGCTTTAACTGTGGACCCTCTGTACCTCCAGCATCACCATGGCGGTAAGTACATGAAACGTACCTGTCGTCATTATTTAGTGGACGAGGTTGGAAATTAATTATATACTGGACGAGGTTGGAAATTCGTCCTGTTCAGTTTTCCAGAATCTTATCGTGGAATTGAAAGCTTCCCTTGTCTACTCTTAAAGGAGCCCGGTATTGCCACTTTTTCTCGACAGCCGGCGCCACTGTCCAACCCCAGTGACTATCTACGCTGTCGGCGAATAGACCCGATGTACAATGTAGTAATGTTTTTTTGTAGTTCGTATTGCTGCCGCTAGGTGGCTCTCGCTACGTCGGCATCAAAATACCGGTAAGAGATAGCATACCGTGCTGCTTTAAGTGTTCAGTGACCAGTGTTTGGTGCACGGGGTAAAATAAAATTCATAGTGCAGTGTTGTTTCCTTTTTTCCAGAAACTGCAATCGATTTTAGGGTACGTATCACCTTTTAAGTTCAGAATGCGTCGTCTGCTATTTCAACGCCGGTATAATGATATAGAAATCTTGCGCTCCCACAGCTTCGGCTGTGTTCGGCTATTTCCGGCATTGTGACGTCATTCTCATTTAAAATGTCCCTTTTCTAGCACTGGGGAATCCCTCTCAGCCGGCGATTCCGAGCATTAAAGATTTGGTTCGTCATTCGGAACTACGGCGTCGAAGGATTACAAAAGTACATCCGGGAACACTGTAGATTGGCCAAGAAATTTGACGGGTTGGTGAGAAAGGACAACCGGTTTGAGCTTATTGGCGAAACGAGGATGGGATTGGTGACATTTAGGTTGAAGGTAAGTTCTTGGTGTCTCTAGGCTGAGGCTGAAACCTCTCGATGCAGTTGCGGAAAAAGGAAATTGTCCGTCAAAGTAGGCCTACTTTAAAGGAGCCCGGCGGTATTGCCACTTTTTCTTGACAGCGCCACCATCGGCGTGCGCGCCACTCTCCAACCCCAGGAACTAACAACGCTGTACTACGTTGTACATTTTGTAGGTTTTTGTAGTTCGTATTGCTGCCGCTAGGCGGCCCCCTCTAGGTCTGCAGTCAAAATACCAGCAAGAGATCGCATACCGTGCTGCTTTAAACTGTTGGAAATGCACAGGTCTTAGGCCTAGGGCCAGGAAGGCTCATCCGGGGAAACCAGGTGGTGCTCTAGGCCCTCTCTTGGCGACATTAGACCTACTCAGCCGTTGAAAGCTATGGGCAGTCGTATGTGTCTTTGGGCTTAGCGTAAGTAGGCCTACGACGGAAACCAAGTAAATTGCCCGTTAAGAGCCAACTCGTACCAGAAAACTCTCACGTGGGGAGGAGCATCGGTGCAGGTCAATGGCCGAGAAAACTCGACGGCTGTGAAAAAGTGTATTTTTGTTTGACTTTTCACCATTCGAACTATCATAGGCCTACTTCTGTCCCTTTTCAGGGGTCAAACAGCGTTACCCAGTGCCTCCTTCGAGCAATCAACGAAAGTGGTAAAATCCACATGGTGCCCGCCTCCATCAATGAAACCTACTTCATTCGTTTTGCCGTCTGCGCCGAGCACGCGATCGACGAAGACATCACGTACGCGTGGGATATCATCACGGAAACAGCCGACGAAATACTCGAGTGCAGTGACAACAAGGATGACGATTTGGTAACAATTGACGACGATGAAGTGTTCAATTTTGACTTTTCTCTCGAAGAGAATAACTGTGGGAAAGAAATACCGGATGACTTGAATGTAACGCGTCTGCGTCGTAACGCTTTCCTTAAAATGATCTCAGATCCCAAGTGCTACAACCCCAAAGTGCTAAGATCCCTGAGTTACCACTCACGGAAGAACCGCCCAGTTTCG
The DNA here is from genome assembly GCA_002633025.1 of Notospermus geniculatus. Classification (NCBI taxonomy): domain Eukaryota; kingdom Metazoa; phylum Nemertea; class Pilidiophora; order Heteronemertea; family Lineidae; genus Notospermus; species Notospermus geniculatus. The sequence goes on from NMRB01000869.1 coordinate 57,256, forward strand.
CAGTCCTCGTGCGACTGTGCCACTGGTTACATGGGCGGCAGAGGGCGCGATGCGGGGACGCCTCTATAGGGTCTAACCCGCCCCTGTCTGGGCTTAGTTCATCCAGTTTGCATAATATTGTGAGGGTGATTTTGTCCCCCAAACTTGTGTATGTCTACCTCGGGATCTAGGGCTGCAGTCGAACTGCAGGGATATTGAGCCGGGTTCTGTGTAGTCTCGCGCAGCCAGCCGTTATGTTGCTCCGAAGTGTTGCTCCACTATAAACGATTCCACAGATTCGCAACAGTGGCTGGGTGACCGAGACTAGTTTCTGTGTGAATAATCTGATGCGATATTTTATCGAAAAAGCGATGACTTTGGCTTATATTTGCAAATTGGATGAAACATGTTCTACTTGTTATATGGTGCAACAAAATCAGACAGGGTGCAGAGTGATACCCTCAATTTGGTATTTCGAACTGGAAACATTTTTGTATCGGCGCGTTGCCTTTAAGGTCGACTGATACTGCATTCACTGTACATATCTGAATGATTAAAGGTAGACTATACCTAAATGGAATGCAACCAGTTCCTGAAGATGACATATACGGAGGATGCCTTTAGGAAAAAGATGTTTTACAAAGTTTGCCAGCGACGGCGTCTACAAGCGTCAGAGTGCAGTGTGTTGCATGGTGTTCCTTAGAATGGTCCCCTGCCCTTGGGACGCTCTGCTAATACGAGTACAGAGGAGAGCTACAAGGGCAGGGGACCAGTCGAGGTGCTCCTGGAGGGAGAACCTCGTTCCCAGGTAATTCGTTTGATGTTCTTTTAACTACTGGTCACTGTTCTGACAAGTTCTGCAAGAGTTTTCTGCAGTGGCGGCAAATACGACGGAGGACCAGTCTGTACGATCGTTCCTTGATCCAAGAACGACGCGTCAAAGGGATGCTACATTTGACCCATGCTGTATACATTCAAGTGCTATGTCTATGTGTAACGTTTATGTGGATGAATGTGTGTATTGTGATATCTTGTATATATTGTTACAGATATATGTAAATTACGCATGAGAATAAAAGGACATACATATTTTGTCACAAGTCGCTTTCGTAACTCACTGAGGGGACAGGCCCGTAATGGGTGGCGTCCACTAGAGCGCCGACAAGATTAGGAAGGGTTGCGGAAGCAAATTATGCCATTTCGGCATCCTTTCCGCGTCAGTCGCGAAAAAAAGTGTGCGAATCATCGTTTCCTGGGACATTACTACGAATCTCTGCAGACATACCTGGGAGTGTCCCAGGAAGCAATCGTGAAGGGCGCGAAATGCTGCTGATCGTAGCAGGACAGCGCGGACACATCTAGGATCACA
>NMRB01000869.1:62232-79166 GCA_002633025.1 Notospermus geniculatus
AATATTTTAGTATGAAATGAAATCTTGTCAGCAATATCAAAATTTATTTTCATACTAAAATATTCACACAATAAAAAAGTGAATTTTCAGATAAGTACATCAACAGAGTCCGTAACCATGGCAACCATGGTGAGGCTGGAGAGAAGCAGAAATACATGTAATACCAAATTCAATGATAGTGGTCCAGATAAGATTTGAACCCATTATGACACATTCAATTACCACTTTGCAACTGGCATCCACTCAAAAATATCATGATCTTTTCCAATGTCAGCTGCATCCTTTCCTTCTTTTGGCAGTGCATGAACTCTCAGCGGGTGAGAAATCATTTAGTCTCTCGCCTATCTCGGGGCTTGGAAAATCTGGTGCGATGTCAATCTCCTAGAAAATGAAAATTCTTGATAAATTCTTTGGCTTTCCTTGAGAAATTTGGCTTTTCCCAGCATCAGTATCAGTGCCAGGACTTTTATTCGAAGATATCAACAGGCTGCTGTGTGGTGAGCAATGCCGACCATCACCAACAGGAGAAGCTGGACCCTGGCAATACCCCTCCTGAGAATCTCAGGTCATTTACGGTCGTACCCTCCCTCAATGTCTGAACCAAGTGCGAGAAGGAGAGCCGGTTGTGAAGACCCTGGGTGCGAGGATGGGCAATACCAGACTTCTCAGACATTACAACTGCAATAGGAGCTGTCAGTGAGTTGACCACTAGGTGTCACTACGGCCCAATTCAATGCATTTAGCGGACCCAGTCATTATTGATCGAGCAGCAATCACGTAGATTTTCCTGTACATTGGTCCGCTAAGACTTTGCTGCCATCTGTTGGCAATATGCGCGGCTGACTGCTCCTACTCTTCTAGGGTATGCATACCTTTGCTGGGAACACCCAATTCAGGATGAATAGAATGATGACATCAATGACGGCAACCAAGGCAAATAACTTTCCTGCCACAGCACCACACTGATAGTATCTGTAAAGAGATAAAGAACATTTTGTTCAGCGGGTCGGGGTTCTAAAAAACTGAGTCGCGAGGTGAGCGATCAGCTTTCTACAGATTGGCAGGAGGAAACCAGACCATCAGGAGAAAGCCTGCACTGTAAAGCGGGTGATCCACTGTTGCGATTTTGGCTTGAGACGGGGTTGCGTTCCCTTGCGGTTGCCTTATATGGCAATCGGAAGTCCTTATAAGGTAATCGCAAGGGAACGCAACCCCGTCTCAAGCCAAAATCGCAACAGTGGATCACCCGCTTAGGGGAACGTTTTCATTGGTTTTGAATCCTTCCATCCATTTCTCACCTTTTACACTTGGGTCAGCCATTCTGATAAACTCTGGTGGGAGGACTTCTGGTACACCACCGACTCTGGTGCTTACAACCTGTAAGCTGTAATCAAGTAGAACATCCATAATGCCCCCATCAATGAAGTAGAACATCCATAATGCCCCCATCAATGAAGTAGAACATCCATAATGCCCCCATCAATGAAGTAGAACATCCATAGTGCCCCATCACACTGAGCTAGTTCTCAGTACGTTCTTGAAAACGTTGCGGAACGGGCTCAAACTGTGTGCGAACGGAGTGGACGTAGTGGCAACTTTTTACAGTCTTTTTATGAATTTCATGGATAGGCTTGGACGGGAAGGGTGCTCCAGAACTTCGAGACATTTGACCAACGTTATGCGTTCTAGCCCGTTTTACGATTTTTTAGGACGGGACAGGACGTTTTGAGAACTACTGTACTTCAGTGTGACAGTACCTCAAGTAACCAGACTTAGAGATCAACAAATCAGGGGCTCAGGGAACTTATTTTGAAGAAAACAAAAGAGGAATATCAGCCAGGCAGTAGATAGCCTGTCTCTTACCCACAACATGCTGCTTCCACGATAGCAATACAAAATGCTTCCGTAAGCGATGTATTTAGGAAGACATCACCCTGCACCAAGACATCGCGGACCTTATCGTGATCAACTGTCCCAAGAAATGTCACCCTGTCCTGCAGGTTATAGTAATCACGCACTTCTTCTAGGACAACGCGTTTTGGCCCATCCCCACCTGAAAATGAAATGATGAATTCGCGAATAAAGCTTAAGGAAATCACAGGGTCATTGAATACTGCAATCCAGGTCACCTTGAACCCAGGAACTAGTAACTAGTTCCTGGGTTCAATATCTAAGTAGGACTGTCCAATTCAGAATGGAGAATTCATGACATAATACTGATTTGGCCAATGCACCAACCTAATTTCTTGAACTCACCGATCAGGAATTGCACATTATTGTATTTCCTACAGATTTCCGGGATGATGCCAGCTAGAAGATCTGTCCCCTTCCGATACACTAGTCGACTAACTATCACAACGGTTACTGAAATGGACGAAAAAGTGTCAGTTACCGGTGGCTGGTCGTTGCAGGCGGGTGCCGAAGATGTCCGCGCCAACGGGGGTCTAGGGGGCCTCCTCCAGAAATTTTGAAATCTAGAAGGCCACAGATGTGATTTCCTGGCATCTCAGTGTCAAAATAGAAGCTTTATTTTTGCGTTTTTGCTTACTGTCGCAACTTATTGAAAAAAAAACAATTGGTGGTGGTGAGCAGGGGGGGGTCACGACCCCCAAAACCCCCCACTGGATCCGCACCTGTTAATATAATACATGAGCTATTATGCTGTACTGGTACTTGGCGCTCACGTTTCGACTCCATATTTTAAGAATGCTTGTCCAACTTTCTTATAACGATGAACTTACTCATGCCTGATGCACGCTGGCTCGGATCAGGGGTAAACATGGTAGCATCCACGGCATTCGGGATCACAGATACTAGATGAGGTTTGATCGATGATCGCAGCACGGTGTTCTCCTTGCTGCAAATACAGGACTTATTACCATGCAATACACGTGTATCAGTGTACATGTACCTTAATCAGGCCTTGCAATTTGAGGAGTGTGAGAGTGATTGCTCTCCTCTTGAACAATAAAGCTCTGTTGTTCATGAGGAGAGCAATCACTCCCACTCCCCAAAATGCAAGGCCTGCTTAATCACATAAACTGTAATGGCAGTGAACTTTTGGTTTCCCGAGGAATCAAAGGCACATTCCCTAAAGTCCTTCTCCACGTAAGAGTTTGCTTGCATGAGCTGGCTCTCGACGGACAATTCACTGTTGTTGGCAATGGTCTCATTACGACCTGTGCAGGGACCAATGACACAAGTTACTGCCCAAACATCCTCCCACAGCTAGGATTTTTACTTCGCTCCTCTTCATCCACTAACTTTGTGTGCGAGTGTATGAAGAGGAGTGAGACCAAAACCATGCTATGGGAGGATGCTGCCCAAAACTTTATATTACTGAGTTGCCCACAGAGAGTTAAAGTACATGAGAAAACTCTCGAAAGGAGATGTAACTTTAACTCACCTAGTATGAGATACACATATCACATGGTTGCATCCGGCAAGGGAAAACTTGAGGAATTTGTTGGTAAGAATACTGCTGCCGTCCGCAAACCCGAACAAAGAGTGGTCTGTAAAGACTGCCTTGATGCCCATGGTACGACCATGAAACATCGCCTCGTGGGCTAGAGCTGAAAAGGACTGAAAAACAGCATGTGCACGATAGTCGTAGTCATGCGCAATGAAGTAAAATAATGCAGGAAACAGTGGAGTCTTTTGCATAAGATCAGGGACGATGCGTTGAGCTGGGACTAGGTACTCATTGAAGTATTACTATTAGCGAGTACATGTAGTGAATGATAACCGAGAACTCAAGTCTCAATGGCAACCATCTTGAATCTCCATCCAATCCAAGTCTTGAACAAATGCGACCGGGTCTGTGAAAACACTGCCAAAGTCACTGGGGAGTGACACAGGCCTTGATCATACCTGCCCTTTGTTGCACAATCGATAAGGCTTTGTTTGCCACTAACTGACTGTCATCTCTCTATTGTGATGACACTCCTTACAAAACCTATCAACCCTGTGGTATTCAGCGACTTTGGCCGGGTTTTGCCAGACTGGGTCACAAATGTTCAAAACGGTATTGTATTGGTAGGCATAGGCCCAAGTACAAGAAACACTCCAATAAGAGCTACTTACAGAATGCCCATGGATGATAGTGATATTTTCTCTGATTAAAATGTTTCGTACAAGAGGGAATGCACAAAACAGGGTTGGCAAGATGCATTGGTTATAAAATGGCTGCATCGGTATGTAGTAGACCTGTAAGAAAAGCATGATCAGAGGGATTACTGAACTTAAGGGAGCCCGGGAGGGAGAATTCTTTTGATATTTTCAAAGGAAAGAAGGCTCCGGAAAGAAGATGCTGAATAAAGCTGAATCAGGGTACCACATCATACTTACTTTTATCCCATTGGTGAGATATCGGACACCTTTCCTCTCTCCATAGAAATGTGTTATTATCACAACTTTGTGGCCTCGAGCTACGAGACACTGAGATAACTGGAAAATGTGGCTCTCCACTCCACCCATGTTGGGGTAGAAAAAGTCTGACACCATACTGAAACGAAATGATTGAAATATGAATAGGCCTAGGTCACGAGTGCATTTGTTTAAAGTGACAATAGATAGGCCTAGGGAAATATTACAAAATCGGAATCATTCATATTAGGCCTAAAAAAAAAATGTCTTGTTTCGGGTCATGTCAGTTTGAAAACTTAGGGTCGGTCGGTCGGAATAAAATTTTATTTTTTACAAATTTTTTCCCAAAGGTTGCTTGAAAAACTGTGTGTAAAATAGGAAATGTCAGCTGAGGCTCCAGTTCCATAGAGCTCACGTTGACACTTTTCACGCTCCACGCTTCACGTTTTCCTTTCGTTCCTCGATTCAGCGCACAACGAGACACACATTACCTGTCCTGTGACATGCTTTCTCCGAGGAACGAAAGGAAAACGTGAAGCGTGGCGCGTGAAAAGTGTCAACGTGAACTCTATGGAATTGGAGCCTGAAATAACGAAGTGGAACTGATCTGTAACATAGGGGGCCTAGGAAGAGCTGTAGATTCTGCCATGTCATGAATGTTCCTTCTTCATTTGTTGTTCTCTTGTCATTTTTTGAAAGTTTTAATTGAAAAAACAGTATTTATTGTGTGATTTTTTAGTTTTATTTTTTCTAGGTTTGGAAAAAAATTTTAGGGTCGGGGCATTTTCAGGAGGGTCGGTCGGCTGACCCGAAACAAGACATTTATTTTTTTAGGCCTAATCAGATGTGGGCATTTTGATTTTGGGTAGGCCTACGACAAGTTGACCAAAGCCGAAAGGCAGAGTGGCCTCGTCCGAGCAAATGGGAAGTAAACTGTGACATTACCATGAAATTTTCAAAGCAGTTTTTCTAAGGAATTAAACATACATTATGGTTTATGGGCATGAAGGTGCAATGACTTATCTCATGGAAGAAATTTCTTAGCCATTTTACTCAATGATAATCCCAGCCCTCGGCTTACTCCCCCCCCCCATGTGATTAGCCACAGCTGGTTGTTGAGTTTATTGTCCAGTCTTATCTGGGAGATTAACCCTCTACATGCCAAGGCTATGGGAAGGATTGATCTCTCAATGCTGTTGATTTAGCATGGATTCTTGTTCGGGTCCAATTTTAGGCAGCTTTACAAGAGCAGACTGCATCCAATGGCACAAGACACTCATTTTGAAAATGGAAATGATCCGGGTCGGATCCAGGGGGCATACGCCCCCTATTTTTTTGCAGAGCAATGATTATTTTTAGCAAAAAAAATTTAATCAAAAAAATTTGAGTATTTTGCTCTCAGATGCCAGGAAATTGCATCTAAAAGCACTTAAATTGTCAAATTTTTCTGGGGGACAGCCTTGGCGCTTTTGGTTCTCACCACCTCGGCCGAGCTACACCACCCCTTTCCGTCAATCCTGGATCCAGGGTTTCTGCCAGGAATATTTTTGAGGGTAATCAGTTCTTCAAAATCAGCAAAAAAACCCATGAAATTAAAGAAAATGGCCCTTTTCTGTTCCTTTGAGGGTACTCACAGCGTACCCTGCGTACCCTCTGGCGGAAACACTGTGGATCCTGTCATGTTCTGTGCCTACCACTGACTGGCCGGAGTCCTTCACTTTTATAACTTCCCAGTCAGTCTCAGTCGCGGAATGTGTGTCCCCACAATATAACAATGGAAAAAAAAATGTCCCCAAAATAAGCTGGAAGGCTGTCCCAAAATGGACTGAAAAATAGAGGGTGTAAAGATTACCATGCAATTGAAAGGCCTGCACAAGTGCAACGAAAAGACAGGAAAATTAGAGGGGGCATCTGAAACACAGCTCAGAATGCAGTCATATTGTTTTCAATGATATATCGTGGCATTATGTGACGGTGGAACACAAAATCTACAGTCCAAAATCACGTACGGGAGTTGGATATGCATGCAGTCAAAAAATTCATCGAGCCATGTGCGAAGAACACACATGCATTCAAATGTCTAATGCTGCAAAACAATAGATTTGCAATAAAAGAATTATAATCCAGAACATTCCTCAGTTATTCCACGAAATGTCCACACAAAGACCCATGCTTTATTCGTATGTGATCACAGTATGTGATTTTTTGACGGAAAAATTTAGTTCTCAATTTTGGCGAGGAAGGCGCCATTGCTGTCACTCGCACAGACTTGCTGACATCATCGCCTCTGCTGTCCTCATTCTCGTGGTGCTGACGCAATCATTGGGGGCGGGCTTTTTAAATTGCGCACTGCTCAAAAATGTGGTTGCGTTATGTGATGATTGACGGAATGTTGGGGGCTAAAATAAAACTTCAAATATTTTCATGAAAACTTCAAGATATAACAAATCTCTTCATTATTTCTTTAGGGAGAAAATCTGCTTTGAAGATGAGAGGGAGGAAGATAATTTACCAGACTAGACAGTGATATTTTGCAATGAACATTGTACAAGGCAAGCTTTGACAGAACATCATCACATACGGAACCCCCCAAAATAAACTCAGCCCACCCCCCTTCCCCCTGTTTTACACTGAACTAGGAATATTTGCATGGGATTATTTCTTCAAACACCAAAATTCATTCTGCAATGAGAATTAATTTAAAAAAATGTAATTCATGCAGTTGCAAGGCCTCTGCTTTTTGACATGTCAAAAATGTCACAAAAAAACACTACAAAATGCGCATTCAGAATCATCATAAAATGGTAACTTTTTAGTGATTTGAGTGAGGGGCACCAAATTATCTCTGTTATCTCTTTTAGCGATGTACTAAATAGCCAAAAACTCAAATCATGACCATGGCTTACTCAGTTAGAAAAAAATAGGGTCAAACTTGGGTAGGCTAAATTACCCATTTGCTTGGACGAAGCCAGGGCGCAGGTACGAGTATGACTTGACCTGTTAAGTGCTTAGGCCTATGAGGCGACCCGCTCCGCTCCGCCGCGAATCTGATTTTGAAGTGAAGTCTGCCTCTTGCTCTTGGTTGTAATGTAGGCCTACCTACTAGAGGCTAGGCCTACTCAAAGATCTGGCGTCTGTCTCTAGGCCTACCGTAGTCTAACATTGCTATACAGTTAACAGTAATCAATGACAGTCAGTACCGGTAGGCCTATGTACTGGACAGACACACACAGTAATAGAAAGCTAGCTTTACATTAGGCTACTGTACAGGGTGAGGGTTAGGCCTTGCCTGTGCACTGCATACATGGCATAGGCTAGGCCTACATACACAAAACATAGCACAAGCACATGCATTTGCAATGCATGAATGCACGCCGGGTGTCCCGTATGACCAGGCTGAAAACATACCATATTCTATGCATCACAGATCCAGGGATAGCTTTTCAAAGACCGTTTCTTAAGTGACCACAACTGACCCTTCACTTATTGAGGTAGTTGTCAGTTTCATGCTTTTTACATGCCATTTAGCATGTTTAGATCATGATGTGACATGTGTGAACCAACATGACAAATATTTGCACAGGGGAGCGATAGCTCACATTCGCCCTAGCGGTGCGATTAGGAACCAATCTAAGGTGGCATTGGGCGATAAGATAAGATAAGATAAGATAAGCTTTATTTTACGTCCGTATAGAAAGTACAGCAAACATAAGCTAAAAGCTTGTAGACGGACTAACATAAGAATAATTGAGACAAAATGATGAAAAGAGTAAGATTTGACAGAGCAAGGAAGACTAGATGAAACAGTAGTACAGACAGATAAAAATAAGAGTATAAACATAATAAAAATATGAGATAGCTTTGGCCCCGTCATGACTAGCAGATGGACAGCATCTGAGANTTTATGAACGAGTAATAAATAACCTTGCGACACTCTAAATTTAAATGCCATCCAATGCGCTGAAGAACATTTAACTGCCTAGCCGCTTTTGAGCAAACCATGGACACATGGTGATGAAAATTTAGCTGGGAGTCAAAATTGACCCCCAGCAATTTGACACGATCAGTACATACAATATCAACCCCCTTGACGCGGAGGACGGGTCTCTCGCTGCCTGGTCGCAGTCCAAAGGCTATGCCCTGGAACTTGGAAGGATTTGCCTGCATACCATTAGAAGCAAACCAGTCAGCGAGCGCACCGCCCCCCGCCTCAAGCCTGGCTTTCCAGATCTCATAATCATGATGAGCAACACTAATAGTATTGTCATCTGCATAGTTCGCCAAACTGGCAGACGTAAAACTAAAGATGTCATTTATAAAAATGTTGAAAACCAGGGGGCCCAGGATTGACCCCTGCGGCACGCCTTTCGTCATGCCGCAGTAGTCACTCCCGAAACCCCCTAGTTGAACACATTGTCTCCTATCACTCAAATAATCCGATATTAATTTCACAGCCAATTCGTCAAGCTGATATGCCCTCAATTTAGCTTCGATCAAGTGATGCGGAAGGCAGTCGAACGCTTTGGATAGGTCCATAAGAATGGCACCCACGTTCATCTTGTGATCGACTGCCTTGCGCCACTCCTCCGTCACTGCCAGGAGTGTAGACTGGCAACTGTAACCAGGCCTGTAAGCAGATAGAAGTGGATTAAAAAGACCGTCAGAGAAGTATTCTGTAAGTTGAGAGAAAATTGCACGTTCAAACACTTTGAGATGACCTTCTTTAACACTCCACAAAACTGTTCAAAATACGTGATTTTGCAATAAGTTGATATCTCTGATAACTTTCTGGACGTTGATGGTGGTAAATTCAATCAAAATGTACTTTTCATACTAGCTCAACGTTCTCTGTGACACAAACAGAGGGCAGCACTAGCTGACGGAAACCGAAACGACCGAACACGTGTAGCGAAACGACCAAACCCGTGTAGCGAAACGACCAGATACCGCTGGAGCTATCGCTCCCCTGTGCATCATTGAGTGTTGTTGGAGTGACATGACATGCATGACGAGGATTAACCTAACAATAGACCTTCGTTTTTTCCTGAGGAGCAGCCAAGCATTTCGTCGTAGTTGAGGCAGTTTGAATAGCCTAATGGCTAACATTAACAACAATGTTGATCTCGATAAATGTTTTGAAGTCGGAAAGTCAGTTGCATTGGAGGCCGGGAAGGTAGCCTGCCTGTTCTTCCTTCTATTCTAGGCAGGCCGATTCTGCCCTACGGCTGCAGTCACAAAGAGCTACACACTTCACAGACACGCCGGTTAACAATCCAATCAATGGCTTCACAGTGGCATGACGGCTCGAGACCGTCAGGTCATGACCGTCAAGCCATCGTGTCGCCCTACCGTGTAGGCCTAGCGTGTAGCTCTACCGTATGTGATTGCAGCCTAATAAGCATGATGACACAATGACCTGAACATTTGGCTACCGGCTTTTACTTTTATTACTTACCGTAATTATAAAGATATGTTTGATTGAAATAAAGTTTTGATCTTGCAGATAATCAGAGAAGCATTCAAAAAGGAAAAGAAATTTGAACAGAAATTTTCAGCAATTGATTTGGTGACAGAAACAGATAAGATTGTTGAGAATTTGGTAATTTCTACCATCAAAAAGCAATTTCCTACCCACAGGTAAGTTACCAGATCTTCTTGTCCCAACTCCACATTCTTCTCAATGTGACTGCAATTGCTGGAAAATGGTAAAAATATTGTGTTTGCCAAAGAAAACACACCATTTATTTGATTATTTTGAAGGCATACTTAGTTTTTTTGCAGTTTTATTGGCGAGGAGACATCAGCCGCCTCTGGTGTTAAAAATGAACTGACCGACAATCCCACATGGATCATTGATCCAATAGACGGCACCACAAACTTCATCCATACGTAAGTAAAAACTTAAAACAGTGATTTGAACTTTTAGGGAATTCATGATTGGACAAAAGTTCATCTGAAAAGGACTGGGCATGGGAATGACTGCGACTAATAATAGAGATATATTTTGCCAGGATTTTTACTATCACACAAACATCTCGGCCCCAAGTCGCCATTCTGCATTTCATGTTTATTTCATTTTCAGATTCCCCTTCACATGTATTTCTATTGGTTTTCATGTAAATAAAAAGGTGAGCATTTTATGCAATCATGTACGGTAATTTATATCTGTGTCCATGTTCAGGTTATTTTTAGTAACTGTCAGTGTGACTAGGTCATTGTGTTAAGTTCTTTTCAAACTTATCTTGCAACTTATCAGAAAGGTCACGTTGCAATTGATGGACATTCATGTTGGAAATGACGGAAATTTATCTGCAATTGATGATAGAAATTTCTATTTCTGATCTTCTTGACATTGCAGGCAGAGATTGGAATTGTATTCAACCCAATCCTTGATGATATGTACATAGCCAGAGCTGGGCAAGGGGCTTATCTAAATGATAAAAGAATCCATGTGTCTAACTGTAAAGGTCAGTAGAGTACTATGATATAAGTCAATAGAGGAATCCCACGTGATGTCATCAACGCCACGTTGGACGTCAAATTGACCACGTGTTTCCTGAAGAAACGTCACAATGACGCGATGACGTTATTTCGTGTGCTGTCTCGTCACGTTAGGCGGAATGTCAATCCACGTGTAGCACCCTGTTGACGCCAGTTGGCGTCATTCTGACATCCAGTCACATGATTTGATGACGTCAGTGGGATTCCTCTACAGAAAGAGGTCTGACTGGATATGGCTCAGAACCTCCCTAGTCCGGACACCTTTCGATATACAGAAGTCTTTGATTGAGGGTTGCTCTGATGATAGAGGTAATGAAGTAAATAGAAAATCACAAATTTGGTGCTGAAATTTGTTGTCCCTAAAAGAGAGGTGTCCTTACTTCTGAGGTACTCATTAAAGCAGGTTGTACCTCCTTGTTGTTCCTCTGGATTGAGCATCAATTATGATTAGATAATCAAGATACTAGAGAGTTCGGAACCGAAAGGTTTGTTTCAAGTTTACATATGAAGGGTGTTAATCTTAAAGATAATATATCACGACTTCATTGTTTACGTTTAATGTTTGTAAACATTGATGTTTACATCATGTTATTTTGGACTTTTGGGACATGCCAACCCACCAAATTGAATATTTTCAGTATCAAAAGAATTTCTAGAGGGGCACGCCACCAACAAATTACTCATAAGACAAAGAAAAACGAGAAATAAACAAACAAAATGTAAATAAACAATGATTTTTGTGGCCCGCGAAAATATCCGTGATATATTATCTTTAAAAGATACTATCAAAATTTGGCATTCAGCTTCACTCATGACTTCTTGTGTTTAATACTGTTAATTGTTCAATTTTCATTTCAGAATTGTCCAGTTCTGTACTTCTGGCAGAATTTGGCACAAACCGTGATGAGGCAAAGCTCCAGAAGAAGTTTGAAAATGTAACACGTTTAGTGAAACTTGTTCACGGGTAAAGAATCTATTACAAGCTTAGGCTATTCCTGACTTAATATAGAGTTTTCACAAAGCCCCCGAAATGCCAACGCGAACGTCTATCCTTTTGTTCGGTGCTCTCTTCGTGGCATTGAACAATTTGGCGTTTCGGGGGCTTTGCGAAAACTCCCTATTTTTACACCTTCTCCTAGAGATATGTATTAATGAGTCTTTTCCCTTGGTATCATCAAAAATAGATGGTATCATACTAAGTACATGTTAGTTGCATTCATAAACTACGGTAACTTGAGTTTTTAAACTACATGTAATTTGCTAACAAATACGGTAAAAGAAGTCATGCATTGAACCGTGTTGTGTTGATCAGTTGTTGTTTTTACTAGCAGTTGGAAATAATTCCGCTGTCAAAGTAGTCAATAGTTCAGATGTGTTTCTTGTAAATTTTCAGAGTTCGTACCTTGGGTTCGGCTGCGATGTCGATGTGCCTGGTAGCAGCTGGTTCTGTGGATGGGTTTTGTGAACAAGGCATGCATTGCTGGGATATAGCTGCTGGGATGTTGCTTGTTGAGGAGGCTGGAGGGGTCGTTATGGGCCCGACAGGTTAGTTCTAAGATTACCATATGTTCCCTTAAAAATTAGAATCTTGCACACAGTGATAAAACAGCAAGCAAGCAGATTACCGGTACAGGGCCGAATCCGGGATTGACAGATTACAGGGCCGGATCCAGGATTGACAGATTACAGGGCCGGATCCAGGATTGACAGATTACAGGGCCGGATCCAGGATTGACAGAAGGGGGGGCGTAGCTCGACGGAGGTGGTGAGCACCAAAAGTGCGAAGCCCGAACGGGGTTCTCCCCCAGAAAAATTTGACAATTTAATTGCTTTTAGATGCAATTTCCTGGTATCTGAGAGAAAAATAATTTAATTTTTATGTGACTAAATATTTCTGTGACTAAATATTTTACCAAAAAAAAATTGCTCTGCCAAAAATGGGGGGGGGGGGCATACACCCCCACGCCCCCCTGGATCTGACCCTGGATTAATAGCAGCTGTTAATAGCTGTGGCGGGAGAGAGCCTTATGATGAATTTTCTGATTTTCTTTTCAGGTGGTCCACTAGACATCATGAACCGAGGCGTCCTTTGTGCGTCCTCCAAGGAACTAGCTGAGCAAATCGCCAAAACAGTCACTCCAATAGAATTTGAAAGAGACTAGTATCGCTAATCAGTCCTGAGGAATACTCCAGTGCACATGTTGGAACACAGCATTTTTATAATCATTTTAAACCAATATTCACAAAGTATGACCTAACTGTGATAATTATTGAAGGATGGACAATGGTTTGTTTTCAGCCCTCAGAGTCAGAATTTCCCTCAAAGGTAGATTGTGATCCGTCTCATTGACTGTGAAGAGCCCATTACCGGTATGGTGTCATATTTGCGATTTTTAGGATGTGAAATATAAATTTTAACCAATATTCATACAGTATGACCTAACTGTGATAATTATTGAAGGATGGACATATGGTTTGTTTTCAGCCCTCAGAATTTCCCGCCCTCAACATGCTCAAAGGTGAATTGTGATCCATCTCATTGACTGTGACGAGCCTATTATGGTGCTGTGTTTGCGATTTTTAGGATGTAACATATAAATGTATGTATTCCCTGCTTCCGTACGTTTGTGATTTTTTGGACATATGTCATAATGTAGAATGAGTTTGCTCAAAGTGCTGACAAAAATATTGTCTGCTTTTGTTGAAGTTTTGTGGTGGAGGATCACAAGTGGTCACATGTTGTAACAGCTTCCAGTTTATAATGGGGTCCATAAATGGACAAATGATAATTATTTCAACAGGACATTTGTGAGTCATTCAGCGTTGTCAATTCCAACGCACAGTAGAAACATCATGCGCAGATGGTTTGAATAATTACAACACCTGGTCCTAGGCCTAGAAAGATGTATGGAATTAGCTCTATCAGCCGATTGAAATGCTGCTCAGATGAATATAGGCCTATACACAATGATAGGGGCCTACCGGTACATATAAATTTATATTGGCTTCTGGAATGCCAGTTCCATGATGGAATGGATTTTTTCCACGAGGCAAGCGAAAAAACTTGTAATCAAATTTTACTGTATACAATATGTGATGAACGGTAAATAGTCCTAAAATGCTAATAATGATCTCTGATATTGATATTAAAACCATTTTCTTTAATCATTGCTTTCTGCTGAGCAGCTACTGTTGAAGGTGTGAATGTCGTCCACTCTGAATCCTGATCCCTGGCCCCTATCCCACAACCCTTGATACCTGGCCACCTAACCCTGACCCCTAGCCTACCCCTCTCCTAACCCTATGCCCCTAACCTTACACTGAGGCAGCCATTACCCTAAGGATTAGATTGCGGGATTTTCCCGGCCCCAAAGCCCCCCTCTGGATCCGCGCCTGGGAAACCACGTGCCCCCAAGAGAGCAGCCGCTGATGTGGAAACCACGTGGCAAGAGAGAGCAGCCTCTGATGTGGAAACAACGTGCAAGAGAGAACAACCTCTAGTGTGGAAACCACGTGGCAACTCTCTTGCGGCAAGAGAGAGCAGCGAGTTGCCGCATGTTTGAAGGCGTAGCGGCGACGCAATCACGGAAAACGTTTCGTCCAAATGACAGAGGCAAGGCGGCGAAGAAGGACGAACGTCCGCATTCTTCAGTGTTCGGACAATGTCGCGTCGTTTCTCGTGGTGATGCTTTTGTGGAGACGACGAACTGCTCAGATATGACACTAGCAGGGCAGAGGTATAATCTACTGATTAACGATTCAACTTGAAATTGAAAATATTCGCATATTCGTCACACGCCTACCTTCCATATAAATATTTATCAACGACAAGTAACATTAAACATAGGGACATGTCTCTGTTTCCATACTTTCGATCTGGTACACTATTTCCATATCAAGCACGAGCTGCACCTGTTCACCAAGCCTAGGCCCTACGTAGGCCTATGTTCTACCGGCCTGTCAATTTCAGTGTGCATTCGTTGACGCTTATAATACCAGTTGGCAGGCTGGTGGTGACATTGTGGATTTAGTGTCAGAGCACAGATAATCTGATGAGCCAACATCGTTAAAGAATTGGTCTGGATTACGTCATAACTGGTAAGGAAAAATCAAATTTGGCATTGTCTTCTAGCTACTGATAGGCCCACAAACCGCATTGTACCATACCTAACTGAGCATACACGTAGGCCTGTTCTTGTCTTCCGTCTCTTGGTGTGTAAAGGAATGGTAGTCCTAGAAATCCTTGTCCGGGTTACAATAGTCTGCTACAGTAAGGATATATTGTCATGGTTTCTATAGGGCAATACCCTAATCCCTCGTTGAACAATAAAACCGGACTAATATATCAGGGGACTTAAATTCCTGACACATCTGTTTAGGCATAGTAAGGGGGCTAACACTAGTCTTTCCTGTCATTCCCACAGCAACTAGAAATGGTAGCATTGCGCAATCTTATCTATACCCGCATGTGTGAATTAAAAGCATGTATTTGCTCACATGAATTGAATAAATGTTCTTGGGGAAGTAGGCCCTATGGGTGCGAGAACCCTTTCTGCCCTCTCCAAAGAAGAATTGGGTGACGTACCATGACTATCTATGCTTACTGGTGGGTTATTTTATGTAAGGCGAGGGCATTGAATTCGCAGATTCCGAACAGTTTGATTAAAAATCTAATGATGTTTTATATCGGGCTTTTGTCGTGTAGCTAGGCAAAATAGGGAGGTTTGGAAATCAAACCATAAACGTAAACGTTAACGCCAAGGCTGTTTTTGTACCGTAAATGCAATCTGTAAAATCCGGTTAATATGTAGTATAAAAATAACGTTGCCGTAAAGTTTACGTTTATCGTTTGATTTCTAAACCTCCCTATTATTCTCACCACGACAACTCGCTTTGAAATCAACACAGAATGATCACCAGTTTCACTTGTTAAGACCACCCCATCTCATTAAATCCAAGACCACTTGCATTGAAATCAACAGAGATTGAACACCAGTCACTTTCACCTGTATTTAATTACGTGTCCCTCCACGCTTACAATCCTACTTTCCACAGGATAAAAACCTGTCGTTAGAATTTAATACAGAAAAGTAATAACTGAACGTGAATTAATTAAATCTGTTTACGCCCGTTGCTTTTTTATTACGCACAGCAGGTGCGTGATGCCTGTTTTATGCACCTCATAGGCCTTTTACCACATCCAATGTGCAACTGTTTCCTATTGACATGGAGTGTCATTATGCCTGTGTCTCACCAGTCGCGATAAGCCTGCTTATCCCTCCCTGTATAACACACGTCACGTATTTCATTGTTAGAAATCCGAAATGTCTTCCGGAGAATCACGCGACCAACCAAACAATGGCGAATATTCATAAAAGGGAGCAGTGCTTTTACTTCAAGATTTGCAGTACACTTACTACATTGGACCTTGCTGTGCAAATCTTAAGTAGAAGCATTTTGCTAACTTTTACGAATACCAGCCAATATATATGTACGTACATGTATATGCCTATATGCCGGTACGGCCTACGATCAAAGGCAAATGGCAGTCTATAGCAATGTATGACTACGATCCAGTAGTCTTGAACGTTAGTTGGGATGTTGATATTTTTGGTGGCTGGGAGGGGAATGTAGATGGTCGTCAGCTGCCCCTGCATTCAGGGGCAGCTGACAGGATCTGTGGTTATAAGTATTTATTAGCAAATGCAGATTTGTAGGGAAATGGAAGGGCTGGGGACATATTCGTCCTGCGAATAACGTGTTCAGAAAAAAAAACCAGAGAAACAGATTCAGCCAAAAAAAACAAACAGAGAAACAGACGCGTGAAAAAAATCGCCTATCGCAAGGCTCGAATCCGGCGCCCCTGATTCCTAGCCGGACGCTCTACCGATGCGCCAACCGGCCATGATGCTGGCTGGTGAATAAATGTTTATGAATACATCCCAGCTGCTCAACATATTTTTATGATAATAGAAGTGACGTCACAAATCAGAATAATCTTACAAAAATCGCATTCCACAACATCCACAGAGCAAGTCCCCAGCAAATCTGTCAGCATATCGCTACAT
>NMRB01000869.1:85717-113325 GCA_002633025.1 Notospermus geniculatus
ACGGCTTATCTCCGGGCTAGTGAGTTTGCAATCCCCTGTGAAAATCGTAAAATACGGGAGGTAACGCTGAAATGGACACTGGCCAACTTACCGCACGCTAAAGTCGCCATGATGGCCAAGTTAATGAACTGAAGTACTGACATTTTCTTGCTTCAGCAACTGAAACATCCAGACTCCTGAGTAGGCCAGGATTTCGTTGACTGTGATAGGTCGATGTTGACTGCGTCTCTCTAGCGTCCACATTGTACTACATCAGCTCATTGTTCGTACATTAGCGCACGTCAAAAACTTCCGTTCACCCGCATTCGAAATATTTGCCAATCCAACTCAAATCTGTCCCTCTAATGTATAGCATCATTACGAGAATCGAACTAGACTAAACACTAGCGACATAATTGCTAACGTTTGATACGGTTGTGCTAACTCGGAAACTAAAATTATTGACTCCGTATGAAGTACCGGAATCTTTCTACCGTAATTGGGGGACTTCTCGTCGCTTGAATGTACATGTATTTGAACTTACCAAAATGCGTTTTATATTGGAGAGAAACATTCAATAAAAAGCTTGTTTATTGGAGTATATTTACCACCAAGCTGCATTTGGCGAATATAGGAAAAATACTGGATGCAGTAAATAGTGAGAAAGCTCCAACTTTCACATTTCATCTTTTTTTTCATATTAGCGTGAAACTTCCTGGTGGGATTTCGAGATAGGCCTGGATTGTAGTTTGACGTATTTTTGTTTCACTGGGGATCTTTTGACCACGTTGATTGAGTCGCTGCCGTAGAAATCTTATACCCTCATACACTCACAACTTGTTTGGGTCAAAGTGCCCGAATAAAGCACAGGGGCCGGTTGCACAAAAGTTAAAAACCACTGTAAGTTTATCTTGGCGTTATCTTATCCCAAAATGTTAGTTTTGTTAGTTAACACCAAGTTAGGGATTTTAACAGGAAAAGTTAAATTAACAGACTTTTATCTTTTCAACTTTTGTTCAACCGGTCCCAGGTTTATTGTCCACAATGACAAAAGTCCTCGGTCGTATTTTGGAACATGTAAACATCAACATTTTCTGGTTGTTCGTGACACTATTCCGTAAAGAAAATGGAATATATTATGACACCATCTTCATTTGTCGGTGATGTCGTCTCTCTGAAGAAATCAAGGTCACTAAGAACGCATCCCTTCGTGACTGCTTCGTACGAGAAAGACATGCAGGCCTCGTTTCTGTCGCAAACAGCCGCACACTGAAAGGTTCCATCCAGTTCGTGTCGTTCTAAATGATTCTTTGGTGGGATGCCCCCGTCAGCTAATTTCTTGAATTTGGAATCTGGTGATTGAGGGAAAACGAAAAGAAACGTGAATAAGTTAATGAAAGGGGATTCCTGAAAACACAGTCAACATGACAGTTTGGTCGTAAAACAAAATCATCGACATCATTTTTAGCTGGGCATGCACCAGTGGATGAAGGCAACAAAGTAACCAGCCAGCCAACTGATCATAGTCCGTGTAAAATCCGGGCGGAGTATGAACCAGCCCTAAAGCCTCGTTTATGTCGCCCTTACGTACAGTCAGAACTAGTTGGCAACTGATAATCGGCGCGTAGTTGGAACTAATTAGTCACAACTACAAGTTAACACCAAGTTAGGGATTTTAACAGGAAAAGTTAAATTAACAGACTTTTATCTTTTCAACTTTTGTTCAACCGGTCCCAGGTTTATTGCCCACAATGACAAAAGTCCTCGGTCGTATTTTGGAACATGTAAACCTCAACATTTCCTGGTTGGTCCTTACACTATTCCGTAAAGAAAATGGAATATATTACGATACCAACATCATTTGTCGGCGCTGCAGCCTCTCTGAAGAAATCAAGGTCACTAAGAACGCATCCCTTCGTGACTGCTTCGTACGAGAAAGACATGCAGGCCTCGTATCTGTCGCAAACAGCCGCACACTGAAAGATTCCATCCAATTCGTGTCGTTCTAAATGATTCTTTGGCGGGATGCCCCCGTCAGCTAACTTCTTGAATTTGGAATCTGGTGATTGAGGGAAAACGAAAAGAAACGTGAATAAGTTAATGAAAGGGGATTCCTGGGTAAAACACAGTCAACATAACAGTTTGGTCGTGAAACTAAAAATCATCGACATCATTTTTAGCTGGGCACCACTGGATGAAGGCGACCAGCCCTAAAGATCCGTGATAAGTCGCTGGAAACGCTGGTGTGTCAAGCTGACAGAGAGAGCTAGTGTTCCGGAATGAGATTAACCGAATCGTAACGAGTGGAGAACCATATTTAATCATCTCCTTATTACATGATATGCATTTTTCTCAAATCGATATGATTATTTTTTTCTGTGATATGTTCCTTCCATTACGCAACATCAGTCAAACTAAGACGCAGCGGAAGTTGCAAACACTACTAAAGGACCCCTCTTGTTCGGATGTTCTGACTTCAGGAACGTATCTTTCCTTACCGTGTTGAAAATACTGTTAGAGTTGACAGCCGAGCGCCAAATGACGGCGTTGACTCCTCAGACGAACAAAAATGTACAGCAGAAGAAAACCGGAGTGCGGGGCAGAAATCTGCCCGCGCTTTCAAAAGAGGGCCCTCTCTCCTACCGAAGAATAGGTCCAGGGAATCTGGACTTTGGCCACTGGATGCTTACCGTGTTGTTTGGCGGCCTTCATGCAGTATTTCCGAGCTCGGTGCATTTCTTTCACCGATAGAGGCACGTTGAACAGCATAGCGCAGCTCATCTTTCCCAATAAATAGCTATTGGGATCGTACATTCTCTTTCCAAGAAGAGTTCCCATATTTGTGTCGACGCTCCAACCGCCGAAATTCAAAACTTTGGTTTTGTTGTCGACCATACCGCTAATTAGTTTCTTTGATTGATGATGTGACACTCCGATGAAGTGCCACGTGTTCTGCGTGATTTCCAGCGAGAAAGACTTCGTATATGTATCAGAAGATTTGACGGCTGATATATTTCTCATGTTCATCCAGAGATTCAAGTTAGGCCAAGACCAGATATGCAATCCCCAAGTAAGCACTTCCCGCACTGTAAAAAAAGGAGTGTTAAGACAACACTGAAAATGGGTGTTACCGGTACTGTAACGCTGAAGGGGTTATTGTCGTCCTGGGTACACATAAAGTGTACCCAGGTTCGATGTCGTCAAATGAAATTGTACCCTGGGTCCACTTTCTTGTTACAAACTGTACCCAGGTTCTGATTTAGAGACCTCGGGGCGAGGTTGTTCTCGGTGAAGTCACTTGCTGTTGTGCATGCAAGATGGCCGCGCAAAAAGTTAAAGAAGAGAAGTTGAACGAATTCTGTTTTTGACTAGCTGGGCAGTTTTCAACCTCGGATGGTTACAGAGAAAGTTAATCAACTCGCCAGCGGGACAAAAACATGTCATTCCCATGTACGTGTGCATGTGTCATTATGTGCATGGCCATGGTGGGTGTGTCTGATCATGTGTCATGGCCACAGTATCACCTGGTGGAGGATCGTGAAAACAACCTACGCTAATTCACGTATCCGATGAGGTCTTGAGAATGAGCTCGTCCCTAGGTCTCTAAATCAGAACCTGGGTACAGTTTGTAACAAGAAAGTGGACCCAGGGTACTCTTTCACTTGACGACATCGAACCTGGGTACACTTTATGAGTGTCCATTACCACCCAACACCAACTTTTGGTGTTATGTTTCCAACACTGTATAGGGTATTCGAAAAACCTGGATGACTGGATTTACTGGATTGTGCATCATTGCTCACTGCCGCCTGAACTAATTCATTAAAGCTGAACTACATGAACAAAAACACCACAGCGCCGCAGTATGGTGGTCTGCGGCCCGTATGCATAAAGGTAGAATAAAGGAGGTAGAGCTTATTCCATGTATACCTTATAACGTTACGTTATACCTGGAATAAGGTCTACCTATGCGGTAGAGCTCTATATATGAAAACGGCAGTTGATAATGGCTTCAAGGTCGTGAATCCATTTGAAGACTTTGTTAACCGGCGTTTCCTTCTATGTAACGGAAGCCTTATGCATACGGGCCCTGGACCGCCAATACCCTTCGAAGTACCTCCAGAACATGATAGACTATACCGGCCTGTTTAGCAACGCCACTGTATTCAATCTTTTTTCATAGTCTTGTTATTTGAATCTTGGAGGAATTACATGTATACTGCGTATAATTCCTCCAAGTTTGAATACGGTATACATTTTCGCAGAAACGCACTGTACAGGATATGAGCAACAATACGTACACATGACTCGCGCGAGGTGTATGTATTTGTAGAAAGAATATTTAAATGATTACAATATAATTATGGCCGAAGAAATAAAATAAGAATTATCCTCAACGCATATGTAATTGCACATAATGACGTTGATGAACGTAAGATGAGCATTGTATTGTATTTGTCAGACTTTTACCTTAACACCATTAATGGGTGTTCAAAATGGTTAACACCGAGGGCTAACACCAAATTTCAGTGTTACGCATTCCCTAACACCATTTATGGGTGTTAAACATTGTTACCACCGACCTTCAACACTTAAAATTTTTAACACTGACTTCTAGTGTTATCAGACAGTTAACACTACTTTTGGGTGTATGGTTCACATTACTTTTTTTACTGTGCGAGTGGTAGTCCAAAAACGCTGCCGTTGTGTTTTCTATTAGTACAAACGACGTAAAGGTAAAATCACCATTTACGCCGACATCCATCGAATCGGAACATTTTATGCTAATATATGACGATTCTCGGCCGTGAAATTTGAACGCCGTGTCCTGTTCTCCCATTGGTCCAGTTGTAAGTGTGACGTCATGAGGGGTAGCATCGTTTCCGGAGCCGGATAAATCTTTGCCTTTGGATTCGGAATTCATCATCCAAATGCCGACAGGTGTCGGGCTGAAGGCGGCTGAAATTGACAAACTTTGATGAGACTATACGCACGTGTTTGGTGAACATGATACGTGATCCAAAATTGTTAAAATTCAAACAAGAGCTTTGGAGCATCATTCCCGACTTAGAAAAATGTTTGATGAATTGAAGCGAATTGATATCGAAAAAAATTGGTTTAGAAATAGAATTTGAAAGGGGACGAATTTTCGGGAAAAAATGTAAACAAACTTCTCCAGAATGTCAACAAAGAAATGTTCGTGCATTCTGATTGGCTGAATTTTGTGTTTACAAACACCAGCCAAATGTTAATAAAATCCGCTATCAATTCGCTTTAAGGGACATACCGCAGGCTAAAGTTGCCGCGATGGCGATTGAGATGATGAACTGAAATACAGACATTTTCTTGCGACGAAATCTTCAGTTGACCAAATTCTGCTGTTGATGTCAGTTACTTATTCAGTACCTCAAGACTCTTTTTGAGATAAAAATTACATTTTTGATTTTGGATGAAATACATATTCTGGCAAAACATTCTCCAATATCAGCCACTTAAAGAATTTCCTTCCCAAACTCAGTCGCAGTTCGTGTTTACCACGCATGGCGGCCATTTTGAAAGCCGCAATGACATTTGCAAAAAAATGAAGATGGTACGAAATCGCGACTAAACATTGAGATGAAATGTACATGTAGTTAAAATTAGGTAAAAAATGGGTTAAAATTGGAGCAGTCAGCCGCGCATATTGCCAACAGATGGCAGCAAAGTTCTAGCGGACCAATGTACAGGAAAATCTACGTGATTGGTGCTCGATCAATAATGACTGGGTCCTCTATACGCATTGAACTAGGCCGTAGTGACACCTGTTGGTCAACTCGCTGACAGCTCCTATTGGTCGAGAATGATCGGAGCCTGAGACGAAAAACCCCACGCGCTGTCTACCTGGAACAGAGAATATATATATAAAGCAGGCCTCACACGAGGACGGTTCTGACGGCGGTTCAGCACGGTTCAATAGGGAGGTTTAGGAATCAAACGATAACTTTATTTTTCATACTACACATTAACCGGATTTTATATTGCATTTATCGCTTGATTTCTAAACCTCCCCCGTGCTGAACCGCCGTCAGAACCGTCCTCGTGTGAGGCCTGCTTAAGAGACACCAACATCGTTCAAGAGCTCAGGATGGCCCGAATTTTTTCTGGAATCTGNACGATGCCCCCGCCTATGGCGCCGGAAAAATAGGAATGGTGTAGGCCTACAATCTGCCATTGCATTTCAATTTCAAGTAATGTGTTTGTCACTTTCATGTTTCAGATGCAGAATCATTAAGTCAGTGGATGACATTCTACAACATGTGCAAGTCTAAAAACATCTGTCGGGAATAGACATTCCAGGATTTAGATTAATTCCATCTGTTGCATCTGAGTCAGTCGACATTTAGAAATATTGTTGAAGCGGTTACCGGAGGAGGTACTGTACATGTAGGCCATGACACAAGAAGAGATGGCGTAATACAGTTAGGCCTGTAATAATTATTTGGTTATGTAACGTGATGGTCCATTATCACCTTTGCTTACAAACTACATGTATACGATGAGGGTCGACAAATAGACCAATGATAGTTTCAAATCACTCGTGACTGCTGACAAAGACTGACCGTGATTGTCGATATAAAGGTCAATAATGATGATCTGCATCTTGGTTATCTCATGTGTCACCTGGAGATTGTTTCACCGGACCTCTCGACTTTACGCCAACAAGCCTCGCTAGTCACTTCGGGAGATCGCCACGACACTCGACTTAACAGGAGCACCTGCTTTCTAGACTCTAATCTGCTGTTAGAATCATTCAGTAAGAATTAACCGAAACACTGAATTCAAAAGGAATAACTACACAGTAACGAAAGGAAGTAATACTGACAAACACTTTGTGAGACTATGAGACGACGGATGTGATTTGTCTAGAAAAATTAGACGTATTTGGATATCATTATTTTAATTATCAATCTACATTCGCTCGTAAAGTGTTGGAAAGGAGTCCCGTCGATTTTTCAGCTCACCAACGCAGCTTTACTTACACGTATGAAAGAAAAGTGTTGTAGGTAAACAAAGCATGGAACGAGCCAAAAAATTCATGATAGAGCAAGCGCGGTATTACACTCAAGTCTTCACAAGGAAAAAGAAGGTGATACCCGAGAAATCCAAATTAAAACAATGTTTGAACATCTTTGACTTGACGTCTTTAGGCGTTGGTAGTTGTTGGGGGGCCGGTCTATACGTCATCATTGGCCACGTGGCGCGACTCCAAGCAGGGCCAGCGAGTTTTCTTTGCTTTCTATTCGCCGCTGTTACGTCATTCTTCTCAGGTAAGTTGATAATGTTGATTGCTTTTATTGTTCACACCTACTCTCCACCACCGACGTCGTTTTCAAAAATTTCCAACTTCTTATTAAGACCGCCACCACCTCACAAGGTGGCGGTCTTCATTGGTTTCACTGGATTTCTCTCTCTCTCTCTCTCTCTCTCTGGATCTCTCTCTCCGTCCAATCTGTGGTTTCATCACGATAACTCAAAAAATACGCCACGTATTGCGACGAAACTTTCAGGAGTTGTGGATATGCATGTTACACGGAAACCTATTGATTTTGGGGGTCATCCGCTAACAATGAACTGTTTAATTAGATGAAGTCTGTTGTCCTAACGCATTTACCTTTGCCCATGACGTCAACAACCCATGACGTCGGGCCTAAGAACGCAGCGTCACCACGACGTCGAGCATGACGCTGCAGCCGAACTCCCCACAGCGCCACCTATCTCCATTCTTCCGATAAGTATCACTGCCAGAAATGACTTCCATATTGATGACGTCATAGATCCAAGGGACATTGTTCACACCCACACTCCACCAGCGACGTCGTTTTTAACATTGTTCACACCCACTCTCCACCAGCGACGTCGTTTTCAACATTGTTCACACCCCGACTCCACCAGAGACGTCGTTTTCGACATTGTTCACACCCAGCTCTCCACAAGATCGTCGTTTCCACTATTGTTCACATATATCCCTCCGTTGGTACCTAATTTTCAAAATTGGTCATAAAATGCTGATATTCTCTTATTCTTCATTCCACATCCCAGTGGCGCCAGGTTTATCAAGGATATCTCCACAACGGCTGAGTCAAATATGGCATACCATACATCAATCGGTTTGTCGTTTTTGCCGCTACAGCCATCATCACTGTCACTTTCCCGAAAAATGTGACAGAAAAAAGTTCTTTCACAAATCACTGTTTGTGTTTACGGCCGAAATGGCGGCCATTTTGAAATGACGCAATGCATCGCTCACGTGTAAACTGCACTGAACACCATGGCGAAATGACATGGGTTTTGCGAAAGGGATCCGTTATGTCGGCCTTACGCGAAAAATGAAGATAGCAGAAAGATCTCGACAAGAAAGACAAGTCAGTTGATATAGGCTATGGTAGTCGAATTTGACCCAGCCGTTGCGGAGATATCGTTGATAAACCTCGCGCCACTCGGAAGTGGAATGGAGAAAATACCGAGTGGAAAGACTGGTAGCACGATCGACTTGGCACCTGATATACCCCAGAGAATAGCACAAATCAGCCTGTTTTTTCTTTGTCGTTCAACAGTTTCTTTCGAAACACACCTTTGACCATGTCTCCCCTTCTATGGTAAAGGATATAGACATTTCCAACAAAGATGGCGGTCTAACAGTTCTCACCATATGACGTCAGAAGCTTTATCCATGTACCATTAAATATCCGCTGACACGTTAGCTAGCCAAGCGGGCCATGGGCACAAAAGTTTAGGTAAATTATTGTTTGAGAGGATGTGTTCGGTATTGTTATATCATGCTTGGACTGTGAATGGCCACGACGTCATGTGGGGGAATTAGTAGGCCACCGTCTTTGTTGGAAAGTTTACATATAATGTACGACAAGAAGGTATACGAATAGGTCTACATATAGCTAAAAGCACCACTGTTTTAAAAATCAGGCCCGTTAAGTTGGTACTCGAGTGGGAACATTTGGCATCAAGAACCATTGGCAGGTGTTGCTGGCGGATTGCGTGGTGCATGCACGTACAGTACATCAAAGCACATTATAGGCCTACTGTTTCATTGTATAATTGTAGTGTGTACGCAGTACTGAGGCCTAGCAGTAGCCACTTGCCCTAATCATGGAACACCTGACTCCTACTTGGTCATGGTAATTGAACTGCACGTTATGCAAAAATGCAGCTGATCTGTCCACATTTGCATATTGACGAACTGTACGGCAAATGAGCAATATTCCGTTGTATTTCATCATGTATGACATTGTGTCATGTCAGGTCGACCTTGCGATGGCACAGAACAGGCGCCGACTGACTTTTCCGGATCACTTTGCGTCTGAGGCACGTGACCGCGTGGAACAAATCATTGCCGTGACATGATTGCAGTTGCGTCGCACCTGCGACGATTGGTGTATCAGTCACCGATCAAAAAGATCACGAAGAGTTGAACTATGTTCACGTCTGCGACCTGACCGCTATTTCTTCACTTGATGCCGACTGTTCCGTCGCAGCGCAACAGGCAATCGTAGTGCGATTTGAACCGCACTGACACCTATTGGTTAAAGCGAATGGCTCGCGGGGTTTGTTGACAGTTGTTTTGTTGACATGTCCTCAAATCAAGCACCGTTTTGAGAAAAAGGCGAAAGAAGGATTTTAGTTTAATGGGAAATGCATTAGACAGCCAAACTTCGGAGGCGTATTCTGCAAAATGTACCGCTTCGAAATCAATGTGAATAGTACAAAATGTACATTTTGACCGACTGAATTTGAAACTGTCATTAACCCATTCAACCCATTTTTAATGGAACCTCGTCCCCAGGTGCACGTTCGCATATTTGCACAGGTTTTGGTCTCACACACCAGTGAGGCGCCCAGGCTACCACGGAGCCTGACCTGGAGCGACGTCGATATTCACATCATCATCTTCTAAAGCATGTAGCGCCGACAATATCGTCATGAAGACACACATCATGGCATACCTTTTTGAAAAGCTTGCAGCTCAGAGAACACCTCTGGCCAATTTTCAAAATAATCCAACTCTGTATTGATTGCTGAAGGTGGCAATTCCAAACCCGACACGTGCCTTGAAAATGGCAAAAAAACTGGAAATCTACTCCAAGGCCTACAAACTTCACAATTACCATGGTATGAGAAAAAAAAATTCTCAACCATGTGCTTTCCTCACAAATAATCCAAAATGCATGCATTTTGGATATGTCATGAAAAAATGGGGGGTCATCGCAGCTTTTTTTTCGCTACGGCCCTTCAAAATCTCACGTTCGTAATTGTGACAAATCGGGCCTCGTCCCCACTGGTGAGTGAGTCCTTTGCCTATGACTGGAGCACGGCTTTGCCTGGAGACTAGGTTCACTCTCTATGGGAGGTACCACCAAAAATCAAAACAAACCCCACGAGCCATTCGCTTTAACTAATTGACAGCACCTATTTTTGTTTTCGAACAACCATTCATCAGAATGATTGAGATTGTTACATGTATTTTAGGAATATGCTACGGCGAATTTGGGGAGCGGGTGCCCCGGACGACTGGCTCGGCCTACATGTACAGCTACGTCACAATCGGTGAGCTGTTGGCATTCGTGACGGGATGGAACCTCATCCTGGAGTATATTATAGGTCTCAGCGTCAACAGTGTGGCGCTCAGTAACGGAATTGATGCGGTGACTGGCGAGATGATAAGTCAGTATCTTTCAAATCATACGTTTCATGTCATTGGTGAGTAATGTTACATTCCATCTCCGTCTCCATATTATATAGGCCTATCCATCTCCATATTATATAATAAGGCACAAAAATAAGGAACAAAAAGGCGACACACAAAATGATATAAAAACCGAAGTCGTCCTCCAGAAATTTTGCAAATTTTCGACCCCAACCGGGGTCTTCTTCAGGCTGGCGCTTTCAAGTCGAGCTACCAAAAGTATAAAGTTCATTTCAGGCCGTGACTATCCTGACGTGGTGTCCTTCGTGCTGTGCATGTTGGTGTCGCTACTGGTAGCCTGTGGTGTCCAAGTCTCTGTCACCGTCAACAACATCATGAACGCTGTCAACGTTGGCGTCGTGATTTTCTTCATCGGCGTAGGGTCGTTCTACGCAGAGCCCAGCATTTGGACCGATGACTTTATGCCCTTTGGATTTCGTGGGGTAAGCAGTGTTTTCATGTCAGTGTTTATTAGTGAGTTTTCGCAAAGCCGCGGAAACGCCAACACCAACGCCAAACCCATTGTTCGATGCCACGAAGAGAGCAACGAACAAAAGGGTAGACGTTCGCGTTGGCGTTTCGGGGGCTTGGCGAAAACTCTATATTGTTTGGGCGATCGACACGTTTTCTCTGTGTGTCCTGCCCCATTGTCAAGTCGCACCGTATTCCTTCAGACAAAATAGAGGAGGGGATCATCACAGATGGGAACATTCAAAAACGTTAAACCGGTCACACCAGAAATCACTAGGGAGTTTTCGCACAGCCCCCGAAACGCCAAACATATTGTTCGATGTCACGAAGAGAGCACTGAACAAAAGGACAGACGTTCACGTTGGCGTTTCGGGGCCTTTGCGAAGACTCCTCTGTAATATCCTTCCTACGTGTACCTCAGCATCCTGAAACGTCCGGGTCTCTACGTGAATATTAGGGAGTTTTCGCAAAGCCCCCGAAACGCGAACGCGAACGCCCAACCCATTGTTCGATGGCACGACGAGAGCACCGAACAAAAGGATAGACGTTCGCGTTGGCGTTTCGGGGGCTTTGCGAAAACTCCCTAATGCTTCTTCACTCGCACTTGTCATTGAGGGAGTGAAAAGGACTGTGTTTCAGGATTGCAGCTCCGATGACAGCCTGCCTGACCCCCAGCCCCTACATGCCCTCTATCTCTTATCACACCCTCATTTTTTCAGGTCCTGCGCGGTACAGCGACCTCATTCTTCGCTTTCATCGGTTTTGACGTGATCGCCACAATGGGGGAAGAAACGAAGAACCCTGCCACGACCATCCCGAGATCTATCGTGGCATGTCTCGGCGTTTCTCTCGCTGCTTATGTTGGCGTCAGCATAGTACTCACCCTCATGGTCCCATATTACCAGATTTCCCGTAAGGCGTCGCTAGTGACAGTTTTTAAAACCCGTGGCGTGACGTATGCGCAGTATGTAGTGCTTGCTGGTTCGATTATTGCTCTCTCAGTGGATTTGGTGAGCGCCGTGTTCCCTGTGCCGAGAATTATATACGCTATGTCGAAAGATGGGTTGTTTTTTGCGTAAGTAAAAAAGATCATGATTAGGGAGGTTTAGAAATCAAACGATAAACGTAAACGTTAACGACGACGTTATTTTTGTACCAAAAAGATAATAAAATCTGGCGAATGTGTAGTATAAAAAATAACGTTGTCGTAAAGTTTACGTTTATCGTTTGATTTCTAAACCTCCCTAATGTCTACTTGTAACCCTTCCACTCCAGAAGCCAGTTTTTAAATCTCTCAGAAAATCGGTGACAAAGGTACTGATGTTCACTGAAAAGGGCTCTTTGAGAGCGTTCCAATGAATACCTACCTATGTGATGGGTGCGAGGTGACTTTTAAGCTTTTTCATTTTCGAAAACTGACCTTGGCAGTAAAAAGTTGAACGTTTCATGCAAAAATGCCTTTGAACTTTACCCAACGAGGTAGAAACAGATGGGCCTACGGGAGAATCACACTTACCTCATATCAGCGTCCTGGGCCTAAATTTTCGGAGTCTTTTTTGCCCACAAATCTCGTCAAGTAAAGAGAACAGTCCCGTCTTAACAAATGACCCCAACAGAACCCACATAAAAATTGATATCGATGAGGTATGTGGGATTTTCCACTGTTTCTTGGAGACGTGATCGCAGACTACACTCCTCTCTTAATCTTTTCAGTCCATTCGCCGTCATCAACAGTGCGACTAAGACTCCATTTCGGGCGACGATAGCTGTCGGTCTTTTCTCCAGTACGATCTCCCTGTTTTTTGGCCTCAAACCTCTCGTTGAAATGATGTCAATAGGCAAGTAATCTGTCTTTTCAAAATGATCATCGATGGTTAGGATTGATAATAACGATTATTTGTTCATGAATAATACAAGGGAGTAAGAAATAAAAGTGGAAAATAAGAAGTGGGAAATTTTGCACTTTTGCGCGAATTTTTCAATTTCTCAAATTGGGAGATTTCCCATGTTTGAGAAATATAGCCCGAAAAATCAGACAAAATGTCATGTCATTAAAATATTTCTCCCAATTTGAGAAATTGAAAAATTCGCGCAAAATTCCCACTTCCTATTTTTCACTTTTATTTCTTACTCCCGTATTGCAACTGATGAATAGGCCTACAACGGAGGCATATTGGATTGCCCAGGTTGACAAACCTAGGGGTAGGATGTGTTACCAGAGCTGTAGCTGTTGAAGGAGATAAGATATGAAGGCGTGACAGGCAGAAGGACGGACGCACGCACTGACACCACGACCAAATTAACAATATGTTAATATATCAAGATATATATCTTGATGATTGGAACCATAAAAATCATTCCCAAACAGCTCAAGTACTGGTGGTCAGAGGTAAACTGAATGTAGAGCTCGTTCAATATGGCCGACCAAGATGGCAGCTGCCATCTTTCATAGAGGGCGGAGGGGCTGACCACTGACCCTAACCCAACCACCATTCTTACCTCCTTTTCAGCTATACTGAAGAGTCGGCCATCTTGAACGAGCTGTGTATTCAGTAGTTTCCCCCGACCGTCGGCGTCAACATATCAAATCCCTTTTCGCTTTTTCAGGAACCCTGTTCGCCTACACAATCGTGTCCGCATCAGTGCTTGTACTACGATACCGGCCACACGTTGAAGATCTTAGACCATCTGATTACCTTCTCAATTCAAGAGAAGACCCGTTCCTAGATGACGGTTATGTTGAACTGCCCACTCTTCAAAGCAGTGATACTCACACTCCCACTCAGTCCGACTCCGAATCAAATTCATGTAATCACACAAAAGATTCCGAAAAAGACAATCCGACAGATCTCAAAAAGATAGAAAAGTCTTATCTTCATGCGGGGAGGACGACATCTTACGGGACGCTAGGAGAATCAAATGCCGATTCGACGACCGAGCTCGTCGACGACCACAACAGAAGTAGTGATATTCAAAATGGCGACGTCAGAGAAGCCAACGGCGGGGTGAATCTAAATTCTGAACCTAAAAAATCGTCGCTTTGGTGGCGGATTATACACCCGCCCCAGAACGCAACGACAGAAACATCGACTATAGTCCAATGTACCGTAGTGATTTTATTTGTTTTGTTTTTTGCAATGGACGCCATATTGCATTTTGGTTTAGAGGCGCTGGAAGCGTTGAACGCTGGTGTGCTGTTGTGTCTTGTGATATTGACCATTTTAACTGGATTAGCACTGTCTGTGATAGCACGACAACCGCAGAGTAGGTAAGCAGGATTTTGTGGAGAATTTACCGGATAAGGGTCAAATTTCTTTATCACAGTAAAAAAGTGTTCCCTGTGTAAGGGAACACCGAAAATCAAGGTTTCTTAGAGTAAAAAGGCCGATTTTCTGGAATGATTCATTCGGAAGGGAGTAAGAAATAAAAGTGGAAAATAAGAGGTGGGAAATTTTGGAATTTTGCGTGAATTTTTCAATTTCTCAAATTGGGAGAAAATGTTCCTCCCATTTTGAGAAATTTTCTCATGACATGACATTTTGTCGGATTTTCGGGCGATATTTCTCAAAATGGGAAAAAAATTCTCCCAATATTTGACAAACTGAAAAATTCGCGCAAAATTCCAAAATTTCACATTTCTCATTTTCCACTTTTATTTCCTACTCCCTTTCGGGTACCACATCCACACAATATCGGTGTTCAAAAAGTTTCAGATTTCTAAATTTCGCGTTTTCTCGTTTTCTTCCTTTTTCAGGCACAAAATTGGGTTCAAAGTCCCAGGCTTACCATTCTTCCCCTGTGTGGCTATTTTCCTCAATATTTACCTAATGATGAACCTCTCTCCCTTCACCTGGGCTCGAATGGCTGTCTGGCTGTTTGTAGGTAAGTTGTTTTTTAAAAAAAGGGCCCCATTGCCCTCCGATTACCAGCCAGCATCTGTCACTAGATTAGTACCCAATCTCACCGATTGTCCATAATCACGTGATTGCCGTTTCCAGTGCGCTGATTGGTCAACAAAAGAGCAACCAATGATTTTCAACTCGTTCCCCATTGGCGGCATTTCGGACGTCCACATGATTCGGACGACCGGCGCTAAAACTTTTTCAGTGCGGTCACCGTTTTCTCAGATGACCCGGCATCGGGTCACGTGACACGTGATATCCCGAGTCTGAAACGTAAACCAGTAAATGTGACCAGGTAATTCATGACATCTGAATCTGTTCCAATTGTGCGCCCCAAAACTGGGTAAAAGGAGGCTGGAATCCAATAGGACACGGTTTGACCCGATATCATCATTTGGCCATTTGAGTCCGTAATGGACGTGCATCCTGTGAATGTGCTCGCCACGGGTACCATGCTAGTGGACGGTTAATTGCTGTTATATGGTCTTGGTAATTTGCTGGGCATTCCCTACGTCAGGTTGCAAAAAGTGGGGGTAATGAAATCAGAAATAAGAGCCACTAATGTACGTTTGCGATGGATGTGCGGGGTGTGTTTCAAAATTGGTCACCCAAGAAAATGGGGCAAAATTTAACTTTGAAATAATCAGAAAGATTTGTGCCATTGATTTTCCAAAAATTCAAATGTAGTATTTAATGTTAATATAGACCTTTAACTATTAGTTTCTCCATCTGGGATGTACAGTGTACACTCATTTGAAGGAGGGTATCAAAAAATATTGAGCTTACCAGCAAAATCTATCGTTCCGTCCGACACCAAAACTACTTTTTGCTGTCAGACTTTAAAGGGTTAATAGATCAATTAATTTCAGTGCCATAATTTAGAGCTCCATGATACCTACATCTGACATGAATAGAGTTTCAAGAAACAGCCTTTCACCAGTAGACAAAAGAATGGTGAAAATTTTCTGGTGTCGGCGGAACATTTTTTGAAACACACCGTCCGTTTCTGTTTCAGGTTTTGTTCTCTATTTCCTTTACGGGGTGAGACACGCAGGTGTGGTGCGCGCTGCCGAGATGGAATTCGTGTTCGAGGCCCACGTGGACGACGACGAGTCAACCGAATCAACATGTACTGTCGGACAACCAGACGAGAACCAGGACGAGAAGACGATATACTGTCGATCTCAGCGAAACGGAACTGAACAGGGAACTGACCGATAGGGGGCAGCGTGGAAAATTTGAACAAATTTTTGGTGTGACATACTCCAGGAATATCTTGTAAACCCCAGAAAACAGCTGACCATATTCACCTTTTTTTCCATTCTGATTATGCATTTATGTATTTGTTTCGTACGAATGGTCAGGTCCAGTCGGACGAAAGAATAGAATACGGTGTGTTTCAGGGTGGACGCGTTGTTGCATAACTATTCCTTTCATCCACTGCCGCAGCACACCAGGCGATATCGCAAGCGATCTTATCGCCACCGAGCAAAATCGGTTGTTGACGCCAGGTGTGCGCTGGACAGCGATGCGTGGAATCTTCTCGCCAGCGATGATCCCAACATCAAACAATACCAAAGCCAATATCGCATTATCTGCGGGGTCTGGCGAAAAGATCGGTGGCGATCAGTGCCGACTGCACAGAAAGTCCGATAGTGTTACCGGCGCCTATCGGCAGTTAGTTATAACGCATTTTCCCATTTACTAAACCGCCGATAGGCACCGAAAGCATTGTCGGACTTCCTGTGCGTTCGGTCCTGATCGCTTGCGATATCGCCTGGCGTGCTGCTAGCTTTACTTGGGCTTTGTGAACAAGGTCTCACTGTACTTTTGGTTTTATCAACAAACTTTCAGCTGATACCCCGAGGTACTTTACAAAACCATTCTGAACTTTGAGCTCGAAATTGTCGGTGCTAGATTTCTCTTCTGAAGAATGACGGAAAGACCCGAATGTTACAAATAATGGCAAAACGATTCTATAATGAATCCCGATCATGAACAATTCGGACAAATTTTACGTGTAGATGTTGTATTTATTAAAATGTTTTATGAATTGCACCGGTAGGTAAGGTAAGAAAAGGAATAAACTATACTCATGTCTTAAAAACTCTGGTGCGTTTGGTTCTTTCGTTATGCAATAGGATGTATGGCCTGTTTCAAAACACTGGATCTTTGCCCTCCTAACGCACTCTGTTGAGTTGTCGCGCATGTGTAGATGACAGGAGCGAACATTTTTTCCCATACCCGTTCGTATATTTTGTTCGGACTTGGAGTATTTTTAGTAAAAAGAAAAACAAGGGACTGGAGAAGCGGTGAAAAAGTCTTGGCCTATTAAGTCGAACCAAGGACCTGAGGCTTACTGGGCAAACGCTCTAGCCGACTGATCTACCGAGGCAGCTGGCAGCGGCGGTTGAATCTACGTCTTATTGAAAAAAAAAACAAAACAAGAGAAGGACATCGGAGCGATGTCAATGGTTTCCGATGAGAAGTTTACTACTCTAGAGCTAGTTATCTGTGACCTTGACCGCTGACCTTGAGAACTATTGCGTAACTGGAACAGGGATCCTTGATTAAACCAATAGGGGATGGTTAATGCAGGCTTCTAATTACTTCTCCCCTTAATTTCTGAGTAGATTTGCATTTTAGAACAGTCTGACCATGACCTTGACCTCTGACCTTAAAGGCCATTGCGTAATCCGAAAGGTCGTCCTTGTTAACCTAGGCGTATAGGCGAAGGTTTTAGGCTTCTACCATCACCAGGTTCTGACAATGTTATATGTGACAGCTGACTGTGACCTTGACCTCTGACCTTGAGAATTATTGCGTAAGTGGAACAGGCATCCTTGA
The DNA here is from genome assembly GCA_002633025.1 of Notospermus geniculatus. Lineage (NCBI taxonomy): Eukaryota > Metazoa > Nemertea > Pilidiophora > Heteronemertea > Lineidae > Notospermus > Notospermus geniculatus. Next base: position 103,655 of record NMRB01000869.1, read on the forward strand.
CTAAACTTACAGGAAATGGTTAATTCGGGCTTCTAATTAGTTTCTCCTGAAATTCTGAGCAGATTTGCACTTTAGAACTGTTTGACCTTGACCTTGACCTCTGACCTTCAAGGTCATTGCGTAATCTGAAAGCTCATCCTTGATAACCTAGGTGTAGATGAAGGTTTTAGGCTTCCACCATCACCAGGTTCTGTCTCATGTTATTTGAGATGGTTGGCTGTGACCTTGACCTCTGACCTTGAGAAGTATTGCATAACTGGAACAGGATCCCTGATTAAACCTATCGAGGATGGTTAATTCAGGCTTCTAATTCGTTTTTTCCTGAAATTCCGAGGAGATTTGCGCTTAAGAACTGTTTGACCTTGACCTTGACCTCTGACCTTCAAGGTCATTGCGTAATCTGAAAGCTCATCCTTGATAACCTAGGTGTAGGTGAAGGTTTTAGGTTTCTACCATCACCAGATTCTGACTTATGTCATGTTATCAAATTTGAATATCAAATCTCACCACGATATCAGCAAATATCATGCGACCGAGCAGGTGCAAACTGAAAATTTCAGTTGCAATAACATCCGTGGATGAGCTATGATGTTGTGATACCAGTTTCAAGTCATTTACTCTGGCAGATCTCCCGATATGTCAAAATATCAAATTTGATATATCAATATCATGATGATGTTGACCCTTGAGAATGAATTTGTTGATGCCAGTATCTTGCCAAGGGTCATAAACATAGGGAAGGAACTTGTTACCAGTGCTTTACCTGGCCTCGGAGACAAGTTATTCAAGAAACAAAAGTGTGACAGACAAAATCTCAACTTTTGATATATCAATTTCACCATGAACCAGGTGTCGGAGACTGGAAATTTTCATTCCAACTTGTAGCTCAGGTCATGAAACCTGGGGGTAGGTCACATTTCCAGGTCTGTAGCTCTTGCAGGAACAAAGTTACAGGTGTGACAGACTGAACAGACAGACAGACAGACAGACAGACAGACAGACAGACAGACAGACAGACAGACAGACAGACAGACAGACACCATGACCAAACACAATATGGTTTCCGATCTTGAGATCGGAAACCATAATAAAACTAGTTTGCTGGCCACTGTCTGTAAACAAACCAGTTTGTTTACAACTTGGACGTCGAGCTCCTTTAAGAGGCGAACAGCAACAACAACGATAGTTGTTGATCTACAATCAAGAATGTAGATCACATCTCAGTGTCTGGGGTCCCAGATCATGGCAACTCATCTGCCGTCTTGATCCACAATGAACGCGGAATCTGCAAAGAGCCAAGACCTAAAAAGTCTAAATACATGTATACATACCAATTCGAATACTCCATCCCTATCTAATTTATCAAACATCTGAAAAGAGTCATTGGGCAACTTGCAATTGGCTGTCAACCTTTCGAGCAATGCGATCTTTTGTCTTCGGCCATCCGCGGCCCGTATGGAATCAACCATTTTGAGACGACAACGATACAGTAGTTTTAATCTACACATGCTACAAGTAGGCCTATTCGTATCTATCTCGCGGTGTGATATAATCAAATGCCACCCCCCCCCCCCCCCCCCCNAGACAAATATAATGCAATTTTCCGATCAGGTACAGGATGAAGCCATGGAACAATGAGTCGTCCGTTTATCAACAATAGAACGTGCATGGTTGGGCACCATAGCTGAGAGGATATTAGCCCAGGACTACAGGACACTTAAGATTCAAACTTCACTAAAGTTTCTTCCGGAAAACATTTTGACATTTTGCAAACAAAGAGCGCATGATTATCAAAACATACCCTCTACAGATACGGCAGTTTCTAATGCATTTTCCGTTTAATGGAATACGGCAGTAGTTTTTGTCTTGAAGGGTTGGGACTTAAGCCCCCCCCCCCCAATACTATCTGTTTCTTGTCCGCTCGCGTCATTCCCGAACTCTTCGCGTCGAATTTCTTTTTTTCGCCCATTTCAAATTTTCCCGCTTTCCTTACGCAGAGCCTTCAATACAATGCATAGAAATGCCTCGTAACTTGAAATCATCTTTATTTTTCATAACTTGTGCTTTAAACATGTCGAAAGATAGTTTGCTGGTAGTATTCCCACTACCCATGAAGACAACTGAAAAAAAATTATTTGAAATTTTTAAAAAATCGCATGCTCGCATCAATTTCTGCTGAGTTGCTGGACAAGAAGGAAATAATTTTTTGGGCCTAAGGGTCAAGGTTATAAGGGTTATTGTTCCAGGAAAGATTACGATCTGGTTTACGGTGTTAGGGGTAGCGTTAGGTTGTAGGGTTGTTTGGAGTGGAAATACATGTATTGGGTGAAGTATCCTGTAAAACTCCAGTAGGCCTACCCGTACGTAGCCTGTGCCTTATCAAGGAGTATATCACATTAAATTCTGAAAAGTACTTCTTGTCATTCATAAAAATATCAAGAGAATATTGAACTGTTTCAGTTTCAATAAGGATTTAGAGTCCCACACCAATGGGTCATATGAATAAAGACTAGCAAATGCTTTTGCTTTTGCTTGAATTTTGCAATACAAATGCACTATGCAATGCTGTACAAATCTGAAGTAAAAGCATTTGCTTGTCTTTATTCATATGACCAATTGATTTGACGAAATTTCCAAATACACATGTAAAGGCCAATTGTTTAGTCAGGTATCCATTCATTGTGTGCCGCTCAGCGATTGCTGAAATAATCACAAAAAGTACGCAATAATATGGTGTCGATTGGTCTTTTGGCTACTGTTAATATTCATAAAAACATCATTATTTCCTATCCCAATTTCGTATTGTCACCAGCAAATCGATGGTTTCAAGGCCAATATCAATTCACCATTGTGTGTAGGAAATTTTCAAATGTCAATTGTCGGTCACGACAGATATTCGCTAACAGAATGTGGTTGAGCGATTCAGTCGGGAGACAGCCAAGTTTCTAACAAGATCCACGCAATTCTGCAGTAATTGAAATAACAAGAAAGGCGTCCTCAGCAAGCAACATGTTATGCAGTTATGATGACAGAAACGCGTCGATTGGTTTGGTGACAAGATTGCCCTGATCATGCTGAATATGGACTCGTCTCAAGTCTTCCTCACTGACGGAGTGATATCTGTGGAAGACAACACCGTAGCATTTGTGGTAGGCGATGATCAAAGTTAATTGTCAAGGATTACACGACCAAGCCACTGATTCCAGCAATGCTTTCTATAAGTTGAAGTTGCTTGTATCAATTCACGGAGATTATCAAAACATTCCCAAATTACTCTCAAATTAAGTGGCCGGAAATATGAATTACCCAAGTCACGTGTTTGATAAAAGTATATGAGACACTACAATACATGGTCCTGGCTAGTTTGGTCCATGTCATTAGTTCAGGAGTTATGGCACTTTTTGTATTTTTGGTTTCCGCCACCTGGTGGCCAAACCGAAAGTCAAACCGCACCGAATCTTGGTATCGTGGGTCATCTGACCTAGGGGTATATATGTACCAAGTTTCAGATCAATAGCTCCAGCGGTTACGAAACGTGACTTGCTAACGGACAACGACGACGACGGACGCTGCACCATCGTAATAGCTCACCCCGGTGAGCTAAAAAGTAAAGCTAGGCCTACGTTTAGCTGACACGCGGAATGCGGATTGCGGAACGCGGAAGCGGAAAATGCAATGCATTTTCGTATACAACATATCGTTCCGCCGGGGATTCCGCGTCCCTATACCGCATTCCGGATGTCTGGTAAACGCAGCTGTCGCATTATTCAACATTCGGCAAAATGGCCGCCTCATGTCTGTTTTTATTACATTACAGGTTTCGATTTGGACACTCTCATTCTTCTCATTCCATCCCGACGCAGTGGTTTTGGTTCATGAGACGCACTACGAACACATCGCTTTAACCGTGGTCGGGAATCAGACCAGGCGTTCATGAATGCACGAAGTTCATTTTTTGTGATCGTTATGTCGTAAGGAATAAATCTTAAGGTGAAGGGATACCTAAGGAAAAAATAATGCACGCAGAACATTGAAAACTCGATATCTTTTCTATGACCAAAAGTAATCTACATGTATTTAACGAAGTTTATTATTTAAGTATAGACCCTCCTCCGTACATTCTGATAAAAAAATGTGAATTTGGGTTAGTAATAATGGTATTAATTAACTTTTAATTAGACCCTAAAATTTCTTCTTCGGGACGAAATTCTGACTCGTGGGTGCCGACTACGCGGTTACGGATTATACCATTACCTAAAGACAGGCAGTCTGCAGGTGCCTATAGAGAGTTTTCTCAAAAAAATTGTTTCAGTTACCTGTTATAAACTAATTAAGGTCTAAAAATGCCCTGATTCACATTTTTTGGCTCACGGGAAGATTTCACTCGGATATCACCAAAATCTCTCTATAGGCACCTGGGGAACTAAGTTTACTATCAGGTAAAACCAATACTTCATGTAAATCATCAACCAATTAAGTGCAAAACAAAACCGAAAATCGCAGGAAAAGCGGGTGATTGCGGCTCAGTCGATCAATGCATGATTGTTATTCAAATTAAGTCCTTTCCCGCCTGGGTAGTAGAGTCCGTTTCAAAGTTTACCACTCGTCACGCATTTTTTATTTGTCTGCAATCGATTTCACATGCCTCAATCGATCGGCCAACAACTCCTAAACATTCTTGGCTCGAGTTTAGGAATGGGTTGTAGTAATGGGCAGTGAACCAAGATCAGGTGACGGGGTGCTATAATGAGCTGCCGCACAATAGATTAGTTCTGAGACCGCCACTAGGCCTGTGCTGATCTGTTAGGTATCCCTTCACCTAAAGGGCTCCGCACACTGGCGACTAAAATAGGGGCGACTACCGATGCGACTAGTACGTCGCCTGCAATAATTACCTTTGAGGTCGACCAGTGATGTCATCCGCGACATCACTGATCTTCCAAAGAAGCATTTGTCGCAAACGAGTCAACAAAAACTAAAAAAACTAAAAATATGTTCAGTCGCCTCTGTGGTCGCAAGGGCGGTCGCCTAGAAAATCGCTCGAAAAATCGCCAGTCTGCGGTGCCCTTTAAGCATGGCGCACACGTACGACTAAAATGGGGGCGACTACCGATGCGACTATTATATAAGTGGCATGCGATAATTACCTTTGAGGTTGATCAGTGATGTCATCCGCAACATCGCTGATCTTCCAAGGAAGCATTTGTCGCGAACGAGTCAACAAAAACTGAAAAAACTAAAAATATGTTCAGTCGGTGTTGTGGTCGCAAGAAGGCCGGTCGCCTAGAAAATCGCTCGAAAAATCGCCAGTGTGCGCCATGCTATAGAAGGTCTTATATGATCAATTCAATATCCGTTGCACCAGCGCCCATGAAGCACTTCTTTACAACAATGTAACCCAGCCACAATATCAAAGTGCGAATTTCTTATTCGAGGGTGGGACAAACGTACCTACGAAGCTTATTTCATACTTCTCCACATTGCACTGAACGTACCAACATAAAGAGAAGTATGAATTGAGCTTCAGGGTGGAAGAATCTTATTCCCACGGTTTTCTATGGCCGTTGGGATTCACTGAAGATGAATTAGCAAACGTTGCGCCGATATTACAGAAATCATTAGCCGCATTTACATTGCACGAATTTAACCTGGGCAGCACCGGTTGCGAATCAACCCAGTGTAAGTGACAAGTGTAAACGCGCACATAAATTTGCTCCGGATCAAAAAATGTGTTACACCGTGGTAGTTTACCCCAGCAAAAGTGGTAAGGCACGCCCCGGGTTAAGATAACCCGGTGTAATTTCGTAGTCTAAACACGCACCCGTGGCGTGTGCCCCGGAGTAAACGTCAGTGTTGCAGGACAACTGAAATTGGCGCCTCCATTTTGACTGTATTGCGCATGCGTATGGTTGTCATAAGAGTTTACCCCAATTCTACCCCGGTTCCGTATACATTGCTTTAAGAAATTTGTAACCTGATATGGGGCGAATCTACCTCGGTTCTGACCCGGAGCAAATTAAACCGGGTGAAATTCCTGTAATGTAAATGCGGCTATTGAGGCCAAAATGCGTCATTCTTCGAAACATGTTGACAAAGGGCGCCAATATTCCGATTTTATGTGTTTTTTTTTCTCATTTGAACATCATGTGTCAGAAGGGTGTTGGACAGCAATGCCAACGTGGAAAATAAAATGTGCTGATGATAACAAACAGGATATGAACACCGGTAGAATGACAGAAGTCAAAAGCTCAGTCAATGAGTATTTTCGGACGGTTGTGCTGGATTGGGGCATTTTGCAATCAGATATAAAGCAGCATAACGTCAATTCATTTCTTGTCTGTGCTACACTTTGTTGTCAGCTGAAGTGTACGACCTTTGCTGTAGTATCAGATAAAATTGCTATTTTCTGCCAGATGAGTAAGAAGAGAGGAACGTGCATGGAGAAAACGGAGGCGTTTGAATCCCGAGGAGCCCGGATGTACCAAAAAAAGGTTGTAAATATATACTTGATTGTCCGCTTAGTTAAAAACTATGTCAGTATGCTTATGTGATTGTAGATAAAATTCCCCCCAAAGTAAAAATCCCAAAAGGTGATAATAATCTCCAAGTGAAATATCCCCAAGGGCAAAAATTGTCAGAGAAGAAAAATCCCCAATAGTAGGTAAGAATCCCCAATTGAAGTACCAGTATAGTTAAAAAATTCCAAAGATGAAAATTCCTAATTTGGACGGTAGCCGAAAATATTTGATACCAAATACTAAACAGACTTCTCAAGGAGCAATCAGTCAGTTGATTGACCAATAGTCACTACGGTCATAAAGGAATCAACCATAAAGGTTCAACTTACAAATTTAGCATTTTATGAATGTGGACAATATCCCTTTAAACCTCAACAGATTTGCATTCTGACTCTTCCATATGATAGGAGAGACCCTTCTGCACGTATGGGCGGTTATAACCGCAAATAAAGACGTTACAAAATGAAGACGTCTTTTATTGTAATTTTCTCTGGACGTTGTGGTGATCTCGAGTCGTAGCTAAGAAAGACGACAGATGGCGCTGCACTTTCTCTAGACGTTGGTCTTCAGAAACCTGGTAAGCACAGGACAATCTTGGCCACGTTCGAGAAATTTAAAGATCGTGAGTCTGTGAGGACCTCCTCTAAGAAACTTACAGGTAAAAAGTTTGGAATCTCAGAGCATCTACCGTTCGAATGGAATGAGCGGCGTAAAGCTCTAATGCCGAAACTGCGAGAAGCAAAGCAACGTGGCTTGAAAGCCAAATTCGTCAGAGATAAGCTGATGATAGAAGGGAAAGTGGTGCAGAGGGCACGTTCCAGCCAGGATGTCCCCCAGCAGGCAATCGAGGCTATGGAATCACAATCCGTAATCCCCACCAATGACTTTTCGCAAACTGTTCAAATCCCTGCAGGTGGCACGGAATAGGGGTGTGTGGAGGCTGCTGATGAACTTCCAGGAGATCTAGCTCCTAGGGTGGTTATACCACCTGGACCAGACATTTTAAAGTTGCAGAATTGTATTGCTTCTATTAATGTATGTGGTTTGAGGCAGAAACTTCTTATACCAGAATTCCATGAGTATCTATCAAGGTTTGATTTCATTTGTGTAAGTGAAACAAAAACTGATGACTTGGATTTGGCTACGATTGAGGAATCCCTCCCTGTAGGCTATGCAATTGAGCTCAAAAGTAGATTTAAGTACTCTAGAGTCAAATCTGGTGGAATAGCAATTATCTATAAATCTTGCCTTTCTGACAACATTACTTTTCTGAAATCTGACAATGACTGCGTCTTGTGGTGCAAAATTGCTAGAAGTGTTTTTTCCACAGACAAGGATATTTTACTTGGTAGTGTCTATGTGCCCCCAGAGGGCTCTCGTTTTTACAAGCCTGGTCTGGTAGAGGATATCGAGGTAGAATCTATCAGTCACTCCATAAATGAGAATGTTGGTACCATACTGGCTGGTGATTTTAATGCGCGAACTGGTTTGCTAGTTGATTATGTTATATGTGACGGTACTTTCTGCCATGGGCACGAGTTTTGTACAAAAACACAGGTGGATCACCTAAATGTTAGAGCTAATCAGGATAGGCTGACCAACAATAATGGCAGGGAATTGATAAATCTCTGTAAAACTACTGGTATGTTGATTGTTAATGGTAGAGTCTCAGGTGACTTAGAGGGTGGCACTACTTGTGATGGTGCTAGCACGGTGGACTATTTTGTTTGTCACGACTTTTTATTGAATGATATCGAGAGACTGGTTGTGAAAGAATTTGATCCTCTTTTCTCTGATAAGCATAATGCTGTGGAGTTGTTTTTGTCAAAGTCTGAAAAGAATGCTCATAGGAATACTGTTACTTCAGGTGATGTAAGGCCCGATGATGTCAATGTGCGCAAAGGTGATGTCAGTGGTAACACTAAGCTCAGATGGAATAATGATAAAAAGGGTGATTTTGTCAACTTGCTTCAAAATAACATCAGGTTGATGAATATGAAGAACCGACTTAGAGAGCAAGCCTCTGTTGATACGGTATCAGCTGATGATGTCGATCAACTAGTAGGAAATTTTAATGAAATTTTGATTGAGTGTGCTGATGATTGTGGTATGGTGAAGAAGAGGGGTGGCCATTGCTACCCCCGTACTAGGCAAGGTCAGAATGGTGTTTTCGATTGGTTTACCCCTGAGTGTGCGGAAATGAAAAAAATATATGAGCAAGCAAAAAGGAAGTATAGGAGTTGTAGATCTGATGAAAATCTTGCTGGTATGAAAAGATGTGGAAAGGAATATAAGGCAACATTGAAAAGGGCAAAGTTGCAAAAGCAGTCTATAATTTCACAAGAGATTGTAAACCTTCAGTCTTCGGACCCGAGGAAGTTTTGGAATATATTGAGGAGAGGGAAAAGTAGTGATGTAAAGAGTAACCTCTCTGTTGAGCAGTTCTTTGAACATTTTCGTGATCTAAATGCTGAATTGTATGGTGATGGAATTCGTAATGAGCAAATTGATGCTCCTGACGATGTCTTGCATGGGTTAGACAATGATGCGTTGAATGTACCTATTACTCAGGTTGAGATAAGAAAGGCTATAAGATTGTTGAAGAATTGTAAGGCAGCAGGCCCCGACATGATTGTTAATGAAATGTTGAAGGCTGGTGGTGAGATTTTAGTGGAAGTGTTGGTACTGCTTTTCAACAAGGTGTTGGCCAGTGGTCATGTACCCAGTGTTTGGTCAGTTGGCGTTATTAAGCCACTTTATAAAGGCAAAGGTAGTAAAGATGAGGTTGATAACTACAGAGGAATAAGTTTGGTAAGCTGTGTGGGCAAGTTGTTCACTGGCATTATTAATAGTAGACTGAATAAGTTTATGAATGAGAACGGGCTTATTTCAGAAAATCAGGCTGGTTTTAGAGAGGGTTATTCTACGTTGGATCATATATTTACCTTGAAAAGTTTGGTGGAATTGTACTTGAGTGAAGGGCGCCGGCTTTTTTGCTGTTTTGTTGACTACCGTAAGGCGTTTGACTCTGTGTGGCGAACTGCCCTTTGGAGGAAACTACTCAAAACTGGTGTGTCAGGTAATGTTTTACGAGTGATAAAAAATCTGTATGGTGCGTCTAAGTCCCAGGTGTCATATGGCGGTAAACTGTCT
>NMRB01000869.1:118775-131655 GCA_002633025.1 Notospermus geniculatus
ATTTGCAGGGGGGAGTTGTCCAGGGGGCAGTTGTCCAGGGGGAATTGTCCTGATCCCCTTTAATTTTGTTCGAGGACCGACAGGCAGTGTTTATTTACATGTACATGTACATGACAACCTGTGCATTGAGATCGTCACCGCTTCAGCGTAACGGTATCAAATGAACAAGGTGGTTCGTTCTTTGTCAATTCCATGCACGATGAAGCTTCCGTTGTCGATGACGGAAATATCATACAATGAAAGCAGATTTTTAAAAAGCACACACGGTTTCAATTGCCTCGATTCATTATCCAATCCGTTCAGGTTTTGAACGTCCATGATTATTTCACGACAATTTCTGATGCAAAGCGATAAAATTTCATATCTTCTTCCATGGTCCGCTGGCAAAAGTTCATTATTGTCGGTTATACAATGTATCCATATGAAATGTGTTGATGACCTGAACTAACAATACCAAGAGAGTTATTAGCATAAAAAAGTGGTTTTCTCTTCGCAAACTCTATCAACCTCGCGTTAAAAATTCAGGTGCAAGATCGACATTTTATCATTTATTTATCTTTATACATGGCGGAATCAATATTTCGGCCCCAAGTGGGTACTTGTCGGTTTTCAGCTCTTTTATCATAAAACCAGGCGTTCCTTGCGCTTTGTTTTCTTGGTGTTCGAACGATTATGAACACATCACGGAGGACTGATTCCCGGACTGGATGATGAAATAGTGCCGTTTAGTTCAGGGAAATTTCAATTCAACAGGTCAACCAAGATATCAGAAAATATAATAAATTTTGGTCTTGGGAAACATTTGAAATCAATCGAATTTTGGATTCGGAATTTTCGGGAGGTGTGTGCCCGATTCTAGACATAGCGAAATCTTCTGAATACGGATTTTCGACACTGGACGCTGGTCGCAATGGACCTGCTGTGTCGAATACTGGTCGCTAGCTACCTTCTAGCGCTCACAAAAGGTAAGTTGAATGTTCCGAATACCAATTTCTCGCATTACAAACTTTAGATGAAAACGGTTTTTATTCTCAGCAGTCTTTGAGGTCGGTTCAAGCTAAACGCTCATCAGAGTTGCACGCACATTTTCCGATATATATTTTACTCACCAATAAGATTCTAAGCCGGACAATACCGCAGGTCCAATACCATGTATTTGGCTCGGAAAGGGGTGGGAAATGCTAGTTTTAGCATAAACCACTGATTTAAGGAGGAGTCTATAGACACCTGGAAATGTATATCATTACCGGCGTTGTAACCCTGTTGGATTTTTGCTGGAGGTATGGAGTTCACGACAGGCTACTGTCCACCAGTGTGGGGTCTTTTACTTGCCCTGGCATAGACACTCAGGTACAAGGGACCACGGGTTTTAGTCCCATCCGACGGACCCTGCATTAATGTTTCGCAATTTTTTGTACATGCCTTCGCCCGGAGTCGAACCCGCGCCGACCCATTGCACAGTTTGGTAGTCAAGTGCGACCACTCGACCACCGGGCTTACCATGACAAGGTCATTTACTGGTTACGGTAATTTAATTCTTATGGTATTTCAGAAGTGCTATAATGAAAGGAGTCGTCCTCCAGAAATTTCGCAAATTTTCGACCCCAACCGGGGTCTTCTTCAGGCTAGCACTAAGTCGAGCCACCAGAAGTGTATTTCAGAAGTGCAGGCACCAACTTGAGCGGCCCATACACGATCAATATTATTGCACAATATGAGGCCCAAAATAGGGGCATGTGCTTCTGACATGATGGGGAGGGAATTGTCCTGATCCCCTTTAATTTTGTTCGAGGACCGACAGGCAGTGTTTATTTACATGTACATGTACATGACAACCTGTGCATTGAGATCGTCACCGCTTCAGCGTAACGGTATCAAATGAACAAGGTGGTTCGTTCTTTGTCAATTCCATGCACGATGAAGCTTCCGTTGTCGATGACGGAAATATCATACAATGGAAGCAGATTTTTAAAAAGCACACACGGTTTCAATTGCCTCAATTCATTATCCAATCCGTTCAGGTTTTGAGCATCCATGATTATTTCACGACAATTTCTGATGCAAAGCGATAAAATTTCATATCTTCTTCCATGGTCCGCTGGCAAAAGTTCATTATTGTCGGTTATACAATGTATCCATATGAAATGTGTTGATGACCTGAACTAACAATACCAAGAGAGTTATTAGCATAAAAAAGTGGTTTTCTCTTCGCAAACTCTATCAACCTCGCGTTAAAAATTCAGGTGCAAGATCGACATTTTATCATTTATTTATCTTTATACATGGTGGAATCAATATTTCGGCCCCAAGTGGGCACTTGTCGGTTTTCAGCTCTTTTATCATAAAACCAGGCGTTCCCTGCTCTTGTTTTCTTGGTGTTCGAACGATTATGAACACATCACGGAGGACTGATTCCCGGACTGGATGATGAAAAAGTGCCGTTTAGTTCAGCGAAATTTCAATTCAACAGGTCAACCAAGATATCAGAAAATATAATAAATTTTGGTCTTGGGAAAACATTCCAAATCAATCGAATTTTGTATTCTTGTCGGAATTTCCGGGAGGCGTGTGCCCGATTCTAGACATAGCGAAATCTTCTGAATACGGATTTTCGACACTGGACGCTGGTCGCAATGGACCTGCTGTGTCGAATACTGGTCGCTAGCTACCTTCTAGCGCTCATAAAAGGTAAGTTGAATGTTCCGAATACCAATTTATCGCATAACAAACTTTAGATGAAAACGGTTTTTATTCTCAGCAGTCTTTGAGGTGCGGTTCAAGCTAAACGCTCATTTTCTGATATATACTGTATTTACTCACCAATAAGATCCTAAGCCGGACAATACCGCAGGTCCAATACCATGTATTTGGCTGTGAAATGGGTGGGAAATGCTAGTTTCAGCATAAACCACTGATTTAAGGAGGAGTCTATAGACACCTGGAAACACCTGTTGGATTTTTGCCGGAGGTATGGAGTTCACGACAGGCTACTGTCCACCTGCTTGGAGACACCTGTTGGATTTTTGCCGGAGGTATGGAGTTCACGACAGGCTACTGTCCACCTGTGTGGGGTCTTTTACTTGCCCTGGCATAGACACTCAGGTACAAGGGACCACGGCTTTTAGTCCCATCCGACGGACCCTGCATTAATGTTTCGCAATTTGTTGTACATGCCTTCGCCCGGAGTCGAACCCGCGCACCGACCCATTGCACAGTTTGGTAGTCAAGTGCGACCACTCGACCACCGGGCTTAGACAAATAGGTTGCTCACGCCATGACAAGGTCATTTACAGGTTGCGGAAATTTAATTCTTATGGTATTTCAGAAGTGCTATAATGAAAGGAGTCGTCCTCCAGAAATTTCGCAAATTTTCTACCCCAACCGGGGTCTTCTTCAGGCTCGCACTTTCAAGTCGAGCCACCAGAAGTGTATTTCAGAAGTGCAGGCACCAACTTGAGCGGCCCATACACGATCAATATTATTGCACAATATGAGGCCCAAAATAGGGGTATGTGCTTCTGACATGATGGGGAGAAGAAAGATTGGCAATAATATTGCCCATTTTCATCCTCATTTTGTTCAATAATATTGCACGTACGTATATTGGCCGCTTTTAGCCCGTTGCACTCTGTCGACTTTTTCATGAATGTTTCTGAATATACCGACTCGGGGCCTACGTCTTTTACACGGCCGCGATAATAGGGAGTTTTCGCAAAGCGCCCGAAACGCCGACGCGAACGTCTAGCTTTTGTTCGGTGCTCTCTTCGTGGCATTTAACAATGGGTTTGGCGTTCGCGTTGGCGTTTCGGGGGCTTTGCGAAAACTCCCTAATCCTTCCCTTCCTGCGCGAAATAAAACCGCCTTAAGGGAGACCTCTATTGACAGTGTTGTTAAACTGCCACTTATCAATCTCGCCCAATATAGAGTAACTCTCGTTCCTAGGGTATCCACGTATGCATTGGGCTCACTCACCAGTGGGGACGAGGCCCGATTTGTCCACCCCCCAAAATCTAGTACTTTAAACACGATTGATTTCCATCCATATATATGGTCCTATCGTGTGCCGATTTTTAATTTCTTTAAGACTAATGTCTTAGTTATTTTGTGAAGAGATAGTTTTGGAGATTTGATGAGCAAATTATCAGTGCCCTGTGCGCAAGAATACAGTGTTCATGCCTGGTCAGCTATTTATAGCTGAAAAGTAGCTCGGTCAAGGTCGACTCCTGTTCAATGGCGCGAATTATGAAGGTGAGATTTTGAAGGGCCGTAGCGAAAAAAACGCTGCAGTGACCCCCCATTTTTTCATAACATATCCAAAATGCATGCATTTTGGATTTGTTATGAGACAAGCACATGGTTGAGAAAATTTTTTTTCTCATACCATGGTAATTGTGAAGTTTGTAGGCCTTGGAGTAGATTTCCAGTTTTTTTTGCCATTTTCAAGGCACGTGTCGGGTTTGGAATTGCCACCTTCAGCAATCAATACAGAGTTGGATGATTTTGAAAATTGGCCAGATGTGTTCTCTGAGCTGTAAGCTTTTCAAAAATGTATGCCATGATGTGTGCCATGACGATATTGTCGGCGCTACATGCTTTAGAAGATGATGATGTGAATATCGACGTCGCTCCAGGTCAGGCTCCATGGTAGCCTGGGCGCCTCACTGGTGTGTGAGACCATTGCATTTTTATCATACATTCTCCAACATGGGGCGAAAGGAAGAACTACGGTATTGCAGAATGATGCAATCACCCCCGGTGGCGCCGACTGTCGACAAAAATGACAAAACCGTGGCCCTTTGAATAATAATAATTGGAAAATGACAGCGATGATGGCTGTAGCGGCAAGAAAGATAAATCGATTGACGTATGTTTCGTCAAATTTGGCCCAGCCGTTGCGGAGCTATCGTTCATAAACCTCGCGCCACTCGAAAGTGGAATGGAGAGTAGTCATTTATCAGAAGCCGATGCCAGGTTGATGAATTCTGTCACTCAATAGGCCTATCCTACAGGGATAATGATTAATGATTAATGATGGAGGACTTTACCAAGCATCAAGTGTCAACACTGGGCCCATTGATTACTGGTGCAACATCAACACAGTGTCCTTCATTACCTTTCTCTCTCTTGATATCCTCTATCCATGAAACACTCTTACAAACCAACAATGCCTCTTGTAAAATTGTTGTATCATCCCCATAGCAACATGCTGATTCGGGTGAACACAGCACATCGTCGCATTGATTCCCGATTTTGTCATGGCGCGGAGAGTAAAGCTCCGAATCCACTGCTGATTTTCAACCTGATTCTGCTTTGCAACCTGCTACCTGCGATTCGAATACGACCGCAAGAGAAACTGTTACCGGTCGCCATCTGATTCTCACCAGTCTATCTGGCCTGACGCCCATCTATCCTGGGCCCAGTTTCACAAAGAATCTTAAGTCTAAGAAAAAAATTAAGTCTGAAATGAAGTCATCTGACTTGCTGAAACCTGGAATTGATCACATTTCGCCAGTGGTGGAAATCACGTAAAGCTAGGAATCCACCATTGATTTTCTAGCTGATTTTGCGTTGCGACTCGCTTTGCAACTGGGTTGCGTTGCAACTGGGCACTCGATCGCTGCAGTGGACCAGCTAGACGTGATTTCCGCCAATGGAAAAGATGTGGTCAATTTCAGTCGGCAATCGGTCGGCGACCGGTATCAGTTCCTTGTGTTCGTATTCAGTCGCGAGTCGCAGGTTGCAAAGCAAGTCGCGACGCAGAAAATCAGCAGTGGATTCCTAGCTTTAGCTTGTCCAGTACGGCGATCGAGTGCCCAGTTGCAAAGCAAGTGCCCAATTCAATGCCTAGTGGACCCATTCATGGTTAATTGAGCACCAATCAGGAGAATTTTCTATTGTATTGGTCAGCTAGAACTTTGCTGCTGCCGTCTTTTGGCAATAAGCGCGGCTGCTTACTCATATCGTCATGCTAATCTATACATATTGGTTCCTATGTGCCAAGATCACGTATAATGTGAGCGTATTTTAAATTTGTTTCCAGCGGGCCTGGTCGTCAATGTCTGCAAATACACGTACAACACGAAAAAATATCCCGCCGGTGCCGACTGCCCTGGGCGCGACATCATCCACTACAGTGACATGTCTCTAGAGCAATGCCAGACGATGTGTTCCAAGCGAGCCAACTGCCGGTCCGTACAGGCATACCAGGTCACACCTCCACGGTGCTGGTTGAAGCATTATGCATGTAAAGACCACGAATTTAGGAGTTTCTCCAAAGGGAATATGTATACAAGTAAGCTGATAGCTGTGTTTGAGTTGTGAATGAATGCAAGAAAGTATTCGGTTCCAAGACATTAGTGAGGTTTCGCAAATCCACCTTCCAAAATCGAAGGCCGATCTGCTCACCATCACGTTACATCGCATATCACCCTTCAAGTCATAGACCGGTCCGTCTTCTTTTTTCGACTAATTACCTGCGATAATATTGTTTCGTCTTCTTCCCTTCAGAGGCGAAGTGTGTAGGTAAGTAAGTCTACAAATTTGTTTGCATCAGACTCGATTGTGCACAAACATACCACGCCTACAAAATATCATTAGCTGCGGCTACATCACCATCAGTCTTTCAAACGCCATTTTCCCATCTGGACGAGTCAAAATCTATATTTGGAATGCTGCTTTGACGTTCAGCGGAGTCTACTTTTAAAAGGAATCGTCCAATGCTTATAAACTAGGCAACCAAGCATCACTCTCTGCTGTCGAATCTGCACTGCTGACTTCGACTTCCAAATTAACCCAACTCCCTGATACTCAGGACTCTATTTGAGGTGATCCGACAGTAACTAACATCTTTTGGTTTATTCTAGACGTCCGCGTTCCGACACCGATCGGCCACTGGCCTCTGAATCCAAGCACTTATCAAACACGCGACATATCCAAAAGCCGCCTCGTTACAACACCTGCCAACCTCACCCCCATGAAAGATGTGTGTAAGCTTGCCAACACGGCCTATGAGTTCAAAAACGTTGATTCAAAGATAACGATAAAGAATGGAGGGACCATCAAGCTACAGAACTTTACAATATCGATGTACATCAAACCGACAGCACCATCCGGGATCCTTTTTGAATACGTGATACCCCAAGGATCGACAGAATTTGTTATCAATTTTGGGATGCAGAACTGGCAACTGGGATATACCTTGTGGACCAAACAAAGCAACTTGCTTAAGCGGTTTAACAGTTTCGCTTCAAGATTTACACCAAGCATACTACCGACTTCGTGGTCGTACGTGGCCTTGTCCTTTCAAAATATGCCTGGTAAACAACAAATAATGCTCGTCCTGAACGCCGACTCGGTAAGCAGTTCATTCACGTCGACACTTACCGACATCACGTCGGACCGGAACATCCTTCTCGGAACAAGCGGTCAAGGAATAGGGACCCGGTACTCGGGTGGTGTGGCTGACGTCCGCTTGTTCGACAAGGCCTTGACGGCGGATGAGGTGCAGAGTTTGCGAATGGATTGTATGCTTCCAGGTAAGAAGCTCTGCATCCACAAGTTTTGGAACAAAACTTTCCGTCTTTCCGCCGACTTGTCAGCGGCCAAGTTGACTGGCCGACAGCTGCTCGGCCGGGTCAGTCGACTTTTAAAACCCCTGTCGCATTGAGATTTGCCGTCCCTGTGGGCGTAGCTTTAAATGTGTGAACCTTGAACGCGGTAGTCACAGTTATATCATTCTTTCCCGACAGCACGCCCCGAACCCATCGGCTTCTGGCCCCTGAACCCGAGTAACTTCGGTACGAAAGATATATCTGCCAACAACATCAGTACACAAGGTTACCACTTGGCAAACAGTGAAGGGCCATGCTACATCCTTGACACGGCGTTTGGGTTTGACCCTCGAGCGAGGTCACACATCCGGGTCATGAAGTCAGACAAAATGGCGGTACAGAGCTTCACAATGGTAGTTTACGTGAATCCTATGAAGAAAGACGCCGGTGTGATATTTGACTACAGATTGGATTCAGGCGACAAANACCGGAACATCCTTCTCGGAGCAAGCGGTCAAGGAATAGGGACCCGGTACTCGGGTGGTGTGGCTGACGTCCGCTTGTTCGACAAGGCCCTGACGGCGGATGAGGTGCAGAGTTTGCGAATGGATTGTATGCTTCCAGGTAAGAAGCTCTGCATCCACAAGTTTTGGAACAAAACTTTCCGTCTTTCCGCCGACTTGTCAGCGGCCAAGTTGACTGGCCGACAGCTGCTCGGCCGGGTCAGTCGACTTTTAAAACCCCTGTCGCATTGAGATTTGCCGTCCCTGTGGGCGTAGCTTTAAATGTGTGAACCTTGAACGCGGTAGTCACAGTTATATCATTCTTTCCCGACAGCACGCCCCGAACCCATCGGCTTCTGGCCCCTGAACCCGAGTAACTTCGGTACGAAAGATATATCTGCCAACAACATCAGTACACAAGGTTACCACTTGGCAAACAGTGAAGGGCCATGCTACATCCTTGACACGGCGTTTGGGTTTGACCCTCGAGCGAGGTCACACATCCGGGTCATGAAGTCAGACAAAATGGCGGTACAGAGCTTCACAATGGTAGTTTACGTGAATCCTATGAAGAAAGACGCCGGTGTGATATTTGACTACAGATTGGATTCAGGCGACAAAGTGGAGGTATACTGCCTCTTGCTGTTAACACAGAAGATTAGCTGCAATATCGACATTGGTGAGGTGACAGAGAAGCCGTCCACAAGTCTGGAGGGTCCGCTGGTTGCCATCAACTCCTGGTCTTTTGTTGCGATCACCTTCGACAAACTCACGAAGAAAATTGGTATAACCGTTAATGAAAGTACTTCGAGTTCCGCAACTTCCACAACCTGGGACCAATGGAAGAATGGCGAACTCATCCTAGGTGCGAGGATGGATAAATCAAACTTGATACATGTATCTGGATATTTCTCTGGCAAAATGGCGAATTTCATGATGTTCGACAGAGTGCTTTCAAAAGCTGATATATCTGCTTTGAAAATCAAATGCCCGAAAGGTAAGATAATCATGTCGGGAGTTGGTTCAGTCTAAGGGCGGCTTTCCATTGGAGCGTTTCTGTGC
This sequence comes from Notospermus geniculatus, assembly GCA_002633025.1. Lineage (NCBI taxonomy): Eukaryota > Metazoa > Nemertea > Pilidiophora > Heteronemertea > Lineidae > Notospermus > Notospermus geniculatus. The sequence continues at coordinate 127,891 of NMRB01000869.1, forward strand.
GCGGAAACGCTCGAAAGCATTGTTTTTTTATGGAGTTTTCGCAAAGCCCCCGAAAGACCAACGTGAACGTCTGTCCTTTTGTTCGGTGCTCTTTTCGTGGCAACGAACAATAGGTTTGGCGATCGCGTTGGCGTTTCGGGAGCTTTGCGAAAACTCCTCATTGCTTCCGAGCGTTTCCCGCGCACGGAAACTCCCCAATGGAAAGCCGCCCTCAGAAGGGAAGAAATGATTTTGGATTTATGGACCACGTATAAGGCACACCCGACGGCCGCCGAGTTCAAGTCAGTGCGATACGTTGATCGATTCCAAACTAAAGCTCTTTTCTGCTTTCCTCTTTCAGCTTTTTTCCCGCTGAACCCAACCAAGTCAGAATTCAAAGAGGTTACCCGTAGCTCTCTCCTTACAAAACCGGTCGGCAAGATAATGCCTACCGTCGGCCCGTGCGGGTATCCAAACACTGCCTACAGGTACAAAGATTCCTACGTCGAGGTGCAAAACAACGGCAAACTCACCCTGCCAGGCAGTTTCACATTTGCGATGATTATACGCCCACGAATTAGTGCAACTTCGCCCCTCTTAGAATACAAAACATCCTCGTGGCTCGGCGTCCACTTCTGGTTTTGGAACAAACCGAATCATCTTTACCTTCGGCAAGGGGTATCGATATATAGTTCGCTGGTGGTCCCTGTTGGGAAATGGACAATGGTTGCTGTGAGTTTCAACTCCGTGACTCGAGTTGCACAGTTCGTAGTGGACGACACGATTCAGTACGTGCAGGCATCTAGAAAACCATTCTCGAGGACCGACACTCCTCTGTTGATCGGGGCCAGAATTAATGCGAAAAGGAAATATTTTTTCGATGGTGATATATCGTCAGTCATGATCTTCCCCGAGGCACTCACACCGCTGGAGATACGGACGGCCTTACCCAATTGTCCCGAAGGTAAATGTATGCAGTACTCATCGATATGGTTAAACCAACATCTGGCCACATCAGTGGTCATGGTCTCTGTAGCCACTTAAATCGTCGATAATAAAATCGGACTTAACATACTCTACACGATACAACATTAGACATCGAAAAGCATACAACAACGGAGTTTGGCTTTGTTGGAAGACATGTGTTGTATCGTCTGGCCAGGGTCATTCAACAGTCTCCAACGTGCCATCAGCAACCAACCTGTTGGAAAAAAAATAAACATGCTTATTCTTTTTCAACAACACCCAACATGACGTGTGTGATGTTGGATAGTGTGGACGGCCTCATCCAACAAGATCAAACTTGGACCAACATCAAAGTTGGATGTTGTTTTAAATAATGGTTGTATCATGTAGACTCCCTGCTTTCGTCCCATGAGGACTCACGTTCCTGCCACACCGGGCTCAAGTGGTAGGAAACCCACAAAAGTGAATTGCCAGTGAAAGCCATGTTGCGCGAATAAAGGAGAGGCCCCTTAACATAAGTATATACATGTACATGTACATGTAGGCCTACATGTACATAATGAGCTACAACATTGGTAGTTTCATCAGCAGATGACCGTTGAAATTACTTGTGTAGGTGAGTATTTTGCAAGCAGAGTTACACCCGTCTCCATCCATGTCAGGGATTGGTACAAAAACGGTCACCACGTAAGTATATGCGGCTGCGAAAAAAAACTCGAGCGGGTAATGACCCGTGAGAAATCGACCAGAATCTCCCGCGGCGCTACTGTCCGTGTGAGTGAGCCCCGTGGGAATGTACCGGCAAAGACGGGAACCAGTCTATCTTTCGGTGAAAAGGAATTCCCGCTAAAATTAAATACACTCCTATCCTGAAATTGGTATTTTAATGGATAAAGGTAGGTGATTGAACCGAAGTTTTATTGAAAATTGCAAAAATACTGGACTTCGCCATCCTAACGTCCGCTGTAGTCTGTGTAGATGGCAGTGAGACTACGACAGGGGCATTTACTTTTAGACCTACATGCGGCCTATACCTCAGCTATAGTGCAACCTATCGTGGGCCGTGTGGAAAGATCCAGCCGGCGGGACGTAGGAGGGCGAGGGTCCAGTATAGGGACCGAAATGGTAGATTTTGTGCGAGTTGAGTCGTTCGAGTGTGTAGTGTGAATGGTTGAACGAGCTGTGAATACGCATGTCCGCCTTCTCATGCTGAAAGACGTTGTCATGGATGCGTTGTTCGAGGAGTGAGATGACAATGCTCGAAAATCGCGTAAATGGACAGTTTAACTTACCGACCATGATGACGTTGAAGATCTTGTTCAAAGATTTAATTTGAATTTGAATTTGAATTTTGTTCGCCCAAGATGTTCCAATCGAATGGAAGTTGTGGTGTCAGGTGTTAGTAGCAGGAAGACCACGCCCTCTGCTGCAGGCTTTTGGAAAAGAAATCATGTCGTAAGACACTGATTAGCATAATTTTGGTCGGCCTACATTCTACCATCTTTCTCCCAATTCTTCCACAGGTCTACTCACCTAGTTTGAAATTCACTCGTGGGGAAAAAAGGAAAAAATATTCCCTCTTCAGGTTCTGTCAATCGGAAAACGCCGAAGCAGGTGCGCGAGTTTTGTGAATTTGCTGCTCCCATTAGGCCCTACTGTACGTGAATATTTATAAAGCTTTGGAAACCTCCCTTTGGCAAAATAATATTGAATTCTTTTCCTCTGAACGGAAGTGATCAATGAGCTACAACATTGGTAGTTTCATCAGCAGATAACCGTTGAAATTACTTGTGTAGGTGAGTATTTTGCAGGCAGAGTTACACCCGTAGGAATTCCCGTTAAAATTAAATACACTCCTATCCTGAAATTGGTATTTTAATGGATAAAGGTAGGTGATTGAACCGAAGTTTTATTGAAAATTGCAAAAATACTGGACTTCGCCATCCTAACGTCCGCTGTAGTCTGTGTAGATGGCAGTGAGACCACGACAGGGGCATTTACTTTTAGACCTACATGCGGCCTGTACCTCAGCTATAGTGCAACCTATCGTGGGCCGTGTGGAAAGATCCAGCCGGCGGGACGTAGGAGGGCGAGGGTCCAGTAGAGGGACCGAAATGGTAGATTTTGTGCGAGTTGAGTCGTTCGAGTGTGTAGTGTGAATGGTTGAACGAGCTGTGAATACGCATGTCCGCCTTCTCATGCTAAGACTTTGTCTTGGATGCGTTGTTCGAGGTGTGAGATGGGAATGCTCGAAAATCGCGTAAATGGACAGTTTAACTTACCGACCATGATGACGTTGAAGATGTTGGTCACCCAAGATGTTCCAATCGAATGGAAGTTGTGGTGTCAGGTGTTAGTAGCAGGAAGACCACGCCCTCTGCTGCAGGTTTCTGGAAAAGAAAACATTTCGTAAGACACTGAAGCATAATTTTGGTCGGCCTACATTCTACCATCTTTCTCCCAATTCTTCCACAGGTCTACTCACCTAGTTTGAAATTCACTCGTGGGAAAAAAGGCAAAAATATTCCCTCTTCAGGTTCTGTCAATCGGAAAACGCCGAAGCAGGTGCGCGAGTTTTGTGAATTTGCTGCTCACATAGGCCCTACTGTACGTGAATATTTATAAAGCTTTGGAAACCTCCCTTTGGCAAAATAATATTGAATTCTTTTCCTCTGAACGGAAGTGATCGAACGGGGCGCGCTAAAAAATTTGCTGACTTGTTTTGTGGCGAATACTAGTACATTTATACTGAACATTTTAACGGGCAGTAGTGTCGTGTTATGACTTTGCGTAATATATTTCGTACGAGTTTTTTCTTAA
>NMRB01000869.1:132264-150413 GCA_002633025.1 Notospermus geniculatus
AATAGGAGCAGTCAGCCGCGCATATTGCTAACAGATGGCAGCACAGTCTTAGCGGACCAAATGTACAGGAAATCTATTATGATCGCTGCTCGATCGATAATGACTGGGTCCGCCAGATGCATTGAATTGGGCCCTAGTGACACCTAGTGGTCAACTCACTGACAGCTCCTATTGAAACTGCGAGTTGTTGTCCGTTTAGTAGGTTTTCTGTCAACATCAGGCGACTGTGATCGTGATCTTTACTGGTTCATCGCTACATCGCTACAGAGTGTGAAATCACTGTTTGATATAACGGCACCTCCCCAAGGTCGTTAAATATCAAACTTACGGATGGATTTCCTTTGGACGATATAAATAGATGTGTCCCCCCACAACTGTTAAAGTGCGAACAGTTAAGTATCTGCATGCTGTAACCCATGATATTCCTAAGACCAAACCGAAACCGTTTTGATTTTTTGTGGCGAATGGCAATGCATTCATAAAAAGATGACCGACACCCTTAGAGATTAGATCAGGAAATCAGGGTTACGACAGACGCAGATGAAACGGGCAAAGGCCCTCTCCCTGTGATCCCTGATGCTACGTGATACGTGTCCGATCATTCAGTGTCCGGGCATGCAGGCTGTTTATCATACACCCGTGATGACGTCATCGAGCATGATGTTTCATATTTCATGATGTTCCATGCGCTGCCTGACACCGGGACTCAGACTGCCCTGTTTAAAAAGCAGCTTAAGACACACCTTTTTAATACTGCCTATTAATTTTTATGCGTTTTTCTCTTTTTGTACTCCTGCTCTTACTTAATGCTGTCGCTAATATCTTACCTGTACTCGGTTGTTTTACTAGGCCTATGTTTTGATTGTAGAGTACTTTTAAAAAGCACTTTGTTAAGCACTGTAATATAATAAATTGTGACCCTCCACAGCAAAACCAGTCGCATGTCGGTCTTAGCTTGGCAAGTTGAGACCAAATGTTTGTCACTTTCAATATTGTCAGCCTATTATGAAATCTGAAATAATCTATTTCTTCCATTCTCTTCTGGTGTCATCTTAGTTCGTTGCGGCTCACCTTCTGAGCGACATGCGACTGGTTTTGTTCTGGAGGGTCACAATTATTATTATTATTATAACACCTTGTGTACGGTGAAAACCAATAGCACAGTTTTTGTAAGCTAAAAACATCAATTCGTATAAAGAAAACTCGCAGAAACAAGGCGGTTCATTCTTTTCTCTTGTTGATGTGGGAAATTTCATAAAATGGAAGCCGAGTTTTAAAAAGCAGAGGTTTCATTAATTACCTGTACTCGGTTGTTTTACTCCGTCACTAGGCCTATGTTTTGATTGTAGAGTGCTTTTAAAAAGCACTTTGTTAAGCACTGTAATATAAATTGTGACCCTCCACAGCAAAACCAGTCGCATGTCGCTCTTAGCTTGGCAGGTTGAGACCAAATGGTTGTCACTTTCAATATTGCCTGTCTATTATGAAATCTGAAATAATCTATTTCTTCCATTCTCTTCTGGTGTCATCTTAGTTCGTTGAGGCTCACCTTCTGAGCGACATGCGACTGGTTTTGTTCTGGAGGGTCACAATTATTATTATTATCATAAAGGAATCAACCATAAAGGTTCAACTGACAAATTTAGCATTTTTATAAATGTGGACAATATCCCTTTAAAACCCAACAGATTTGCATTCTGACGTTTCCATGTGATAGGCAAGACCCTTCTGCACATTCACTGCAAATTGTGTTGAATTCCGACAAGTTGATCTTATGATATAAAAGGTCTGAATTAATGAGAACCCCACGAACGATGTGTGTTCAGGGTCATCGGTGTACATTTGAATAGGCTGACGTACATTTGTACATGGAACACTAATTGTGCTGAAAATAGCTTATTTATCGTCAGAAATGGAATTCAAAGTATCATGTTGACAGGTTCATGTACCTCTTCACCACAAAAAAAGTTGAAGCTCGTGCCTATTACGTAAAGCCAAAATTCAGGCAGTGAAAGACATCTGGTGGCAACACAGGAAGTTATCCCTCAGTAAGCTCATCGTTCGCAGTTAAACCTTTATGGTTGATTCCTTTATGTTATTATTATAACATCTTGTGTACGGTGAAAACCAATAGCACAGTTTTTGTAAGCTAAAAACATCAATTCGTATAAAGAAAATTCGCAGAAACAAGGCGGTTCATTCTTTTCTCTTGTTGATGTGGGAAATTTCATAAAATGGAAGCCGAGTTTTAAAAAGCAGAGGTTTCATTAAATCGAGTCCGTTCAGGCTTTGAGCATCCGACAATTTCTGAAAAGCGATAAAATCTGGCCACTCCTTCCATGGTCCGCTGAGAAAAGTTCATTATGGTCGGTAATATCTACAAGTAATGTGTCGATGAACTGAACCAAAACACACAGACAGCCATTAACTCGTTCAGGTTTTGAGCATCCATGATTATTTCACGACAATTTCTGATGCAAAGTGATAAAATCTGGCCACTCCTTCCATGGTCCGCTGAGAAAAGTTCATTATGGTCGGTAAAATACGTAAGTAATGTGTTGATGAACTGAACCAAAACACCCAAAGTGTCATTCGCTATCAGCAAAAGTAGTTTTTTATTCGTAAACTGCATTAACCACGCATTAAAAATTCAGGTTCAGGATAGGCATTTTATCATTTATTTATCATTATAGGCCTAATGGTGGAATTAATTAGTTCGACCCTAAGTGGGTAGTTGTCGTTTTTCGACAGTTTTAACATAAAACCAGACATTCGCTGCTCATTGTTCAGTTGGTATTCGAAGGATTCAATATGAGCACATCACGGAGACAGATACCCGGACTGGATGATCAAAAAATGTGTCGTTTAGTTTAGCGAAATTTCAATTCAACAGGTCAACCAAGAAATTAAAAAACACAACAACTTCTGGTCTGATCTTAGGAAACATTCCAAATCAATCGAATTTTGGATTCTTGCCGAAATTTTCCGGAGGTGTGCCCGATTCTAGACAAATTACATGTAGCGAAATCTTCTGAACACGGAGTTTCAATAGACCCAAGAGACAATATGGACCTGCTGTGCCGTATACTGGTCGCTAGCTACCTTCTGGCGCTCACAAGAGGTAAGTTGATTGTTTGGCATATACCAATTTCTCGCATTTCACAAAAATTTATGAGAACCCTCTTCAACTTTTTTACACCCGGCAGGACGCGCCAAAATGAAAATTGTTTGAATATGTGGATGTACGTGTACAAGTCATGGACATACTTTACATTCATTTCTCTAAGACCAGTGCCGGATATGCAGGCCTTGCGTCAAGTCCAACCCCTCATTACCTTCAGTTGAATATGGTTGACCAATTGGCAGGGTATTGTGTCCTTGTGTGCGCCGATGCAGAGAAGGTCACCCTGTCTGTTACACTGAGTTAGACTGAACTGATTCATCTTTTGTGGGGTGACTTTAGAACTTGTAGTATACGGGGCGTGGCTTGTGGCTTTTCTATTTTGGCCAGTATTTTGACCACACTGTTCCAAGAGCAGGTCAATGGAGAGTGTGAACCAATATTACGCTTAACGTCTGGGTTTTGTGGCAGCATCTCCTCGGAAACCGCGCGACCAAATATCGTGAAATTTGGTATTAGGGGGGTTTCGGATACGAGGATTATGTTCAGCTATGTCTTAAAACCGAGTATGCCACAGGAAAAAAGTTATCATTCATTTTTTGCGAATCTCATCCGGCCACGGGTCTCATCGCTGGCGCCATGCACAAGCGCCATCTTCCGGATGCACTGCGACCTATTTGGCGATTTTTGCGTAATTTCACGCATCTCCTCTGAAACCGCCGTGAATAATGAGTCGCTTTTCTGCATGCACCGTTTATACTATGTCACAAAGACGATGCGCCAGGTTTCAACTTATTTATGAAGTGAATAGTGCATTTTAAAACCATTTTTGCAACTAAATTCGGCGAAATGAATAACCTGCTAACCGTGGAAAAAGTACCCCAAACCATGTCCGTATATTATTACGGGAGTCGGCGATTCTAAAACTGCTAGGGCGGCTCCCGTGGCCTATTACATATTAGAGCCTGAACTAGGTCTAGGCCCTCAGCCCCCCCCCCCCCCGGGGGTAGAAGTCCTACGGGGGTAAATGTCCGGGGGGGGGGCAGAAGTCCTATGGGGGAAAGTCCTAGGCCTACACTGGGGTATGTCCAGTGGGTAGATGTCCGGGGCCAGTCTGTCCTAGCCTAGGGGAGCAGATGTCCTACGGGGGTAAATGTCTGGGGGAGGGGCAAATGTCCAGGCGGCAGATGTCCTAGGGGGCGAATGTCCGCAGGGCAAATGTCCTGATACATTTCTAAACAAAATTAGGGGGTGTATCCCCCGGATCTGACCTTGGGAATGCCCGCCGTGCACATAGCCTACCCCGTGCGTAGCACGGGTATCAGCTAGTCAACCTGAATGGTCTAAAAGTAGGCCCTATGACCTCATTCATATTAAAGCGGAGGGAGGTGCATAAGGATATAATGCACTGGTCTTAGAGAAATGAATGTAAAGTATTAAGTTTATCTACAACTGACACCTTGAATATTTCAAATATTTCTGGGCCAATTTTAACACGGTTTGTTCCTTATGAAAGTACATCTTGTTGGTCATATTTCTGTATCAAAATGCTGGAAGTTAGGAAAGCTCGTCAGAAAACCCCCTAAAAAGCAACATTGTATTATGTAATTTTTTGTGACTTTTGTTACAGTTTTGATAGAGTGGAACCTTCTTTTTATTTTGGGCTGTGTTTCATCAAAATCTGTTGAGTGGTTGCTGAGATATTTGAGATTATCAAAATTTCGATAATTTGAGAATATCCAATTTTTCACAAGATTTTGATATCAGTGGACAGAGCTCACCTAAAAAACGTAGAAGTATGAAGTTTTGGAACTTTTAGCCGAAACTTTTCGAAGTTGAGCATGTTTTCAAAATATCAACATTTTGATACTTTGAAAAATATGCAATATATTTCTGCCCAGTTAACACAAAAAGTTCCAAAATTTTGTAAACCCATATTCTGAGGTTGGCTCTATCTAATGGCATCAAAATTTCCTAAAACATGCGAAAATCTCAAATTATCAAAATTTTGATAATTTCAAATATCTCAACAATCACTCAACATAGGCCTACATGCATGCGTGCGTGCGTGCGTGCGTGCATGCATGCATGCATGCATGCATGTAGGCCTATGTATGTATGTATGTACGTACCTATACGTACGTACGTACGTACGTACGTATGTATGTATGTAGCCTATGTATGTATGTATGTATGCATGAATGCATGCATTCATGCATGCATGTATGCATGCATGTGTGTGTGGACGTACAGTCACGGACATAAGTTTTATCTACATCTGATACTTGAATATTTCAAGTACTACGCCAATTTTAACACGGTTTGTTCTATATGAAAGTACATCTTGTTGGTCACATTTTTGCATCAAAATGTTGGAAATTTGGAAATATCATAATTATGTACATGTATAGCTCATCAGAAAAAAACACACTAAAATCAAACTTTTTATTACCGGTAGGCTATGTAATAGTTTTGTGATGCATGCATGCGTTCGTGCGTACGTACATGTAGGTACGTACCTACGCACCCGCGCACATACCTACACACATGCATACATACATACGTACGTACGGCATGCGGGTTTTCCCGCACGATTTCTATGTGTCCGCGTTGAACTACAAAGGAACAAGGTACCAGTACCCATTTCGTTTTGATTGAACCCAATGGATTGCAGGTGTAATATTTTTCATTACCCCCGTTTGCCAATTCCTCCCAACATGCCCAACAGAAGTTTGAAGGAATAGCCTGCGATGTGACAATGGGGAGGCAGTGATAAATATGTCTCTCCGTTTTTGACAACAAAGCGGGCATTGGCATACTCAGACATTACACCTGAATCATTTTTTTGGTGAATGCACATTTTCTTCATACACGTCATCACTATTGTCATACTAGTCTATACATATTAGTTATACGTACATGTATGTACCAAGAACGTGTTTGTGCGTATTTTAAATTTGATTCCAGCGGGCCTGGTCGTCAATGTCTGCAAATACACGCACAACACGAAAAAATATCCCGCTGATGCCGATTGCGTTGGGCGCGACATCATCTACTACAGTGACACGTCTCTAGAGCAATGCCAGACGATGTGTTCCAAGCGAGTTGACTGCCGATCCGTACAGGCGAAACAGTCCACACCGCCACATTGCTGGCTGAAGCATTATGCATGTAAAGACAACCAATTTAAAACTGTATACCTGGGTCATTTCGGTGGAAAGAGGTGCCGAAGCAGTTGTTATGAGTGAGTATAAAAAGAAAAAATGCGTTTCATTAATATTCAAAGAAATATTGAATTTAGTAGCTGTCTATTTACTTTTGACTAAGGGTGTACGTGTACAGTCATGGACATATTAAGTTTATCTACAACTGACACCTTGAATATTTCAAATAATACTGGGCCAATTTTAACACGGTTTGTTCCTTATGAAAGTACATCTTGTTGGTCATATTTCTGTATCAAAATGCTGGAAGTTTGGAAATATAATTGTAATTATGTAATAGCTCGTCAGAAACCCCCTAAAAATCAACATTGTATTATGTAATTTTTTGTGACTTTTGTTACAGTTTTGATAGAGTGGAACCTTCTTTTTGTTTTGGGCTGTGTTTTATCAAAATCTGTTGAGGGGTTGCTGAGATATCTGAGATTATCAAAATTTCGATAATTTGAGAATATCCAATTTTTCACAAGATTTTGATATCAGTGGACAGAGCTCACCTAAAAAACGTAGAAGTATGAAGTTTTGGAACTTTTAGCCGAAACTATTCGAAGTTGAGCATGTTTTCAAAATATCAACATTTTGATACTTTGAGAAAAATATGCAATATTTCTGCCCAGTTAACACAAAAAGTTCCAAAATTTTGTAAACCCATATTCTGAGGTTGGCTCTATCTAATGGCATCAGAATTTCCTAAAACATGCGAAAATCTCAAATTATCAAAATTTTGATAATTTCAAATATCTCAGCAATCACTCAACATACATGCGTGCGTGCGTGCGTGCGTGCATGCATGCATGCATGTAGACCTATGTACGTATGTATGTATGTATGTACATACGTACGTACGTACGTACGTACGTACGTACGTACGTATGTATGTATGTATGTATGTATGTATGTATGTATGTATGTATGTATGTATGTAGCCTATGTATGTATGCATGCATGAATGCATGCATGTGTGTGGACATACAGTCACGGACATAAGTTTTATCTACATCTGATACTTGAATATTTCAAGTACTACGCCAATTTTAACACGGTTTGTTCCATATGAAAGTACATCTTGTTGGTCACATTTTTGCATCAAAATTTTGGAAATTTGGAAATATCATAATTATCAGGAGGTAATAATGTATATAACAGCCTGTTCCTCTGCTCAAAATCATCGTTTGATGAGACCTGATGAAGACCTAGTAGGGGTCGAAAGCTAGTCTCAATAATACTAAGTTGATCATGAAAAAGGTGTTTTCGAATTTCTTCATTTTTATATCATTGCTGATCAACACGGCACCCATCAATACGTTATACATGTACATGTAATGAAATCTGAGGGCAAACGTTGTTGCCAAACCTGTACTTCACTAGTTATCCTTGCCAACATCTGAATTCATAGACGAGGCCAGCTCTGGTAAGGGTCCGTGTACAGTTGCAATGCGTTCGCACCGAAACACTGAAAAACTTTACACCGGTGCGTCCGACACAGAAATCGTGCGGCATGCGGGTTTTCCCGCACGATTTCTATGTGCCCGCCTTGAACTACAAAGGAACAAAGTACCAGTACGCATTTCGTTTTGATTGAACCCAATAGATTGCAGGTGTAATATTTTTCATTACCCCCGTTTGCCAATTCCTCCCAACATGCCCAACAGAAGTTTGAAGGAATAAGCCTGCGACATGACAATGGGGAGGCAGTGATAAACATGTTTCTCCGTTTTTGACAATAAAGCGGGCATTGGCATACGGGAGGCATTCTCAGACATTACACCTGAATCATTTTTTTTGGTGAATGCACATTTTCTTCATACACGTCATCACTATTGTCATACTAGTCTATACATATTAGTTATACGTACATGTATGTACCAAGAACGTGTTTGTGCGTATTTTGAATTTGATTCCAGCGGGCCTGGTCGTCAATGTCTGCAAATACACGCACAACACGAAAAAATATTCCGCTGGTGCCGATTGCCCTGGCTACGACATCATCGACTACAGTGACAAGTCTCTAGAGCAATGCCAGACGATGTGTTCCAGGCGAGCAAACTGCCGGTCCGTACAGGCACTCCAGTCCACACCTCCACGGTGCTGGCTGAAGTATTCAATACTGCATGATGCATGTAAAGACCACGAATTTAGGCGTCACTCCAAAGGGAATATGTATATGAGTAAGTTGAGAATAGTCGTGTCTGAGTTAAGCCCCGTTTTCACTATATGTATAGCGGATTTCCGCTAATTGCGGAAAAACGACGCGAATTCCCGCGGCGGAGATCCGCCGTATTTCGTGAGGGGTTTCCACTTCAGAGCGGTGAACCGCGAGCGTTGTTTTCAGGTGACCGAGCGGATTTGAACTGTGGAGGTCCAATACAGTGGGTAAATTTCCCCCGCTGGCGGAGCACAGGCGCGGTAACTTAGAATCCATTCACGTGAATTTCTATCGATGCGTTGCCGCAACCATTTTTGTTTCCGCCGCGCTGGTCGTGGACAAAGGATGCGGCGTCGCACAGCTCGAAATTCGCGTAGCACATGGATGCGGTTCGTGCTCCGGTGCGGTAACGGTATAGGGGTGTTTTTAAAGTTGACTGACCCAATGCTGCTCGACTCATTATTCAGCCGGGTCAGTCGACTTTACAAACACCGTTACCGTTGCCGCACAGGAGCACGAACCGATAGGCTGATTTTCCATTCACGCGATTTTCGAGCGGCAGACGCGCGAAAGCATTGTTTCCGCCGCGTTGGTCGTGGACAAACGGATGCGACATCGCGCGGCACGAAAATCGCGTGAATGGATTCTACATATACTGCTTTCCATTGGCGCGTTTCCGTGCCGCACCGGAGCACGCACCGGAGCACGAACCGCATCCATGTGCTTCTAGCCAGCCGGTGACAGACTGCGCGTACGCAGCACCCCCGGGGCAGCGCCTCCCTGATTGGTTGAACGCTTTCAGACGCGATGCTTACGCGCCAGTCTGTCACCGCCTTTATGCTTACTGCTTCGCTCTAGTGGAAACATTGCATGAGCGACGGGAATTCGCGCGGGTCCGCTGCGGTGACCGCGGCGGACCCGCTCTAGTGGAAACGGGCCTTTAGAGAATTCATTCACGGCACTGTTTAACATGTCCCTCTGTTTTTGAGTGTCTGCCAAACCAGAAAGGCAGGCACTGGCATACGGGGGGGGGGGCATTCTCAGTCATACACCTGCTTCTCTTTTTTTCAGAATGAATAATGCAAATTGAGATAAGTCTATTAATACGACATTGTCTTCTTCCTTTCAGAAACGACGTGTTTAGGTAAGGATGTTTCTGAAAATGTCACACGATCAACAGATTTCTTGACGGAAGCTTCTCTTGTCAATTACTGTTTGCATCGAACCCCTTGCAGCTACTACATGTATAAGGCCATTCCCTTTATGGCCTAGTGGTTGGCGCGTTGGCCTCGGCGCGAGTAGTTAAGAAACGCGATCACTACGTGGATGGGTTAAGGGCGGCGCACACTAGCGATTTTTCGAGCGATTTTCTAGGCGACCGGCCTTGCGACCACAGCAGCGACTGAACCAATTTTTAGTTTTTTTAGTTTTTGTTGACTCGTTTGCGACAAATGCGTCCTTGGAAGATCAGTGATGTCGCGGATGACATCACTGATCGACCTCAAAGGTAATTATCGCAGGCGATACATCGGTATAGTCGCCCCCATTTTAGTCGCACGTGTGCGCCGCCCTTTACGGAGATTACCGAGAGCTACAAACGGACACGCCAGTTCACAATGGCTTCACGGTCGCAAAACCTTTGTGAAGTCTGTGTCCGTGTAGCTCCTTGTAATCGCAGCCTATCGAACATCTTTTGGTTTTTTCTAGACGTCCGTGTCCCGACACCGATTGGCCGCTGGCCTCTGAATCCAGCCACTTATCAAACACGCGATATATCCAACCACAACCTTGTTACAACACCTGCCAACCTCAAGTCCATCGAAGGTGTGTGTAAGCTTGCCAACACGGCCCATGAGTTCAATAAGGTTGATTCAAAGATAACGATAAAGAATGGAGGGACCATCAAGCTACAGAACTTTACAATATCGATGTACATCAAACCGACAACACCATCCGGGATCCTTTTTGAATACGTGATACCCCAAGGAACGACAGAATTTGTTATAAATTTTGAGGTGCAGAACTGGCAACTGCGATATACCTTGTGGACCAAACAAAGCAACACCAAGCCGGTTAACAGTTTCCCTTCAAGATTTACACCAAGCATACTACCGACTTCGTGGTCATACGTGGCAATGACCTTTCAAAATATCGCGGATGAACAACAAATAATGCTCGTCCTAAACGCCGACTCGGACAGCCGCTCGTTCACGACGTCCAAACTTACCGACATCACGTCAGACCGGGACATCCTTCTCGGAGCAAGTGGTCATAGAGCAGGGGCCCGGTACTCGGGTGGTATGACTGACGTCCGGTTGTTCGACAAGGCCCTGACAGCGGACGAGGTGCAGAGTTTGCGAATGGATTGTAACCTTCCAGGTAAGAAGCTCTGCATCGACAAGTTTTGCAACAAAACTTTCCGTCTATCCGCCGACTTGTCACCGGCAGGGTCGACTGACCGACAGCTGCTCAGTCGGGTCAGTCGACTTTAAAACCCCCTACCGCCATTGCCATTTGCCGTCCCTGTGCGTGTACCTTGGACGCGGTGGTCACCGTTATATCATTCTTTCCCGACAGCACGTCCCGAACCCATCGGCTTCTGGCCCCTGAACCCGAGTAACTTCGGTACGAAAGATATATCTGCCAACAACATCAGTACACAAGGTTACCACTTGGCAAAGAGCGAAGGGCCATGCTACATTCTTGACACGGCGTTTGTGTTTGACCCTCGAGCGAGGTCACACATCCGGGCCATGAAGTCAGACAAAATGGCGGTACAGAGCTTCACAATGGTAGTTTACGTGAATCCTATGAAGAAAGACGGTGGTGGCGTGATATTTGACTACAGATTAGATTCAGGCAAAGGGGAGGTATACTGCCTCTTGCTGTTAACACAGAAGATTAGATGCAATATCAACATTGGTGAGGTGACAGAAAAATTATCCACAAGTCCGCTGGTTGCCATCAACTCATGGTCTCTTGTTGCGATCACCTTCGACAGAATCACGAAGAAGTTTGATATAACCGTTAATGGTACTTCGAGTCCCTCAATTTCGCCAACCTCCGGCACAACCTTGGACCACCAGTGGAAGAGCGGTGAACTGATCTTAGGTGCGAGGATGAATAAGCCAACCTCGATGGATGGATATTTCTCCGGCAAAATGGCGAATTTCATGATGTTCGACAGAGCACTTTCAAGAGCGGATGCATCCGCTTTGAAAATCAAATGCCCGAAAGGTGAGATTTCAAAATCTTGTCGGGATTCATGGACGACGTGTGGGGCACACCCGAAGGTTGACGAGTTCAACACAGTGCGATACGTTTGATTGATTCCAAATTAAAGCTTTTTCTGTTTTCCTCTTTCAGCTTTTTTCCCGCTGAACCCAACCAAGTCAGGATTCGATGAGGTTACACGTAGCTCTCTGCCCACAAAACCGGTTGGCGAGATATTTCCTACGGTTGGCCCGTGCGGATATCCAAACACTGCCTACAGGTTCAAAGATTCCTACGTCGAGGTGCAAAACAACGGCAAACTCATCCTGCCAGGCAGTTTCACATTTGCGATGATTATTCGCCCACGAATTAGTGCAACTTCGCCCCTCTTAGAATACAAAACATCCTCGTGGCTCGGCGTCCACTTCTGGTTTTGGAAGAAACCGAATCATCTTTCCCTACCTGTACATGTACGTACTGGGGAAATGGTACATAGTTCGCTGGTGGTCCCTGTTGGGAAATGGACAATGGTTGCTGTGAGTTTCAACTCCGTGACTCGAGTTGCACAGTTCGTAGTGGACGATGAGTTACAGAACGTGCAGACATCTGGAAAACAACTCTTGAAGACGGACACTCCTCTGTTGATCGGGGCCAGAATTAATGCGGAAAGGAAAAATTTTTTCGATGGTGATATATCATCAGTCATGATCTTCCCCGAGGCACTCACACCGCTGGAGATACGGACGGCCTTACCCAATTGTTCACAAGGTAAATGCATTCAGTACTCATCCATATTGTTAAATCCAACATCTGTCTTGAGGAGATGTGGTTGCCCCTGCTCCGTTTGCTGCCTATGCCACAGTCAATCATCCTGGGAACCCAGGGCATTTCCACTCTGCATAGCGCGTTACAATGCCCTGGGGAAACCCACCCCGTTTCGGTGGGGAAGAGGGCTGTTCCCTCATGTGTACTCGCCAACTGGTAATTCACGAATAAACCATGCAATGCAGTGGGGGATCGCCACTTGATGTAATGGGCAGACATCGCGCCTAGTGCTGTAACGTATGCACATATATCTGGTGTTATGAGTTACCGGGTACCAGTCTCATAGCAATGCATCTCATTCCATAATTTATGCATGCTGTCGGAATGATAGCTGCCCCAAACACATGAACTGGATCATACCTTCCTGTTTTGAACCCGTCGGTACTTACCCATTATCTAGATAATCCATGACAACCATTTTTACGCGAAGTTAATTCAGGAATATTAAAAAATCCAGCGAGTTTGCCAGCGAATCGAGGAATGTTTGAAACCACCATATTTGGGAGTGACCATGGCGGGATAGAAGCTTCGCTGTGATTGGTTGATTCAGCGACAGATTTTCTGTCGCTAGTTCCACAGCGAAAAGGCGCCAATTTCAACAGGGCCTCGGACGTGCGAGTAGGGGAGCGCGTTTTAGAGGACCTGTTGCAAGAGGATGCAGTCAATAGATGCTGCACCCCGTCATAAGCCTAGTTGTTGCCAAGCTGTCCGCTACAACCGTCAGGTCATGGTGGTTTCATTGACAATGGTCGACTTTGAAATTTTCTTCATAAAGTCCATTTTGTACGTTACTTCCTTGGCGAAACTACGCAAGATAATTTGAAAACGTCACCCAAAACCCATGACTAGATAAGTTGTTGAAAAGGATTCCTCCAGAAAACTTAACATTTCCTAATTTATTTTTAGGGAAACTCGATCCCCTGGGACACTGGCCACTCGACTCCAGGACATTTGGATCAAATGACATCGCTGGAAGTTTTAAGACTAAACCAAATGGATTGGTGGAGACAGTGGGTCCATGTGGGTCGCCTGGAGGTGCCTACGACTTTTCCAAGTCTAAAATGTCGCACGTTAAGGTAGAAGCAAACAAAGCTCTGGCATTTACGAAAAATTTTTCCTTCGCTCTGTTTATAAAGCCGACATGGCCGACCAAAAAGGGCCAAGCCTCTCTTATAGAATATGGGCAACCGGATCAGGGAGTCCAATTCTGGCTCTCTCCGGAAGACACCATGGCAATTCAACTTTTCTACAAAGTCTCACTACCGAATGCTAAATCAAATCCTTATACGAGCATATCATTTTCATCATCACTGAAAATCGAGTCTGGAATTTGGAGTTTTGTTGCAGTGATGTACAGTTATGAACGAGGCGTTATGACTTTCTATAAAAATGACTTAGATGAAGGATTCAACGTCACAAATAAAATTGCCAACTTCGCCACTTCTGGTGACGTCATCTTCGGTGGACGACTAAAAGACTCGGCAGCGGACCCGGAAGCCGTATTTACAGGAGCCATGTCTAATGTGATGATCTTTGATCGAGTTCTAACTGTTGAAGAAATGAAGAAGATACGGTCTAGTTGTCCAAGACGTAAGTTCAGTTTGGACACGAAAGTTGTGCTTAAAAATCTGATCCGTTATGTGACTTCTAGTTTGGGCTATAGGCTTAATCCTGGCAATTCTGAGAATTTTAAGTGTGATTGATGATTCTGAGATTGGTGACAACAACGGTGACTTAGGTCAAGAACTTAGGTCACTATCTCCAGCATCGTCTCCGGCTTTGCCGAGCTCGCACACGAACAGGCAGTGAGTGTTATTGCTAACATTTACATTCCTATTTCAGCACCTTGGGACATACCTGGTTACGTGCATCGATTTGGGAAATGTAATTCTCATACCGCTAATATTAAACTGATGCCGAGAGTAACATTGAAAGAATGCGCCAAGGAATGTACCTCGCTTCCAGAGTGTTTTTCTTTCGTCTACAACAGTGATAACTTTGATTGTCACCTGAAGGCGATCGAGGAGTGTCCAGATGCTCACACATCGGTCAAGACCTATCACTTCTATACCAAAATTATTCCAGCTACCGGTAAGTATATACACATATTACAGTATAATCTTGCAATATTGCAGTATACATGTAATTTTGGTACTCCGAGAGGCATCACAACATTCAAGATGGCGCCCTGAACACAGCTGCCGTCTGTAACGTGGGTGATGTCAATACGACCACCGTCTTACCCGTTACATTGTGGTTACTCAAGCGAACCAACAGAAAGGTTTTCTTATTCAAGTAACCAATCAGAACATTTGTTCAATGAACATTTGTTCAATAAGTAATCAAAAAACTTGTTTAGAGATATAGTTTTGCCGTTATTTGTTAAGTAAAGGCGTTTCTCCATGTGATAGTTTTCTCGTGCGAGTTGGCTTTCACTGGAAATTCACCATAAGTGGGTTTCCCTACGACCTAAGCCTAAAAGTATAAACTTGGTTGCCAGTAGACAGCCAACATGCGCGAATAAACAGAGGACATACATTTCTCTGTGGTAATAATTGGTAGTCACATCAGATGCCCGTTGGAATTACTTGTGTCGGTGAGTATTTTGCAGGCACAGAGTTACCACCGTTTCCATCCATGTCAGGTGGTGATTGGTACAAAAAATGTCACCACGTAAGTATAGCCGTGGTTACACTACATAGAAATCCCCGGGTTTTTTGAAACCCGGGTCTAGCCCGGCTGTGAAAAATACCACCTGAGGCCCGGTGCCCGTCAACACTACTCAAATTTTGTGACGGGGACCTAAATTAAGCCCTCCAAAACCCGTTCGAGATCGGAGGGGATTATTACACCGCGTTTTTAACATGTGTGGACAGAAAAAAACCGGGTTCGACACGGGTTTTTTATGTAGTGTAACGAAAGCTAATATAAGGTGGCAAAAAACTCGAGCGGGAAATGACCCGTCAGAAACCGATCAGAATCTTTCAGTTAGACTGGTTCCTGTCTTTGCCGCCTCCCACGGCGCTACTGTCCCTGCGAGTGAGCGCCACGGGAGTTTGTCGGCAAAGACGGGAACCAGTCTATCTTTTAGTGAAAAGGAATTGTTCTTAAAATTAAACACACTCCTATCCTGAAATTGGTATTTTTATGGATAAAGGTAGGTGATTGAACTGAATTTTTATTGAAAATTGCAAAAATACTGGACTTCGCCCTCCTAAACGTCCGCTGTAGTGCATTGTGTCGATGATAGGGGGACCACGACAGGGGCATTTTCCTATAGACCTACATGTTGGCCTACACCTCACCTGGAGTGCAACATTTCCTGGGCCTTGTGATATACGGTACACCGTGGAAAAATCCAGCCGGACGTAGGAGGGCGAGAGTCCAGAAAAAGGAGCGAAATGGTCGATTTTGTGCGAGTTGTGTCGTTCGAGTGTGTGTAGTGTGAATGGTTGAACGAGCTGTGAATACACATGTCCGCCTTCTCATGCTAAGACTTTGTCTTGGATGCGTTGTTCGAGGAGTGAGATGAGAATGGATGAGCAAAAGCAATATATGAGTCCGCCCTCTATTGGTGAAAGGCAATATCTCCCATGAGAGACCAGCGGGATGTTGACCGATTGAAGAAGATATTTCATCCGCACACAGTCCTTTTTCCTACATCCTTTCAAACCACATGTAAAGTTTTCAAGCACCAACATTATTGAGTTATTATTCGTGGTCGTGTTGCGAAATGGAAATAAACAATTGCCGTCGAGTTGTGAGTATAGCTTATTGAAAGTTGGAAAAGCTGACAGCCAAAAACATACTCCGTTTTTAGGGTAGAGTGGCTGTTGACGCAGCCATCAACAACCCGCGCCTCACCAGTCTGGTTTGGGTCTTGATTGTCGATCTAAATGGCGTGATTTAAGGGAAACTCATTGAGGTTGCCAACACGTAAAAACGCATTTTCACTCGGAAACAGCCACTCTTCGATTTACAAACCACAAACAGAGCCGGAACGAAATACCGTATCAGACGTTGCTGAGGCAGGCATGCATAAGCATCGAAATCAGTTTCTTGCTGTCAAATTGTAGAATTGCCTACTTTTTCCTGACTTGAACGCGAATTCGTTAGGCGATTGCCGTCTTTCCGTGCGCTCGGAACCATTTAGTGCCATTCAGTGTGATTCTTTCAACTGATACCAGACAATAGTACATACATGTAGCAGGTGTAAAGTAAGTTACCCATTACCAAAAAACAATTTTCGTCAGTTCTGAAGCAATTGGAGGAACAGGCGCTTTTTTACCGCTGATGCATCCATCAAATATATAGATCTAACTGGTTTTTACTTTTTTCTGTGATTGCATAGACTTGTAATTTTTCCTTCATTATAACTTCTCATACAGGAGACATACTGATATTTCTTTTGTGCAAATTCGGATTATTCGTCGCCTGTTTTTAAGCAGTGATTCACTGCTTAAAAACATTCACTGAATGTATTTCATTACCACGGATAAACGGACTGGAACAAAAATGGACATTTTCATTAAACTCGTTGGAGCCGTGTGTCTTGTCGCAATGACGAAAGGTAGGTGCAATGGAAATTATCATTTTAAAGCGAATAGCTCACGGGGTTTGTTTTGATTCAATTGGGGCGCCATGACAGTTGGTCCTCAATATCAAGCGCCGTTTTGAGAAAAAGGCGAAAGAAGTATTTTAGTTTAATGGGAAATGCATTAGAAAGCCAAACTTCGGAGGCGTATTCTGCAAAATCTGCCGCTTCGAAATCAATATGAATAGTACAAAATGTACATTTTGACTGACTGAATTTGAAAATGCCATTAATCCATTTTAACAAATTTTTAATGGAACCTCGTCCCCAGGTGTACATTCGCATATTTGCACAGGTTTTCCATATGACTGGAGCACGGCTTTGCCTGGAGGCTAGATTCACTCGCTATGAGAGGGTCGCTCAAGAATCAAAACAAACCCCGCGAGCGATTCACTTTAAATATTGTTGAAAATATTGTTGATAAGTTTGCAGTAATTACATGTATTTCACTGAAATGGTATACTTTGTCAAATTTTCAAATATGCAAAATGCCTAAACCATATCAAATAGGTATTCATTGGAAAGCTCTCACTGACCACATTCATACAGCACATCGTAACCAGGTCCTATACAATGGACGCCCTTTTTGTGGGAATTTGATTAGGACTTGCATGTCACTTTCATTTCAGTACGGTAGTTTTAACCACTAGTGACACCTATTGAGGCAGTGGGCTAGGGTCCTCAGGGCTGTTTAGACGACAAGCTAAAAAAACACATTCAGATTCAATCCGATTGGATCCGATCGACCCGCATCGGGTCTCATTTGCGTTTAGACGAGATTTGAATGTGGTCCAATGCGGTCCAATGCGGATTCGGGACCATTTAAAATCCACATTGGACCGCATTGGGTAGCGTTTACATGTACGAGTTTTGAACCACAATCGGATTCGGTCGGATCGCATGTGGATTTTTGCCTGTCGTCAATAAAACGACGTCAACGCGAACGCCTATCTAATCCGTTTGTTCTCTGCTCTCTCCGTGGCATCGAACAATGGGTTTGACGTTCGCGTTTTTTTCGGGGGGGGGGGG
>NMRB01000869.1:150422-167151 GCA_002633025.1 Notospermus geniculatus
TAGTGAAGAGTTCTTGACTTATTTGCCAGACGTTGATAGCGCGTGTGTGGCTTGTCGAGTTTAAGCGACACAACGTCCCACTCCATCCACTCACCGCAAAAAGTTGCGACAACCTATTTAACCGCTTACGGCGCGCCTGAAAAAACTTGTGTTCTCGCCACGTGACATGTGACACTACATACATATAGTATCTTTGTTCAAACCGTCACCGTAAATGGGATTCATCGGATGAATTCAATTCGAAACCACGTCATACTTTGTAACATGGAATCGGGAAAAAAACGTTCCATTACACGATCAAATTTGTTTGGAAATTCAAATTCCGGTGTAAAAGAATCTAATGTCCCCCAATATGTGATGTCCCCCAACAATACATTTACGGGTTAAGCGGCACCATTGACTTGGACTCTAGAGAGACCGAAGACCCTTAATCCTGTGACAAACAATGCAGGGGGCATTAGGAGGGTGGGGGCACTAGAATCTATTACACCTGGACATCCTTCTCGGAGCAAGTGGTCATAGAGCAGGGGCCCGGTACTCGGGTGGTATGACTGACGTCCGCTTGTTCGACAAGGCCCTGACGGCGGACGAGGTGCAGAGTTTGCGAATGGATTGTAACCTTCGAAGTAAGAAATCAAACTTTATGCATCTGAAACAACCAACCTACGTTTTTTTTGTTATCGTCCATGCGGTTACCTGAGTTATTAATAACCTTGGTCTTGGACGTGTCAGTGGCGGATCCAGGAGTTGCCGAACGGGGGGGGGGCGTGGAATAGGCGAAGCCCAGGGCGGAAGGCGCGAAGCCCCGGCGGGGGTCTCCCCGTAAATTTTTTTTGTTGGTAAATGTGCGGAAACGCGATTTCCTGGCACCTGGGCAAGCTAAATTGAACTTTCTTTTACTGAAAACCAGGGGTCTGAAGGAACCACCAGTATTGCCAAAATTTTTGCTGCTCGGCGGCCGAACGGGGGGGNGGGGGGGGGGGGGGCTTGGATCCGCCACTGCTTGTGATCGGGAGACATTTCGGCCAAAGCCGATTGCCCTGCTGTATGCTTGCCAAGGCATCACTGTGAAAACAACGCTTGTCGCAAAAGTCTTGCCTCACTCAGTGTCTCTCTGAAAGTTTGTTGAAAGGCATTTCTGCAGGAATTTGGGGCGCAGTACTTTGTAATGACAAACACTCCGTTCAATTTTATACGCCATATTGGCTGTTGCTGTTTCGTTTTGCATTATCTTGAAGACGGTCACCGTTATATCATTCTTTCCCGACAGCACGCCCCGAACCCATCGGCTTTTGGCCCCTGAACCCGAGTAACTTCGGTACGAAAGATATATCTGCCAACAACATCAGTACACAAGGTTACCACTTGGCAAAGAGCGAAGGGCCATGCTACATCCTTGACACGGCGTTTGGGTTTGACCCTCGAGCGAGGTCACACATCCGGGTCATGAAGTCAGACAAAATGGCGGTACAGAGCTTCACAATGGTCATATACGTGAATCCTATGAAGAAAGGCGCCGGTGTGATATTTGACTACAAATTAGATTCAGGCAAAGGCGACAAAGGGGAGGTAGGCCTATACTGCCTCTTGCTGTTAACAGAGAAGATTAGATGCAATGTCAACTTTGGTGAGGGGACAGAGAAACAGTCCACAAGTCTGGAGGGTCCGCCGGTTGCCATCAACGCCTGGTCTCATGTTGCAATCACCTTTGACAAACTCACGAAGAAGTTTGATATAACCGTTAATGACAAAAGTACATCGAGTTCCTCAACTTCGCCAACCTCCGGCACAGCCTTGGACCACCAGTGGAAGAGTGGTGAACTGATCTTAGGTGCGAGGATGAATAAGTCAACCTCGATGGATGGATACTTCTCCGGCAAAATGGCGAATTTCATGATGTTCGACAGAGCACTTTCAAAAGCGGATATATCCACTTTGAAAATCAGATGCCCGAAAGGTAAGGTTTTCTGAATCATGCGTAATCTAAATATGGAATATGAAATAGAAATCGGGTTTCGAAGGTGATAAGACATTGCTTCCTACCAGATTCAAACCCACGGACCCTCGCATGAGGCATCAATCGCCAGCACTAAGCAGCACGAATCTAACCGAATCTGGGATTCGGTTAGTCTGACAGCGTAAGCTATAATGTTGGATTTGGGCTACTCAAGGCAAACCCGAGTTCACTAGTCATTGCAGTAGTGGTATGTTGATTGATACGAAATGTCCTCCGCCATATTGCCGCTCTTTACACTTTTCTTTTTAAGCTTTTTTCCCGTTGAACCCAACCAAGTCCGGATTCGATGAGGTTACACGTAACTTTCTCCCAACGAAACCGGTCGGTAATATCTATCCTACGGTAGGCCCGTGCGGATATCCAAACACTGCCTACAGGTTCAGTCGTGCGTACGTCAAGGTGCAACACAACGGCAAACTCACCCTGCAAGGGAGTTTCACATTTGCGATGATTATACGCCCACGAATTAGTGCAGGAGTACCGCTCATTGACTACATAAATCATGGCATCCAATTCTGGTTTTGGGAGAAGCCGAATCATCTTTATCTACGTGCACCTTCTGGGGGAGCGACCTTCAGTACGCTGGTGGTCCCAGTTGGGAAGTGGACAATGGTTGCTGTGAGTTCCAACTCCGTGACTGGAGTAACGCAGTTCGTAATGGACGATAAGATACAGTACGTGCAAGCATCTTTTATCAAACAACGCAGAAGGACAGACAGTCCCCTTTTAATCGGAGGGACACTTGCCCGAAAAAAATGGTATTTTGACGGTGATATATCATCAGTCATGATCTTCACCGAGGCACTCACACCGTTGGAGATACGGACGGCCTTGCCGAATTGTCCCGAAGGTAAATGTATGTAGTTGGCTACTCGCCCTCCACAACTAAACTGCACACGTTGTTTGTATTGATGAGATCCACGGCGNCTGGCGTAAAAATAAACCATTAGTGTTGGTCGCATGGCAGTAAAACTTACATCATCGTGTAGCAGATGAAATTTTCTTTTAAACTCATTCCTTTTTTTCTTAAATTAAGAGATCCGATAGCGATAAGGACAACGTCATTTGTGTCATTCTTCCTGTAGAAAAATGTACAGGAAATTTTTTCATGACGCAACGTCAACACCTAAAATGACGTCAATGACGTCGTTTCCGTACAATCGCTCGCAGCGCCGACCTGCCGGGATAAACCGCAGGGCGGGTTCCTCATTGTTTTTTTTCAATAATTTGCAATACTAAGCAAAAATACCCGTAAAAATAAAGCTTCGGTCTTGATACTGAGATGCCAGGAAATCGCATCTTTTTATTCTACGGCCTTCTAGATTTCAAAATTTTCTGCGGAGGCCCCCAGACCCCTAGATCGATCACAATCTCCACTCGGCAGCCTCATTGAGGCTGCCGAGTGGAGATTGTGATCGATCTACCCAGACCCCCCGTCGGCGCCCGCCTGCAACGACCGCCGCCCTGGCCCTCCTCTGTGCCAAAAATCCTGGACCCGCGCCTAAATAGGGACTCTACAGGCAACTATAGCTCATATCAGTGTGACCACTTCATCATAGGTGTCGCTTGCAACTGACAACCTACGGCATTCGGAAAAACCTGAGGCGAACTGCTTATCTATCCACTGGGCGGTGCATTTCACCTCGGACACAAGTCCAAGGCAGCCATAGGCCTATTGTTTATCAACAAACCCACGTGACCGCCGGCGTCAGGGCCGTGGGACTATTTTGGCCGAATTTTGGCCTGTTAAGATGTTGAACCTTATTTGCTGGATAAGTTTAGGCATATTATATATAAACGTACCGGTATCTCACTCAATCTGCCAATTATTCATCCAATAACACAACGTTTTTGTGTGACCTAGTTAGTTCATGCGTAGGGTGCTGCAGGTGTGATGAGGCGAACCCGCATTTGAACTCTCACAAACGGGCAGCAATCGTTGCGCATTCAAGATGGCTACCTAGGAATTGTGTCCGAGGGGAAATGCGAGTGTCTACGGCAATTGCCGAACAGTTGCCTTTGGAAGTTCAGAATGAACCTACGGATTTGGGCTTCAAATGTTGATGTTATTTAGTGTATTTTACTTACGACACATGTCGCAGTTAGGTTCTCGTGCCAACCGATCGGTGTAACGAGCACATCAAAATGCCTCCGGCGAGGGTGACTGTAGGGTCGTTTTAAAAGAAGTTTTTCGCTAATACGCATTTCAAGTGTTCTGATCAGTCATTGCGGTCTTAGCAAAACTCTCACACCCAGGCCCTTAAGTGGAACACACCAAGCAATCTCGACTTTGTGTTTAAGTCGAATAATTGATTTCAGATCCTCGTGGACTGAAAATCAGGAAATGTGTGAGGACTTTTACTGCTAAAACTTTGCTAGATTTCAAGTGCTGGATATCAAAAGTACTCGAACGAACATTACTGGCTTGTGAAACAGTATCGGTTTGTATTTTCAAGGGCAGCCTCTATTAAAGATAATGTATCACAGGTATTTTTGCGGGCCACGAAAATCATTGTTTACATGTATTTACATTTTGTTTGTTTGTGTCCAGTCTTTCTTTGTCTTACGAGTAATTTGTTGGTGGCATGCCCCTCTAGAAATTCCTTTGATACCGAAAGTATTCAATTTGGTGGGTTGGCATGTCCCAAAAGTCCAAAATAACATAATGTAAACATGAATGTTTACAAACATTGAATGTAAACAATGAAGTCATGATACATTATCTTTAATGTGCTCATTACACCGATCGGTTGGCATGAGAATCCAACTCTGACATGTATTGCAAGTGAAATACACAAACATCAACATTTTAGCCCATATCCGTATAGGTTTCAGTTGCTAGCGCCACCTGTGAGGAAGTGAACGCACTGAGAGGCTGGGAATGTAACTGCCGAATCTCTGTGATTGGAGAATGCCTCACCCAATCTCGTACCCGGAGTTCAGCATTGCCACATTAAACTCTGGAAATGCCTAGACCGGTACTACTTTTGCATAGTGCAAATGCATTGTTCAAGGCGGATGAATTTCTGACCGTTGCACAAGCAATTGCGTAGGGATTCGAAAGAGTTCGTACTTTGTTACTTAATAAAGCGTTGAATAATCAACGGAATGTTAAAATACATGTAGTAGGCCTAGTATTTTTACAAATACTGGAACAAATGTTTTGGTACGATTACTTTATCAAAATAATTTGTAAAATGGATGAGCACAAGAATCTTGTGCTGGGTTTAGCCGTTTTCAGAGGTCTTAGCCAAGGAACGACGGTGCCTCACCGGTAAGGTATGTACATGTACCATTACTACAGGGTGCCGTCCCGGTGAAATAAAACTCCTTTCGTCATTTTCCCATCCAGGTCTCCGTCCTCTAGGACATGGGCCACTTGACTCCAGGACATTTGGAAGCGACGTAGTGGGAACCTTCAGATGGTCACAGACAGGGGTGACGACTATTGGTCCATGCGGCGTCCAGGGCGGGGCCTACGTCTTTGGCGCAGGGAAGACATCTTGTATGAAGGTCGTACCAACCAAGGCTGTGGCATTCAAGGAAGATTTCACAATCACCTTGTTTATAAAACCAACCAAACTCAAGACAGCGACCCTGATAGAGTACAGGGGCAACAAGACCTTGCATGTCATTCTCTCATCGGGACATACCCTGGCAGTTCGTGTTCTGCTTCGAAACCTCGGCCGAAGTAACTCCCAGGAAACGACGAAGTTGGTGACATCTTCCTTAAAGGTGGCCGTGAACAAATGGAACTTTGTGGCAGTGGCGTACAGCTACGGGGAGGGAGTTCTAACCTTCTACAAAGATACCACTAGCCAGGAGTTCAAGATCACTGAGTATAAAATATCCGACTTAGGCGCCTCTAGTTCTTACTTTGGTTGTGAACAAAGAGGGTCCACCATTCTCCCAACATTTACAGGAGCGATGTCGAATCTGATGATCTTCGACAGAGTTCTAACTTCTCTAGAAATGAGAAGGATCCGGACTAGCTGTCCAAGATGTAAGTTGAACCTGCTGACAAAGTGTAAGTTTTAAAAAATGTGAAAGATGGCGTTAAACTTCGTAAAAGCAGTACGTACTGGGAAAATGTAAAATAGAACTTCCTGAGTTGCAACTGTGTGCAGGAGCAGGAGTTCGAACATCGTATCCTCGGTTGTGATATTCAACGGTCTGTTTGCACTATTCCAGTCTATGAAGTTTGAGCCGATGTCTTTAAAAAACGTTAGTTACTTCATGCTTTCCATTGGCGCGTTTCCGTGCGCGGAAACGCGCCAATGGAAAGTGCAGGCCTTAGGAGTCGTCAGAAATGGCTGTGGTGTGGCACTGATTGTGATTCGACCATTACAGTATGCTCGCAATTGTATCATTCTTTCTAGATTCTAGTCCGGCAGGGCGGCCGAGAGATGACGCGAAGTCAGTGGTGAGGTGTCCTAAAGACAGGGTTGGCTTCTCCTGTCAATGTGATAAAGAATTCCTTTGCGATGGTGCATACTTCACGAGTAACACCGAGTGCAGCGCCTGGCATAAAGGTGGAAGCACTATCCCCATAAAGGTATACTTGTATGTTGTTGGATGCATTTGCACGTGACTGTATTTCCTGTTCTTTGCCGATAATGTCGTCTCCCGCACCATCTCGAAATGCACTCGTATCATCTTCCACAACACCAACAATTTCATCATCCTCATTATCATAATCCATGATCGGCTATTTTCGGTACTCGTCGTCGTTCATCGTCGACTATGATCGTAAGATGTCGGTAATGCCTGCAGCTAGGCGATATTGAAAGTGAGCAAAATCGGTTGTTGACGCTGTGTGCCTGGACGCGATGCGTGGAATCCTCTCGCCAGCAATGTTCACCCATTGTCAAACAATACCAAAGCCGATATCGGCCTAGTCTGCGGTGGCTGGCGAGAAGATCGGTGGCGATCAGGGGTGGCCGCATAGAAACTCCGCTAGCGGCGCTAGCGGAGCCCATCTGCCGATAGTGCTGTACATTTTTCCATGCATTTTAACACCGATAGGCTGTCGAAGCACTGGCGGAGTTTCTATGCGGCTACCCCAGATCACTTGCGGTATCACTGTAAAAACGAATGGGCTCGAGAGACTCATGATTTTGTCCACTACCTGAACACATGGGTTTGAAATGTGTTCAATGGAGAATGGGTCCATGGTGCCCAGAATATTTGTTCTTCGAGCCTGAAACGGACAGGTCTATAGGTTCCAGTAACCCATAATGAGAGTTTCATAGGCCACTTTGGCCCATCTACGAATGCTACCGTGGGGTGTTGGCACCCATGAGCAGCAATAGTAGATGGGCCAAAGTGACCTGTGAAACTGGTCATTATGGGTTACTGGAACCTAAGGACATCCTCGTTTCAGGTTCGAAGAACAAATATTCTGGGTACCATGGACCCATTCTCATCTCAAACCCACGTTCCCAGGTAGTGGACAAAATCATGGGTCTCTCGAGCCCATTGGTTTTTACGGTGATTTCACCTAGTGTGCTGGATTTTTTTAGAAACCATCAGAATTTGTTCTCGTCGCCATGGTGAAGCCCTGTGTAAACCGATTGGAGCCTATTAAAATATATACCTTTAAACATGTTAAACGTCGTCACTCACCCCCGTGCTACGGTCCATGCAACACCTTTCTCCCCGCCTAATGAAACAGGAAATGTCACGACGATAGTGGAACGGTGACTGATTTTCAACCCGTCAATGTGACCCCAACCCCTTTCTATTCTAGGCAGTCGTGAGGTGTTCTTACCAAGAAAACTTACCCTACAAGCGGCTAACGATTGCGAATAAACCAGCACCGAGTATATCGTGTCCTGAAGGCTACGTGGCTTATGGATGTTCTGCACACACGTGGTAGGTGTTTTTGGGGATATCCCGAAGGCGATGGCTTCGGTCGACCGATCTACTCTCAACTTGTAGAACGGAAAGGATCAAGTGAGCTGGTGGATGAGCTGCTCCTTGAGTTCCCCAGAAAGGTTTCTGAAGAGATCCGGGAGATAATATGAAACTCACATCGAAGCTACTGGTGCCCCAACATGTATTGAACCAAAACCTATTATTTTCCAGGGTTACCAGGCTAATCAAGAAATCGGTGCCGACTCTGCTTCAGGAGAATAACACATGTACTATCGTTGACCAGGACTGGAGGAGATCGACCATCCAAGTGCAATGCGTTAGGGGTAGGTAGGTCGGAGGGGCGGCGGTTCAGAATTGGGAAGGGGCCATAACCCTGTAAAAATCAGTAAAATATTTGTGATAAAGAATTGGAGCGTCTTGGCGGAGCCCCCAGTGATTTGCCTCAGAAACTCCAAGATGTGGTGCTGGTGACGTCATGATCAATTGACCAATAGGAGGCGATACGGAAAAAGTTAATGCCCTGCGGATCCATTCATGCTTGATTGAGCACCAATCAGTAGAACTTTTTTATTGTATTGGCCCGCTAGAACTTTGCTGCCCTCTTTTGGCAATAAACGCGACTGACTGCTCCCATTCTACTTCTTTGAAAGACAAGAAAATTCCAAAAATACCTGCTCAAAAATAAACACTTTTCGGCTGTGCCTACCGACTAAAGGCCCTTGTTGTTTTTGTTTTGATTAAGGCACAGCGCCGTCTGTTAATCAACGGTGACACTACGCTATGGCACAGGCCCCTGGAGAGCTATCAGTGAGTTTAGAACACGTACCTAACCAAATGTAGCTAAAAAAACACAACACGTATCTAAAAACACACCCCGAGTTCACGAATTCGTGAGCTCGGCGTGTGTTTTTTGGTTAAATACGTGTTCTAAACTCACTGATAGCTCTCCAGGGGCCTGTGCCATAGCGTAGTGTCACCGCTGATTAATAGACGGCGCTGTAGGCTAATCAAAACAATAACAACTTTCGGATGTCTCCCTTTAAATGGCGCGATACTGTCTTTAACCATTTTAGAAGTGAAAACTGTACATGATCGCCAAGTCGTCATGGTCTGTTGGTCTGTGATTCATTTAATCAGTCACGAATTTCGGATTCGGGACATGGTAAGTACCCTCTTAGGGTTGACATGTCAGGAAAAAATCATCTTGAGACGGACTGAAGGCACGAACAAGAAGGTATGTGTATTTTAGCTCGAGAGTTATTTTTATGTGGCGGCGGGAGATTCTTTTACTTTGCACGAATGTATTAAACCAATCTCATAATTTCATTAACTGACTCATTCATAGCAAAAATTATTTATTGGAGTTGACCCAATTTATATTATGTTGTGGGTCACTCAGGATAACTTTGGCATGTCAAAGCAAAACCATGCTGACATTTGCCATTTTCCATTCTGACAGGGAAGTTTGCGTGGATGTGTGAATACGCGAATGAGGTACCAGGGTATGCGGTGCGTGTGAGACAATAGAGAGGTTTCCCAAATCTGACGAAACACGAAGTAGGAAATACGATATTCAACTTCATTTCCAGGATCTAATGTATTTCAGGAGATGGTTGGTACCAGAAATGTCTCTGCTGACAGTGCGTCTTTTAGCATATCATATACGACCGAGAGGGTTATGGTGCATTTTGAGTTTTTAAATTTCCACTTTGCATCTACAAAGTGGAAACGAAAATACACCGTAATGCGGGTGATCCACCGAATTTACGACGAGTTTACGATCAGTTTGCGATTAGTTCACGACGGCAGTCGTCAACGAATCGCAAACTCGTCGTAAACTAGTCGCAAACTGATCGTAAAGAAATGACGTGACGTTGAAGCTGATCCACCGAACCAAATCAAATACATGTATTTGATCTCGTCGTAAACTCGTCGCAAACTAGTCGTTAACAGAATTCAGTCGTGAACGAGTCGCAAACTAGTCGTTAACAGAATTCAGTCGTGAACGAGTCGCAAACTCGTTGTGAACGAATTGTGAACGCTGATCCAACTGCTATAATTTTTCGTCGTGAACTTGTCGCAAACGCGTCGTGAACTAATCGCAAATTGATCGTAAACTCGTCGTAAAGTCGGTGGATCACCCACCACGCTAAAAGACGCTCTTGCAGCAGGCGATATTTGTGGTACCAACCACCTCCTGAAATACATTACGTCATGGAAATGAAGTCCAATTTCGTACTTTGTACATCGTGTTTCTCAGATTTTCTCATTCCCTTGTACAGAGAGGAATTCTCTATCGATAGGTCGGCAAATTTCATACTAAAATCCCACGATTTTTTTTTCACCATTTCGCCCCTCACTATATACAACAAAAACTTTGGCTCTGTTGGGTTGTGACACCAATGACAAAATGTCACACCCGCCGCCCTCGCGAATTTTCACCATTTTTGCAGCTCCTCATTGAAATCAATAATTTCTACCTCTAATATTTTTTTCTGCAGACATTTTGAAGTCGCCGATATCCATAAATCTGATTTTTGCCAAGATCTTCTGGAGATGGCTGAAAATCGTGCCGAATGTCCAGTTAAAGGACCACGGTATTGCCACTTTTTCTCGACAGCCGGCGCCACCGCGCCACTCTCCAACCCGAGGGTCTAACTACGTTTCGGCGAATGACCCGATTTACTGCGTACATTTTGTAATGCATTTTTGTAGTTCGTCTTACTGCCGCTAGGTGGCTCCCTTTATGTCGGCAGTCAAATAACTGTCAAATAACGCATTTGAGATCCAATACCGTGCTCCTTTAATTCAGGCCATGCGTATAGCTTTGATCCAGACGGGACAATGATGAATGGACGGTAGGCCTACAAAAGCATACCAGTGCGGACAACTTTTGATATTAATATCTAAAGAAATCTTCTTGAAAGCAAACTAAGGAAGGAAAATCTGGGTTAAAAGTGGCGAGTCACAGTAACGAATCGCTTAGTACGCAGTGGACCGGCAAAACGCTGCAGAAATGCTGGAAATAAAATTGCTTTATGAGGTAAAACAATCCTTGTCCGCCATGTATCATGGCTGTTTATACTTGAATCATTGGTGATCATAATGTTGCGACAATTGTGTCAAGTGCCATCCTGGCTGTCTATCATAAAACGATGACAGTCGGTTATTGACATATCAAATATATCGGCCTTAATTTTGGAGTCTCCCCGTGTGGCGGTATTTGCAGGAATATTGTCGAAGTTGACGGTGCTAAAATGATATATTCGCTTGTTCTGCTGTGTGTAGCGTTCTCCGTATCGTTTGCGGGTAAGTTTGCCTTTGGTCTTTTATATTCAATATACATATAATGTACGCTAAACTCCCACTTACCTGTCCCATTCCTGAACTCGGAACAAACGACCAAATCCTAAGTTGAAGATATCGCACGCTGTCATTCTTTGCCAGGCTCGGGAGTGGGACAAGTAAGTGGACAGGACATTACTGTTTCTGACCATACCCCACCCCGTTATCTTCAACTTAGGATTTAGTCATTTTTTCCGAGTTCAGGAATGGGACAGGTAAGTGGGAGTTTAGAGTATATATTCTTACCCAATTTCGCCCAGCGTTTGTTTTAGAAACGGTGCAAACTTTTTACACGGTGCCCCATCGCTGACTGTCGATTTTTTGGTCTGGACTAAGTTCCACAACTAAGTTCCTCGCAATGCACAAAAGTTCAAAAGTGTATGGCCGGAGGATTTTTGGGATGGTCGTGACTTGGATCAGATATTTACGGACTTTTTCTTGCATTTGTTCAGCAGCACCAGATAGGCCAACGCTTTCCTTTGTCGGTCAGCCAGGAAAGACCACCGTGACGGTCAACAAAAATGATAAGATAAAGCTAAAGTGCACGCCAAGTACAACCGGTGAAGCGGCTGTCAGCTATACGTGGGGCCTGAGTGGCGGCCCAATCGACGGATACGCCAGTCATAGTGCTGCCACCTTGACCATCCCTGCAGAATCAAAATATACCGTCGGTCAAATTAGCTGCCGGGCTAAGGCCGCAGATGGCAGTAATAGTGCCCCCTCCTCTGATATACAGATCAATCTTGTCGGTAAGTGGTAGGCTATGTACAGATATCTTGAATATTTTAAATACATGTACCACTGGGCCAATTTTAACACGGTTTGTTGCATAAGAAAATACATCTTGTTGGTCATATTTCTGCCTCAAAATTTTGGAAATTTGGAAATTTCGTAATTATGTAATAGCTCATCAGAAAAAAATTAAAAATCAATATTTTTTTCTCATGAGCTATTACATAATTACGACATTTCCAAATTTCCCAAATTTTGATGCAGAAATATGACCAACAAGATGTACTTTCATGTGGAACAAACCGTGTTAAAATTGACCCAGTGGTATTTGAAATATTCAAGGCATCAGGTGTAGATAAATTTTAGCGTGTTCGTTTACTTGCCTGGGCCTCCCCGGAGCAAATTTCTGAGCGACCGTCGCGCATGCTCAATAAAGCCACATTCACGAACGCTGTTGGGTCTCACCCGTGTAAGTTTGCAACACGTGATCAGGCAAACTGACGGCAAGCAATGGCACTGACACACCAGCAGACGACATGGACGACCAGAAGATGTAAGTCGCCCTGGCAGCAATTTTATCCTCCCTATCTGCATCTATAGTTGCATGCTAACCATTATTTATATCCAGTTTGGGTAAAAATGGTGGATTCGGCACGTTCGACGCCATTGTGTTGAAAGGCATTCTGGGATACTTCCCCAACTAATCACCTCGGCGAGGTGATTACTTCGGGCAGGCCCGACAGACCCCAGATCATGACGTCACACGAAAAAGAACGCCGATGGGTCTCACCCAGGTGAGGCCCAGGCAAGTAAACGAACACGCTACTTATGTCCATTCACTGTTTACGTGCAAATGGCTTCCTCAGCGGTCACTTAGCCTCAGAGCCCACGGGCCATGCACTATCAGCGCCGACAAACATGAGCGCCATCCTCATAACAGAATCTACTTACAGGCGAGCTTCCGGTCTTTAATCCAACCTCGTCCTGACATGCGCACAACACCTGGATCGAGTTGAGTTGTGCATACCACCGGCGCACAAGGAGACAACGCACCGCGTGACGAATACTTAGTAGTATTATGGAAAATGTTGTTCACTTATTGTGAACTTACTTGTTGTTCACTTATTGTGAACTTACTTGTTCACTTAAGCCTAATGTCTAATTTATTGCCCGCAGACCTTCCCACAAAACCAACGATCAACGGCTTTACAGCCAGTGTTGGCGCCAAATCTGCCATCAGTTGGACATGTGTAAAAAGCGGATCGGTGGAAGTTACCTTGTTCCAATGGTTCAAAGGTTCGACTAAACTCACGAGCAGCGGGTCAACGGGTGAGACGTACAGCAAGTCGAGCGTGGAGGCGGAAGACGGTGGGGAATACAAATGCAAGGCCCTGAATGGTCTACAGGAATTTGGCACCCTTAGTGATCCTGTCACCTTGGCGGTCACAGGTAAGTAAAGAATATTACACGTTCTTTGGTCTGTTAACTCCTGCCGCAGTTTCATTAACTGCTAACCACTACGTTACCCGGGTTCTGAAACTGCTCCACATGATGCGAGACTCGAGGTATCACCAATAGACGGCGTTAGCTGTCCGATTCGCTGACTCTCCGCCGGGAATCTGCCGCGAGTATGGACATACAGTGCACATTTTGTACACGTACCTTAGCCAATCAGAAAGTGTCTTACGGCGGCGTCGGTTAAACCTGTGATGATGGCTTATGATTGGATCCCTCGTCAAACTGCGCCGTCTACTGATGATCCTTCACTTTTGGCTTCAATCATGCCAGTGTTTAGTGGGTCTATACCTATGGCAAACTGAACACTGGGACGATTGTATGGTCTCGGTTGTGGAATGGACCGTGAGGAACCTGGGATATGAGATATGAGGTTCTTCACGTGACGTCACATTTCCATGACGACGCGATACCGCCATATTGCCCGTCTAAATGTCAAGCGACGTCACGGCACGAACACAGCGTCAACACACAGATCCAGATCCAGATCCAGATCCATTTGATCCAGATCCATTTGATCCAGATCCAGATCCAGATCCATTTGATCCAGATCCAGATCCATTTTGACAGATCCTGACGTCAAAATGTCATGACGTGATCGTTTTGACATCGTCGCCGACCATTTGACGGCCACACATGGCGGATTCGTTGCAGTCACGTGACTCTTGTGACGTCAGTGAAGAACCTCTATTTTTACCTTCCACAACAGCCTCTAAAATCTGTTTCAGTTCCAGGAAAACCAACACTTTCATTGGTTGGTTTCGAGGAAACGACAGTGACCCTCAAAGAAAAAGACAAGATTGAGCTGAAGTGCACGGCGAATGCAAAAGGAGACACGGTCGCGAAATATGAATGGATGTTGAATAAAGCCAAAGTCCCTGGATTCGAAACCCATGATAGCAGTACGCTGAAACCCCCTGCAGAGCTGAAGTATGTTGGGGAGTACACTTGTAAGGGTGTGAACTCTGGTGGCGCTGCGAGTGAGGCATCGAATACTATTACGATCAAACTGCCCGGTAAGAGCAACCAAATGCAGATAAATTAGAATAGGAAAATACGCTTTTACGTTAAAATATGGTTTTACGTCAAAATAAATAGCGTTTTTTTTGAAAAGATATGAACAAGACGCCGATAAAATCCATCTTAAAGGGAGACATGCGAAAAATATTGCCCGGTGGGCAGAAGTTGTCTGAGTTGTAGCGCCGTCTGTTAATACACGGTGACACTACGCTATATCACAGGCGCCTGTAGAGCAATCAGTGAGTTAAGAACACCTTTCTAACCAAACGTATCTAAAAAACACAACACGTATCTAAAACACACCACGAGCTCATAAATTCGTGAGCTCGGGGTGTGTTTTTTACAAACTAGTGTTTTTTGGTTAGATACGTGTTCTAAGCTCACTAATAGCTCTACAGGGGCCTGTGATATAGCGTAGTGTCACCGTGTATTAACAGACGGCGCTACAACTCAGACAACTTGTGCCCGCCGGGCAATATTTTTCGCATGTCTCCCTTTAACCCTTTCACTGGCAGGGTATATTACTGATGTACTCGCCTATAATACTTTTAGTAGGCCTCCCTTAGCCGGGCAATATTGCAATTCTGAGTGAGACAGCACTGGGTGGAGACGCTACAGGTGTTATACGATCGAAGACCGTGTTTGAAGTATAGGGCCGTATTTTAGAACGTTACGTTAGCCTATTCAAATGTACACAGATGACCCTGCGGTCTCATCGTTCGTGGGGTTCTCATTAATCCAGTCCTTTTGTATCATAAGACCAACTTGTCTGAATTGAACAAAATTTGCAGTAAACATGCAGAAGGGTCTCTCCTATCATATGGAAGAGTCGGAATGCAAATCTGTTGAGGTTTAAAGGGATACTGTCCACATTTATAAAATGCTAAATCTGTATGTGGAACCTTTATGGTTGATCCCTTTATGGTTGAACTTAGTACAGGTGTACCTTTGGGCAGAACGATGTGAAAAACACTATACATGTATGGACTGAGTTTCCTTAACTTAGCATGATTTTTTTGCAGGGAATTCTGGGAGAGCCTCGAGACCGTTGTCGCTGGCTGCTGTTATCATGACACTCACGGCTGCTTTGTTATTATAAGATACATGTATAGCACAACAATCGGGAAGAAGGACGTGAAAATGACGCGTTTTGGGCTGAAATAAGAAGACTGCTGACATTGAATTTTAAGAAATACATGTAGTACTTTTTCTTAGACCACATGTAGTTAGTTATCATTAGATGTGCCATAGATGTGTCACAAATTTGGCGATTTATAGCCGCAGCATAGTGTGACGTTGAGATCATGTGATTGAATGTGACCAATCAGAAGACGTCCTCAAAAATAACCTCGAAAATTTCTCCAAAAATCGTGCATAAACCTCGAAACCGGTGAAATAATTCAAGTTTCTTTATTTGGGACACGCGTTGACTCCAAATGATTTGAATATCAATCTATAGGCCTAGTCAATAGATTACGTGAGAGGGAAAGGGCAAAAAAAGGGTAACAAAATTCAAAAATGCTAAAGTGTGATGATTTTAGTGCCCGGGTGAAATACCAGGGCCCAGTTCCTGAAACAACGCTAACTCAGCGATAGCCCTTAGCGTGGCGTTAAACCCTAGTTAACGCCATGCTAACTTTAACGTGGCGCTAAGCGGGTTCCAGAAAGAGCGATAGTCTGACAATGGCGCTAAGTCAGCGTTTAAAGTTAACGCCTGCATGACCCACCTCTAGCCAGCGATAAGTCAGCGCTAACTTCCATATTCCTTTCTTAGATGGCCCTAAATAATGCATTTTATGGCAATTATGTGTATATTTTTTCCATATAATGACCTAAACTATAAAATTAGAGACAGAAAAAGAAATATGAAATATTCACAAGTTGGCTGACTGCCTCTAACTTGGAAGATTTTCTATTTTTCACATACTGGCCCCAAACTTGCCCCTCACTGTCAGAAAATCCTCTGCTGCATGCTGCACTCAAGAAACTGACTCAGGAAAACTTGAATTTGGTGGTTTCTCCCTGTTTTTCTTGACAGGCTTGACATGGTTGCTCCAGTGGCTGCCATCTTGAATTTACAGTGTCAAGAAAACATATCCCTAGCAACTAGCGTTAAACATGGCGTTAGCTGGCGTTAGGCAGCGTTAGTTATCGCTGGTGCTAACGCTGTCTCTGGAACCACTATCTAGCGCCACGTTAGCTATCGCTGGCTAACGTGGCGTT
>NMRB01000869.1:167430-216042 GCA_002633025.1 Notospermus geniculatus
GCGCTTTACTTGTTATCCGGCCTACAGGGCGGCGCTGCCAGCAGTCGTACAAAAGACGTTAAAACTGAGCACAGCCGGGGCTTTTCGAATCCTCATTTTTGACCACACTCGTGCTGACCCAGTTCATGTAGTTGCTAAAGGCCTATGTACACTATCAACATTTCAGGACACATGTCGCGACACATGTGTCCGACACAGATGGACACAGAAATTTTGTGCCTGTATACACTAGACACATGTCGGGACACATGTTGCGACACAGTGTTGGGACACATGTTGCCAATATTTTTGCTCTGTACACACTGTCAACATTTCCAGCAACACGGTGTGTCGGACACATGTATCCCGACATGTGTCTTGAAATGTTGATAGTGTACATAGGCCTTAACTCAACTCGAGAACGGCAGTCTCGAACGCCAAGAACGCAGCCCGTGTCGGGTCAAGAACAGTGTTCTCCTCACTCCCCACTCAGCGGAGGGTTGAGAAGAACACGTTCTTGGCCCGACTCGAGTTGCGTTCTTTGCGTTCGAGACTGCCGTTCTTGGGTTGAGTCAACAGCTACATGAACTAGGTCAGCACGAGTGTGGTCAAGAACGATGATTCGAATACGCCCCTGTTTGCAAGTGTTTCCACGAAGGGTGCAGCAACTTCCTGTAGAGACTAGGACATGTCCGGTGCAGAAACTTCGAAGACATTTTAGTGTTTTCATAAGAATGTTGTATTCTCGATTTTACATCCACCTTGTGCATCCAGTTGCGCTTTTTAACAAAAAATGGTATGCATTGTTCGGTTGTGTAGGCCTACTTAACTGGCAAAAGATGTAAAGAAGAAGTAACCACAATGCTTGGGTCGGACTTATATGGGCGGTTATAACCGCAAATAAAGACGTTACAAAATAAAGACGTTGTTGTTGTTGTATTCTCTAGGAGTAGTGATGATCTCTAGTCGTAGCTAAGAAAGCCGTGAGGTGGCGCTGTATCATTCGTAACACTTCGGGTGTTTTCGTCATTCTTCGTGTGGACGACTGCAGCGCCACCTTACGTCTTTCTTAGCTATGACTAGAGATCGTCACAACGACTACAGAATATGACTACAACAACGTCTTTATTTTGTAACGTCTTTATTTGCGGTTATAACCGCCCATAGACTTAGTCTGAAGTAGAGCTGAAATTAGACTTTCTCTTTGCTTGAAGCATTGAGAAAAGTCAGACTTTAATGGAAGTGTGGCTGAAGTCCGACCCGTGCATACGGCCCTTAGGATGTTCATTAGACAACCGCTTTTAGTGCTCGAGTCCATGGCGTTGAATTCGTAGCCAACTTCTGTAACTTTTACTTTAAAAGTCTTCATAACGCAGAAAACTCGACAAAAGAGATGTAATAACTGATAACAGAGTATAATAAATATGAATGGAACAAAAATCCTTGGACGCTTGTGACTTTCCTTTATGTTGGAATCGCATTTTTTCTATTAAATATGGCGGCCGTTTCTTGATCCTCGTCCCATTTGCCGAGAATATGTCCTCAACCTCGTCCTCATCGTCCTCGTTTGGTGATTGAGTGTCATTAGTGGGATCGGTGGTACCGATTATTTCAGCAGTAGTACCCTGTGGGCATTCGAGTGTTTCATTGACGCAGACAGGCCGACTCTGACAATTTACACTTACACCGTCCGTCCATACGGAGTGGCTGCAGTCGAACAGAACACGACTTGCACACTCGTCGTTGCAAGTTCGACTTGCGTACACGGAAAACGTGTCTCTGTCGTCCTCATCATCGTATAAGGCCGTCCCGGTTCCTATGTACATACCTTGGAACAGTCTCGGAGAGGCACAAACTCCATCTATCAACTGAACCGTTTTCGACTTCACCAACTCATACGCATCACATGTACAATTTAATGGATTCCCACTTAAAACCACACTGGTAAACGCTTTTCTGAAACTGCACCTATCCACAATGAAATCCAAATTTTCGACTTGGTTCTGCGCTATGTCTATCCAACGTAAATTTGTAATTGGTTCAAATATTCCCCTGGTGATCTGCTGTATCTTGTTACCACGTAATTCCAAAGTTTGTATATCGGGGACGTGTTTGAAAATATTTGGTACGGAAGTTAAGTTACATTCGTTGAAATTTAAATCCGTTATCCCGGTAGTGCCTGCGAATGTGTCCGAGTGGATAAAAGATAGCGGGTTCGATTCAAAAGATATCGCGCGAATCCTGAGGCCTTTGAATAACTTGGGTGGTAACGTCCGAATGTAGTTTTGATCAAGAGAGATTTTGTCGACTGTGAATTTGACTTTCCATTGCGTCAAGTTGTGGAAATATGGCAGGTGTTGGCCGATGTCGCGGTGTGAACAGTAAAGGTACGCGATGGTTGGCCCTCCGTCCATTCTTGCGGTGTTACAAGTACAAGGTGTGGGACATCCACTTTTTGGGAAGTTTTCATGAGACGGCCCAATCAGGCACAATGAAAGTGCCAACCAAAGGTATCGGCGGAGAGCCACCAGTCGTTCCAGCATGGTCCACTTCATGATTCGCCACAGACGTTATCTGGAAATAAAGAGAAGGCAAATGCTGATGAGAAGGTCAAGGTCAGAAATGTCAAGGTCAAAGCATGGGAACTAGGTCGGGAAACTTCAGATAGGTCAACAGGAAACGTAATCATGTTTTCCAAGAAGGCAAGCGCCTTTGGATTTTCTTTGATTTTATCGTGTTTTGTTCAGGCCTTCTTGGATTTTCTTTGATTTTATCGTGTTTTGTTCAGGGCCCGGTTGCACGAAACTCACGACAGCGCTATCTTGGTGTTAGCGCTAACTTGATGTTAAATGACGTAAAAGAACAATGGATTTTTACGTCATTTAACATGAAGATAGCGCTAACACCAAGATAGTGCTGTCGTGAGTTTCGTGCAACCGGGCCCTGGCCTTCTTGGATTTTCTTTGATTTTATCGTGTTTTGTTCAGGCCTTCTTCGATTTTCTTTGATTTTATCGTATGTTGTTCAGGCCTTCTTCGATTTTCTTTGATTTTATCGTATGTTGTTCAGGCCTTCTTCGATTTTCTTTGATTTTATCGTATGTTGTTCAGGCCTTCTTCGATTTTCTTTGATTTTATCGTGTTTCGTTCAGGCCAAACCAATGAAAGCCCCGGTTGGCGTCCAAAGCGCCACCTGCAACGCCTCCATTTTTTTCTTTTCAACACCAATTGGTTGCTTTAGATTTCGCCATTTGCAATTTCGCGAGTAAGCGCAATTTCATGAGCAATGCAAGCGCCTTCTTGGATTTCGTAAAACCTTCATATTATAAATTCTGCACTAAGAGAAAAATATTGCTTCAAATCGGTCAGTATAATTGGTCGGCAAATGAGGCTAGCTCAGATTTGAGATATTTCAGGTAAATTAGAACGGAAATGACGAGATGCGTTTGTTGAAATCTGAAACAAGCCACAAGCCTAATTATTATCCGAGGACTCGAGTTACCAGTTCCTCATCTAAATCTAGTTCTTCCGGGGTCTAACTGCACCAGAAGGCATGGGATTGATTAACCATGTCCAATTTAAAGACTTCTTGTATATGCCCCCAATTTACCCCATACAAGTATCTGAAATGAGATAAAGCACCTTTTTTTGTGCTATGAAATTGAAATAAAAACTTCGGATATTTCTTCTTATAAATTACCAGGGTACTAAAATTACGAAGTTTAATCGCGTTCGCATGATTAGCAATTAACGCTAGCACTCATTTCGTATGCGGGATGTTTTTTCCCGTAAAATATTGATGCAGTAGGTGAGATCCTAAGCGAGGAGTGATTTTTTTCCGAGAACGTTTTTGCGATGATGTTACCGTGTCTTTGACGGAATCCAACATTTCTGATTTGAAGAAAATGCAGCAGGGACGAGAAACACGGAAACCTCATCAACAAAACTGGAGTTACAGACTTGTAAAAAGTTGAAATTTTCCTTCGCGTGCCATTTGCTGAACATATCGGGCGAGAGTGACAATAGAGAGTTTTCGCAACGGTCTGGTTAGACCGACGATAACGTTTAGCGAGAATTCGCCTATTATTCTTCGGGTAGGCTAAATGGACCCGCTGTAACGTTTTTCAGTGAGGCCCGTGTGCCAGTGTGACATTACAATAGACTGACGGAATAAGGCGCGACTTGACAATGAGCGACACACAGAGAAACAGTGAGTCCGTTTCCCAGTGTGTTCCGAACAATGGGAATCACACCGAAAAATGGCCACACTGAAAAACGTTACACCGGCCTACAATCAGCCTTATAATGGTGATGTGCACATTTTGATGTGCTCATTACACCGATTGGTTGGCATGAGAATCTAACTCTGACATGTATTGCATACAAGTGAAATATACTAAACATCAACATTTGAGCCAAAATCTGTAGGTTTTCAGTTGCTAGCGCCACCTGTGATGAAGTGACCACACTGATATGGGCCTGATAGCTAGCTGCCTATAGGGGCCCTTTAAAACGTCACGGCATTCGAGGGCAAAAAATCACTACGATCAGAGAATGTAAAAAGAATGCTAATGCGTTGGAAAAAATGATGGCATAAAAATTCTTGTTTCATCCATGTTTGTTTTCGAGGTGACATGTAAGTGACGATTCACAGTGTTAAGCATTATACCCAATACGTATCTGGTCAGCTTAAGGTGAAACCGACGAACGTATACTTTTAAGAGAGGAGTCCAATATCGTGAGGCATTGGAGATGTTCTCCGCACCTGGCTACGTAGTTGGTGATTAATCCTTAGTACCGTCGCACCTGGCGGCTATATACATGGTTAATGAGAGTAATAAGCTAAACACAGTGGAAAAAACCTCAGTCAATTTCAGCGTGGAAAAAATTACTGCAGCGAAACTTTGAATGAAACCCAGGGAAGAGATTGTAATCTGACTGGCCGCGTGCTCTGATGGTAAGAATTCTCAGCACGATATCGAGTAAAGTAAAATAGAAAAATTCCAAACTGGTGCACCTCGCGTAGGCCCCTTCCTTGTGATGTTCCCGGGCCTGTATAATTTGTCAGGGGATTAGCGTCTTAATTCCGCTTAATCCATAAAAGCCAGCAGCACACCAGGCAATAAGCAAGTGATCTCCTTGCCACCGAGCAAAATCGGACGCCAGGTGTGCGCTGGACAGCGATGCGTGGAATTTTCTCGCCAGCGGTGATCTAACAATAGTAAGGTTTCGCAAATCTGACGAAACCCACGAAACACGAAATACGAATTCAACTTCATTTCCAGGACCTAATATCTTCCTGGAGATGGTTGGTGCCACAAATGTCCCTTCTGCCAGTGCGTCTTTTAGCATATCATGTAAGACCGAGACAGTTCGGGTACATCTTGAATTTCCAAATTTCCACTTCGTATCTACGAAGTGGAAACGAAAGGTAAATTTCAGAGTTTAACTCCATCGGTCTAACGTCATACCAATACGCTACAAGACGCTCGTGCAGCAGGCGATATTTGTGGTACCAACCATCTCCTGAAATACATTACATGTACGTCATGAAAATGAAGTCCAATTTCGTATTTCGTACTTCGTGTTTCGTCTCATTTGCGAAACCTCACTATTATCAAACAATACCAAAGCCGATATCGCCAAGTTTGCCGTGGCTAGCGAGAAGATCGGTGGTGAATAGATCGCTTGCGATATCGCCTGCTGTGCCACTGGCATTAATCCGTAAATGTAGGCCTATTGTCGGGGGGGGGGGGGCAGTCCGTCCAATACGGAGNCGAAAAGCCGTCATAGGAACAATAGATCCTATTGTTACATAATGTAACATTCTAATCTCTGCCGATTGGCTACATCTTAATCCGTTCAGGTAGGCCTACTATAAGAAGTTAAAACCTTTTTTACAGGGACCATTCTTTACTGTCGCAGCGG
The DNA here is from genome assembly GCA_002633025.1 of Notospermus geniculatus. Classification (NCBI taxonomy): domain Eukaryota; kingdom Metazoa; phylum Nemertea; class Pilidiophora; order Heteronemertea; family Lineidae; genus Notospermus; species Notospermus geniculatus. Next base: position 173,337 of record NMRB01000869.1, read on the forward strand.
CATTGTAGGACACGACGTTTCCGAGGTACATGTATAACCCTATAACCTACTGACGCATGCCATACAGGACTTTCCAGGCAGAATTTGTAACGTTAGCTATGGACCATACGGTTGCTAATGGCCCTTTTTATGTCTTCCGCTTGGCGCTGTAGTTAGTTCAGGATCATTGGCTTCATCTGATGCATTGCCCTTCCCAGAAATGATGAGTGATTCATGGTGAACACAAGGTAAAAAAACGTTAATTTGACGTTATGAGCGAATTATGTAAATTAACTGCCGGTGCTGGAAGTGGAGGTTGTAACGAAGGGAGAAACTGAGAGTCCCGGATTTAAAAATAGACCGCCCGTTATTTTTCATACTACACATTAACAGATTTTATACTGCATTTTCGGTACAAAAATAACGTTGACGTTAACGTTAACGTTTATCGTTTGATTTGTTCACCTCTCTATTATTTTAGGAGTGCAAGCGCCAAACTAGAGCACTATAGCTACTCATCAAACAATATTGGGCGATATTAACGAACGCTACCGATAGGTAGGAGGAAACCGGAGACCCCGGAGGGAATCTACGATGTCGAGGAGATATCGCCCTCTCTACCACACAAAGCCACTTGATCGGCCGGGGATCGAACTCATGACCTCATTGGTGGCAGGCGCGGAGGTTTCCACTACGCCACCCCGACACCACTGTACCATGTCTCAAAACACGCTCAATACGGAGCCTCCCATTTAATGGCAATAATTAGGAACATCAGGTTTGATAAATTCAAGGGAGAAGGAAAAAAACTACAAGAGATTTCCTGGCAATCCATTTACACAGTCATGATGCCATGATTTAACATCAACTAAACGCAAAAACTACAAATTTCAGAGGACTGGCGTTGCACAGGTTTCGTACAAATGCATAGCAATTTAAATTTAGGACCCCATTGGTATAGTTTCTTCAGTGCTAAATGACCACAGCATAAACCATCCGACGTAATGATATCATGAATTTTTCAAAAACCAAAGTAAGATATACACCCACATTAGAAGTTAGGTACACTGGCTATGCTACTCACGTAAGCGAGGAGCTTACGTGAGTGCGTTGGTGTTGAAGGTGCAGCTTATGAGCGATGAAGGAGGGTGTGAATAATACCGACTATTTTCTTGGACCGAGTCCGCGTATCTTTCATAATAGATAGTTGGGGAGTTTTCGCAAAGCCCCCGAAACGCCAAAGCGAACGCCAAACCCATTGTTCGATGTCACGAAGAGAGCACCGAACAAAAGGACAGGCGTTCGCGTTGGCGTTTCGGGGGCTTTGCGAAAACTCTATAAGTTTCGCAAAGCCCCCGAAACGCCGACGCGAACGTCTATCCTATTGTTCGGTGCTCTCTTCGTGGCATCGAACAATGGGATTGGCGTTCGCGTTGGCGTTTCGGGGGCTTTGCGAAAACTCCATTAACGATACACAAAATCGCAGTTGTAAGGTCACAGGTCCTGCAATGCCCGTGGTCCAGCTTGTGTTGGTGATGGTCGGCATTGCTGACCACACAGCAGGCTGTTGATATCTTCGAGTCGACGTCCTGAGACTGACGCTTTTGATCAGGAGCCATATTCATGAAGGCTTCGCAACTTTGCGTGCACGCAAATCTATGCATAAGGCAGTCAGTGAACAATAGGGTAGGTGCAGCCAAACAATAGACTTGCGTGCACGCCAAGTTGCGAAGGCTTCGTGAATATGGCCCCTGATAATAATTGGAGGAGCTACATGTAGACCCAGTGGCAAAGCCAGGTCTGTGACCTTGACAGCAGCGATTTCGGTGTACATAGTATGTACTTACTGAATTGCACAAAAGCTCACGCCTATCCGAGTAAAAGCTTTGTCGATTTCAGCCGTACGCTTGAATCTACAGATTGTGTATCCTTCTCTTAGTAAAAAATTCAGCACACCAGCATCGCTCATAAACAACGCCAGTTCCCGGCACTGGTTCCGGAAGGAAGTAACGTCGACCGACGAGTCAAGACAAGTGACTCCCGGCCGAGTGTAAACACCACCAAGGACAAACAACGTAATATCAACGGTCTTACCGCCCATCGGATTATGACGACTTGTCCATTCCAGTCACCGCGGTCTTCTCCCAGGAAATAAATGGTAATTAATTGGTCTGACCCCCTTGTCTAGGCGAGAAAATCAGTTTAAGTTTCAGGATTAAAGTTATAAGCTGGGAGGGATTTAACTTAGAGTAATCTAGTCCGGTGGTTTAAGGGAATCAGCCGTAATCACGGAGGAAAGTTATTGATGGTGTGCGAGACTCATTTGATCATGCCAGGAGAATTAATTGAATCGGAAATTGATTACAGCGCCCCAAGATGTCAGCGTTGGATTAGGTAACTAATCTCCTGTCTTGTTTCCGAACCGAGTAATCTGCGTTAACCCGAGTTACAGACTCGGAAACGATCTATTAATTGGGTTATGACAAAAATAGGTTATGATGAGGAGTTAGATTGGATCTTGAAATTGACGGGACTGGACGCGGTCATCGGTCAAGGAAGGTCAAGTGTAAGAGCTTCGCTGATTGGCTGGTGACAGGAGTCAGGGAAGATCAGTGAACCGACGGTAAAAGCGCTCTTCTGATTGGCTAATGACAGGACTTAGATGAAAGGCTGGCGTTTTCTCCTCGGACTGGTTTTTCATTAATCACCTTAGTTTAAAGGATTATGAACTAAGTATCGACGGAGGTGGTTTATAATTCAGAAAGTTTTCAAACTCAACTTTCGAAGCTTTCCACGCATATTGCAATCAATCAAGGTGTAGGTTTAATTCCGAGTTTCCGGAACACATCGAAGTTAAAGTCTTGGGTTTGCAACACAATATTTCATCCTGAAGTAGCCAAGTATGGATTATGCATTGGTAAATCTTGGAATTAGAATGACAAGGTACCAAACTGATGACATGCATTTTTCTGTACGCCTACAACTCATCGGTCTATTTGGGGCTGTTTGCAGCGAAAATCCTGCAGCTATCACCTCTCAGGTTCGATTCACGATCGGTCCCGGTGTAACAGTTTTGAATGTTCCCCATCTGTAAGTGTTCCCCTACTATTGTCTGACGGAATAAGCTGCGGCTTGACAACAGGGGATACATAGAGAAACAGTGTTCATAGAGATACGAGTCGACCTCTATCCAGCGTTTCCCAAACAATAAGGGAAACACTGACATACAGGAACACAGAAACGCCGATCTATTGAGCTAAAAATGAGCAGGTTTGTGTCTTTACCAAAAGTTTTGTAATGCATTTACACTGGATCTCGCTGTGCAAATCTTAAGTAAAAGCATTTGCTAACTTTTATGAATACCAGCCAGTGGCTGATATTCACAAAAATTAGCAAATGCTTTTACTTACGTTTTGTTGTACATTTACATTGGACCTCGATGTGCAAATCTTAAGTAAAAGCATTTGCTACTTTTATGAATACCAGCCAATGGCTGATTATAAAGGCTAGCAAATGCTTTTAATTCAAATTTTGTAGTACATTTACATTGGACAGTGCTGTGCAAATCTAAGTAAAAACATTTGCTAACTTTTATGAATACCAGCCTTTATCCTAAAAAGAGCCTGTTTGGTCACCAACCTCGTACCCAGGGGTTTGTGCGCTCCTGGGCTCTGGGTTGACGCTTAGCGAGTTAGGTCCGAGGTTGTCTGAGCGAACAAAACCCCTGGGGACGAGGTTGTTTGGTCACCAGAACGGTCTACACCATTAACTTGCATTTTAACTGGTCGGCAATAATTCAAGTCAAATTAAGAGAGATCTTTCCACAACTTTTACAGCACTGAAAACTGAACGTTGAAAAAACGCTACTGTTTTCCTATATCATATCGTCCTATCACCTGCCTTTATGCTTCTCATGGTATTATGGGGCAAATAAAAACCTTCGCAGGTGGATTACAGCAAAATAGCCGACGTTTGAAACACACCCGTGTCTGATGGTTTTCGTTTCCCATTGCCGTGATAGCAGTAAACATTGCCTCTCGCTGTATCTCTGTCTAACCACTGCTTTGATAAACAATACTCAGCTAGGATATCATGATATTACTATGTCCACAGGGCACAGACTTCCATTGGGGATTTGGCCTCGTTTGATGAGCTCGAGTTGGAGGGAAAACAGAGTTAGGTCTACAGAGGGGGCGAGTTTCGTGTACATGTACAGTCATTGACAAAAGTTTATCTCCACCCACCGATAATTTTCTAGAACTTCCTTTGTGGAAAAGTCCATCGCGAAACAAAAATTTGGATTTTTATGTTTTTTTAATATGCCGATTAATGCCAGAAGGAGTAACTGCAGTGCGAAAGATGGACAAAAGATTGAAGTTTTATTGTATGCCGAAAACAGCACCATATTTTCTCAATTTATAAAAAGTGATGGAAGATTATTGGTGGAAATAAACTTACGTCCATGACTGTACATGTACAAATATTTTTTGAAGAACATATGTATTTTAGAAGCTAATTTTTTATTAATACGCCATGAGGGTATTTACTCTTCTTTAAGAAAACAAAAAAAATGCACTGAATACTTAGTTAAAATAGTGGTCCCTGAAATTCGACTAACACCATTTGGAGGGGGGGGGGGCAATATGGGTGAAAAATGGCTTTGCTGGAACAGACTTGATTCCCGAAATGGCCTTAAATGCACATCATAATCACTTCATCCAGAATTGGGTCACCACCATTTTGTGGCCTAGTGCCCACTGTATACAGAACATACAAGAACATGAAATAATGATTGATGTACATCAATGGGACTCCCTTTTCTAAAGGCCTCTATACATAAATTAAAAGTTGAAAGTCATAACTACCAATGTTACCAATAAATTATGCTGTTTACAATGCCAGGACATGCACCCCGATGATCATGACTGGGTATTCTGAAAGAATATCATAGGATTGTCATCTTTATGAATTATGGCCTTCAAAATAAATTCCATTCTTTGTCAAGACGTAAATATCATAATTTTACTGGGACACATCACCCCACCAAATTGAATAGCTTCGGTGTCAAAAGAACTTCTAGGGGGGCATGCCACCAACGAATGACTCATAAGACAAAGAAAGACTGGACAGAAACGAACCGTGGCCCGAGAAAATACTTATGCTTTAAGCTAATGGTACCAATTAACTTCAGTGGATTTTCCATTTGGTCAAAGGTACCATTAGCTTAAAGTCACTTTATGAAACAGGCCTTAAGTTCACAGATAGAAAGAGGATGAACTGGCGAATACGACACAACACACACTCCACTCACAGACTTTCAGAGTAAATCACAGTGTGAATATTGGGTGAAGTCTTAAATGCATCGCTCTTAATTGCTTTCTGATGAAGCATATTGCAAATTTCGATGATCTTCAAGTGTTCATCCAACCGTTACGAAAGTTCGAAACGTACAGATTGAGACTCAATGGCGTTAAAGTACCCTTATTTCGCTGCAGCAAAAACGTAAAACCCATATTCCAGCATTTCATCGATGCGATAAGGGCTCTTTAGCTGAAAATTTCACCGAACGAATCGGAAAATTCTCATATTGAAGACAGCTTGCCCATATTTGTCTGACTGTTCTCGGTGCATGCGACATCTTGTCGAGGAGTAGGTAAGAGAGACGGTGACATTTAGCTTGGGTTGGGTTTTCACCGAAGGGAACTCGGGAGGACGAGGATGTCTCCTTCAAACCATGATACCGATACACAGGACACCGATACACGGCATGATACCGATACACAGGACATCGATACACGGCATGGTACCGATAGACAAGATACCGATACCGATACCATGATACTGCTAGACCTTATACCGATGATACTGACGTGCCGTTACACACGATACCGATAGACATGGAACGATATACCGATAGGCCGACACATCATACCGATATGCCGATATACATGATACATGATACATGATACCAGATACACATGGCACCGATACACATACGGGTACACATGACATGGGTATACAGGATACCGATAGACATGATACACAAGTCACGATACCGATAGACGTGATACCGATAGACGTGATACACAAGTCATGATACCGATAGACGTGATACACAAGTCATGATACCGATAGACGTGATACACAAGTCATGATACCGATAGACGTGATACACAAGTCATGATACCGATAGACGTGATACACAAGTCATGATACCGATAGACGTGATACACAAGTCATGATACCGATAGACGTGATACACAAGTCATGATACCGATAGACGTGATACACAAGTCATGATACCGATAGACGTGATACACAAGTCATGATACCGATAGACGTGATACACAAGTCATGATACCGATAGACGTGATACACAAGTCATGATACCGATAGACGTGATACACAAGTCATGATACCGATAGACGTGATACACAAGTCATGATACCGATAGACGTGATACACAAGTCATGATACCGATAGACATGATACCGATGAAAAAAACTTCACCCTGTAGTGCAGTTTCAATTGACGCATTCAGAGAAACGAAAGAGGAAATTTGTAAACGTGCTTCCTTTGAATTGTTTTTATAGACTGGGTTACTCATGTTCATTGAGAAGGTGAAGACGGTTTTTCGATTACACAGACAGACGTATTAACAAGAGAGGAGAAAGGAAAACGGATACGATGTTGTTGATAAACAAAAGAACTTCAGGACGTCATGAAAAGAAACGAACAAAACATGAGACAAATCTTATTATCAATGGCAGTTTTAGACTTGAGGAAGCGATTATCACGGAAGACAACTAAATTCCCTTTGCCATTCTGAGCAAGTCATTCTTTTAGATAATCGAAAACGACATAGAACGGTCTAAGTAAGTTTTCATTTCCCTTCAAGCAGATATTTATGCCTAAATACCTCGACTTCTGCCGGAAAATCTCCGAGATTTCCAAGGTGCCAATGGAGAAAACGGTTTGCTTTGGGTTGATAGCCGAATCCTGTTCTGTGTAATTGAAGAAGTCATACTGGCAGCTACGAAGAGACGTAATCTCAAACAAAATACGGAGGTTTAGAAATCAAACGAAAAAGGAAACTTTACGACAACGTTATCTTTTATACTACACATTCACCAGATTTTATATTGCATTTCGGTACAAAAATAACGTTGTCGTTAACGTTTACGTTTATCGTTTGATGTCTAAACCTGCCTACTATTCGAATGTCTACGTTTCCAGCCAAATACATGTAGAATCACAATTTCTTTCATACGCTTGTACTTTTTCTTCAGTTCGCCAGAGAAAAAAAATCTTCGGTAAAAATAACAGAAATTGAGAAAAATCTCTGATTTCCAAATGACGTAGGTTCGTGAATTATACATTCGTTGCCGTTGAATGATGTTTTCACTTCACCAAACAACGGACCAAAAAATAGAAAGAAAAAATGAAATAAAATCCAAGTATAGTCTGATTCTTCTCTCACCGGGAATTGAAAAACTGCTACATTATTTTCTCGTTTCGTGATAGGACAACTCTCCCCGGTACATGAATTATCAAAATGGCAAGACAAACCATGGCAACGGGAAAACGCTTTAACCCTACCGACAGAGAACGACTTTTAGCAGAGAGATAAAAAATCTGGTGGAGTTATTTGTATTTTGATGCGGAGAAGACCAGCAAAAAGGCGTCAATGTGGTACACTCATGCCAAAAAATAAATGGATACCAGTTTTTTCAGAATTTCTCAGAAACTATCCAAAGATGAGATCTCTACCTGATGTGGATGATAGTACGTCTAATCTCAGCTATTCAGCAATGCCACGAGAAAAAATATAATCACATCCCTGATTTTTATGGAAACAATATTATTGTAAAGTTTTGTTTTTCCCTACTTCCTTATTTCAAATACATGTATTCCGCCAGAAAAATTGACATCACTTTGATCCTCTTTCAAAGGGCATTCCAAATATGCTTTGGTTTTCTAAAAATTCAAACATAATAATGTTTTTTGGCCACTTTTAGAAGAATAATTTCGCCAATGCTTAAGACATCTCTGACATAGCTCCTTACCCTGTTGTGCTTGTGGTTAGCAACTGAATGAGTGAATGAATGACAGACAATATAACCTGCACCATGGTTCACAGATCCATTTCTCCCTGACTAGACGGAAAATATTGGTTATTGCCCCAAAATTCGACCCTTTGAACTTCAGTTCAATCCATTGAGATTTCACCAAATTACAACCTGTGTGGTGATAGATTAATGCCACGCCACAAGCTGTTCAATTAAAGGGGCGCTGTAGGCCTATTTCTTCCCTATCCTGCGCTAAACACACCCAAGTGAAGTGAGACCTCTACGGACATGTTGTAAACTACCGCATAAAACCTCGTCCACGCAGAGTAAATCTCGTTCCTAGGGCATCCACGTACGCATAACATTGTAATCATACAATAGAGAGTTTTCGCAAAACCCCCGAAACGCCGACGCGAACGTCTATCCTATTGTTTGCTGTTCTATTCGAGGCATCGAACAATGGGATTGGCGTTCGCGTTCGCGTTTCGGGGGCTTTGCGAAACACTCGGGCGAAAGGCAAAACTACGGTATTGGAGAATGATGCAATCACCGCCGGCTGTCGACAAAATGGTGATATCGTGCACCTTTAACGGATGTCATGATTTGATGTCGTGACTCCCTTTGTTTTTTAAGATGCATCTTTTAGGAAACCGGTGATCATTTCCTTTCACGACATAGCACATAAAGAGTCGCTATCTTTATCCAGCTCTTCCTCCCCTCCCTCCAAAAAACAACAAGTCAGTGAACTGTTAAACACACGTCACGATGAAAGATTGATATCCCTGACTTCCACGGCAAGGCAGTGCTACAAATTCCTATCAATGATTTAGATACAGCTCACCGGAGCTGATCTAGAGTAAGATTGCTTTCCCGTTGTCTACACCTAACGTGAGGATCGTACCGAAGTGCTCGAACACTACCCAACCGTGGAAATCGGAAGAATTGTAAAAAGTGATGATGCTCCGTGTGACTTCGCTATAGGTCAAGAGGTCGTAGGTCCGAATTGTTTGACAGGGACCATGTGTCCACGAGATGATGGACGATATCCACGCGGCCATTTTTAGGATTAGAAAAGTTACGAAATTGAACGATGATGACGTCACCTTTCATTCATAATTCTCATTCGTAACCACTACGGGTCTTTCCGTCATTCGTCGAAAAAGACGTCCACAGAGAGCTCTAAGTTGAAAATGTCATAGCTCTGACCCGGGGTTGAATTTGAATGCCACGTGACGTCATTGTCGTGCAGTACACGCTTATCGTTCATTTCTGAACCTCACTAATCCGTGAATCTCAACACAGCCTCTTTTTAGAATTCGTGTCGCATTTCTGTACGATTCATGATGAAGAAAATCAAAAGGAATGCCGTGATTGGTTGATTTTTCGGTTATCTTTTCAGATTTGTGAGCTTACGTACCGGTGTATATGCGAAAGTATAGTACATGTAGGCCTACACTTAATAGGAAGTTTAAGAAATCAAATGATAAACGTCAACTTTACGACAACGTTATTTTTCATACTACACATTCACCAGATTTTATATTGCATTTTCGGTACAAAAATAATGTTGTCGTTGATGTTTACGTTTATCGTTTGATTTCTAAACCTCCCAACTGCAAATTCCTTGCTACGTAACGTCACGAGACGTCATTCGCGTTTACGTGTGCGTTCCAGGTTCAGAACCTAAACCTTCCTATTCAGTAATAAGACTTCAGCAGGCGATCATTTCATATGACAAAGGGTTCAGCCCTCGCTTGTCCCATAAGGGTTTGCAAGCAATTTGCCCGTTATAACCTAAACCGGTATCCAGTTCCACCGTGCAGCACGTTAGGAACTGGTGTCGGGGTCTCGAAACCGGAAGTGTGGTCGGAATTCCTACCAGGCAGGATGCGCGCGCATCAGTTAGCAGACCTGTACATCATGCCTACATCGTGTACATCTGTGTGCAGCGCTCTAACGGCAAGCTACAGGAGTCGAAATGAGATAGCAGGGTGGTTTCTTCAACGGATTATCCCCAGAATGTTTATCTAATGACACAAAACATCGCTGGGATAGGTCACTGAGTGTTTATCTCGCTGACATTCGTTGCACTACCTCGCTGAATGTTCGAAGCGAGAAATGTTGGACGCCAGACGCCATCTTGGAAACTTGGCTTCTTTGGGGAATACCTGCCGCCGATACGTCATCAGAGAAGATTCGTATTCTGATTGGACGTATTCCGACGAATCACAGCCAGAATCAAGAGGGCGACAGTAGTCTCTTAAATCGGCAGATGTAGAGACTACTCTGTGGTCTAGTTATAACCCTGAACCACACTATTACAATACCGGCCTCTGCGGCGGGTAGATAATCAGCCACTTCTGCTGATACCCCGTCAAGCCATGTCAATAAAATAATAATGCTTGTTCCGTTTATTTCCCCATCGCCCGCCAAGCAGGAACCGTGAATTGGTCATCAGCTCCTGTTATTAGTTTACAAGAATGGCCGTGTATGGTGAAGTGTCGCAAAAAACGCTGGAGAGACATGGATCAGAAGCGGATAAGCATCGCTACCATTTTGTGAGACGCGAGGCAATGAATAGTCGATAGGAAAATTGACACTTAAAGCGATTTGTATATAACCAGGGTCGTCAATTTCTCTGATAAAGCACCCTTGAGATGTTTTCTCTATTAGTTGACGGGGGTGATTAGAAGATGGTGGTTACCAGATTCGTCCGTGTTGTGGTGCTGGCGACGTGTCGTCTGAGGATGATTGAGGAGATCACACGGCCTTGGTCACACGGCGTATGAGGGGAAGACAATAGACGAAAACACCAAGATCTGGTCAAAGCGACACGTCGCTAGGATGCACTTTGACGTTTAGAAGAGAATTCTAGGAAAAACTCCACCACGAAATCCGACGCTTTGACATTTGCTATACATTGTCGACCTTTCCAAAAAAGATGGCGGTCTAACAGTTCTCACATATGACGTCAGAAGCTTAAAAATAATTATCAGACTGGGGTATTTTCGCGGGCCACGAAAATCATTGTCGTATTTACATTTTGTTTGTTTGTGTCCAGTCTTGCTTTTTTATGAGTAGGCCTACATGTAATTTGTTGGTGGCATGAATTCTTTTGATACCGAAAGTATTCAATTTGGTGGGTTGGTATGTCCAAACGTTCAAAATAACATAATGTAAACATCAATGTTTAAAAATATTGAATGTAAACAATGAAGTCATGATGCATTATCTTTTTAAAGTTAAAATACCATGGCCACTGGCATGCTGAGCTGTTCAAGCGGGCCATGGGCAGAAAAATGTAGGTAAAATAATTGTCTGAGAGGGTGCGTTTGGTAGTGTTTTATCATGCTTGGACAATGAATGACATGACGTCACGTGGGAGAACTAGTCCGCCACCATCTTTGTTAGAAAGGTCTAGACCGATTTTAAACTTCATGAGGTAACCATGCAGAGAGAAAACGCCGAATTCACATGAAGAATTTTCGTATCGGCCAGTCTGCGTTCAAACGACCACGTGATGCGCAAGAACTCCAGACTGTGGAAGTGTCATTTTGCCCGATTAGGTTTTTGACATGTTGGTGAAGGCGCTTTTAATATACTGCATACGTAACCAGGGAGTTCGATGGGCCAGGCTGGAACTCAAATCAGAAAGCCATTTGCTTGGATATTGAATGGGGCGTTTGGCAATAAATTTTAATCCCCCTCTACGAGCTGTGCAGGATACTGCAAGTGAAATTTAGAGGCGAACATCGCTCACAGAAGGCGCTGCTCCACGTGAAAGCTTTCACGTGCAAGTAGTGGGCTCTCAATGGGCAACTCCGCCGTTTGCGCCGTTGGGGTCTCAGCGTAAGTCGCAAGGCTGAGATTAGATAGAGCTACGCGGTATACGGACACGCCGGTTAACAAAGGCTTCACAAAGGGTTTGCAACTGAAGCCATGATAGAGTTTTCGCAAAGCCCCCGAAACGCCAACGCGAACGTCTATCCTCCTTTTTTTCGGTGCTCTCTTCGTGGCATCGAAGAATGGGTTTGGCGTTCGCGTTGGCGTTTCGGGGGCTTTGCGAAAACTCCCTATTGTTAACTGGCGTGTCCGTACACCGTGTAGCTCTTACGTGTATATGAAATCGCAGCCTTGGGAACAAATTTGAGAACTGCCCGTTGAGAGCCAACTCTTACATGTATAGTAAACTCCTCCGGCCTGCAGATTGAAGCCGCTACCCACAACGTTACCCGCGCTCCGAACCTGCTTCAGTTGGTGCGATCCTCAAAGTATCAATAATAGACGGCGTTAGCTGTCCGATTCGGGGAATCCCCGCTGGGAATCTGCCGCGAGTATTAATATACAGTGTACATTTTGTACACGTATCTTAGCCAATCAGAAAGTGTGTTACGGCGGAGTCGGTTAAACCTGTGATGACGGCTTGTGATTGGCTCCCTCGACACACAGCGCCGTCTATTGATGATCCTTCACTTTTGGCGCCAATCATGCAATAATGCAAGTGTTTAGTGGCCAACTGAACACTGGGAACGCGTGCATGGAGAACTCGGGATGGAGAAGCAGCTAGGAAGCAATAAAGTGAAACCTACTGTACCCTTGTACACTGACCGTGTCGTAAATGGGTGATCGTACGAACCAGATCAAGCGTTCTCACTACACCGTTGTCTAATTTACAACTGTGTAACTACCCTGGCTGTCCGATTGCAAAATAGATGCAATATTGATAGAGTTATTTGCATAGGAGATCGAAGCTGGCTTTTCAGCGGACGGGTTGACCATGTTTTCTGATTAAGGTTAAGATAATGGATGGGGTATTCCTCCCTGGCGCCGGGGGTAGTGATGACGGATGTTAAAGCGAACACCCCATGAAATATATCACCAGGAGATGAGCAGGAAAGGGGACAGTCGGGCGTCATCAGGGACCCACCCACTGACGTACAGTATAGTAAATCAGTCAAAACAGGAAAGTCCTACTTCCATGGATGGTCAATGGGCCGACCCTACCATATGACCTGCAGATCTTTGTACCTCTAAATGGCAGAGGTTCACTCGAAACTGACCTCTTAAAGGTCCATGATATTGCCACTTTTTGTCGACAGCCGGCGCCACCGGCGGTGATTGCGTCATTCTACAATACCGTAGTTTTGCCTTTCGCCGTGTTGGAGAATGTATGGTTACACTACAATGCATACGTGTACGTGGATACCCTAGGGACGAGAGTTACTCTACATATATGGGGCGATGTTGGTAAGTGGTAGTTTAACAACATTGTCAATAGAGGTCTCCCTTTGACGCAGGTATGTTTAGCGCAGGGGATAGGAAAGAAATACTAGACCGTTCTGAATTTGACGTAAACGGCAAAGATCTGCGCACTTCCGGCGAAATCGCAACCACAACCTCGATCTGAAACTGAATGACACGCAGACAACTCCACGACAGTGACGTCGAAGACGTTGCGTCAGACTCGACCATTGCTGAATCATGGATGGCGTCACGTCAGCCGGTTTCAGATGGAGGTTCTGGTTGAGATTTCAGCGGAAGTGCGCAATCTGCGAATTCGAGAATGGTCTATACAGTGCCTCTTTTATGTGGAAAAGGGAGCATGCATATCTTTTTAAATATACATGTATTTGTGTACGCAGGCAATAAGATCAACAAACCATTGCCTTTGGTCAATTCGCCATTACGCGGCTCCCTACATGATTACATGTATTAAGAGTGGGCGAAGGGTGAATATTGTTAAATGATCTCTTAGATGTCAAAGTACGATATGCAAGTCGATATGTTAGCATTGGTAGACATACTCCATCGCCGACCGTAAGCAATATGACCCCAGAAACGACTCCTGAAGATTAATGCTAGTCATTGAATAAGTATGTCATTTATTTGTAACAACAGCTAACATGATAAAAACTTTGGAAATGATGGTCATGTCAAAAGGTTATCCGTGAGGCGGGTTGGTAATACAAATCATTTAAATTACGTCAGGATCGGCGAGAAGTCTCATATAATAGGGAGGTTTCGAAATCAAATGATAAACGTAAACGTTAACGACAACTTTATTTTTGTACCGAAAATGCAATGCAAAATCTTGTTAATGTGTAGTATGAAAAATAACGTTGTCGTAAAGTCTTGGCGTATCGTTTGATTTCGAAACGTCCCCAATAGGAAGACTTCTTCCGAGTAGACTTCACGGTCAAGATTGAAATCGATGCAAAGGCTACTGGCGAAACAACGCCGCTAACCATTGCCTGACGTCGATGAGATTCCTCCATAGCAATTGACTGTCAGTCTGTTCAGCTATTTGCCTGGTGTTAGCTCAGGTTCACAGACAAATTGTATTTGTCGGGGAAGAGACGACCTGACTATTACTTCACTGAGATATCCACCTGCGGATTCTCACGTTAATTGCAGAGTAGCCATACGTACCGTTAGAGTCAGCGGGGCTATCTTAGACATCGGCAGTGATAGAATGAAATGGTCATGGACCATGTGCTCACCTGGGTGAACGTGAATGTACTAGAAGAACAAATGACACCTAGTGGCCAGGCAAAGAATCGAACTGGACCGAAACTTGGTGGCTGAGGTCATCAGACCTTGGGGCACATTTGTACCAAGTTTGGTGTCAGTAGGTCCAGCGGTTACAAAACGTGCCCTGCTAACACACTACGAAGGACGACGGACACCACGTCATGACTATGGCCCGCATTCTAGAACCCTCCTTAACTCTAAGGTCCACTTTTAGCTTTTGTATTCTGCCCTGCAAACAATAGCTAAAGGTAGACCTTAGAGTTAAGGAAGCTTCTAGAATGCGGCCCTATAGCTCACAGGGTGAGCTAAAAAGGAGAAAGCGATGCCGTACATTATGGAATACGGTAAAGAATGGTATTGAGAACATTGTGGAATAAGATATACGCGAAGAAAAGATACATATCTTTCATATCAGAAAGAACATCGCTAGAGGGATAATCCAGTGAGGATATCGGTTACAGACCTCCCTGAATGGAGCGTTTTTTGTCATATCGTGTGTAACGATATAGGGACATACTAAAGGTGAGAAGGTAGTGTAAGTGAAATTTGAGGTGGGAACCCTGAGATATTCGCTGGCATAGTGTGTTAGGAATCTATTACGTCTCTTAGGAATCGTAATCCGGTGTAATGTTATTTTGATTTATTCCCCATCTCTGGGTGTTCCCCTACTATTGTCTGACGGAATAACCAGCGAGTTGATAACGTAAGACACAGAGAAACGTCTCGATCTGTCTGCAAGCGTTTCCCATCAATAAGGGGGAACAATGACTTACAGCAATACTGGGAGATATTACACCGATTTTACTGTTCAACGAGGAATTAGGATATACATGTAGATCTTCCCAACAAAGATGGTGGCCAACAACATGTAGTTCTCCAATCCCACATGACGTCATGGCCATTCATCGTCCAAGCATGATCAACACTACCAAACGCATCCTCTCAGATAATAGGGAGGTTTCGAAATCAAACGATAAACGTAAACTTTACGACAACGTTATTTTTCGTACTACACATTAATCAGATTTATATTGCATTTTCGGTACAAAAATAACGTTATCGTTAACGTTAACGTTTATCGTTTGATTTCGAAACCTCCCTAATTATTTTATCTAAACTTTTGTGCCCATGGCCCGCTTGACCAGCTTGGCGATCCTTATAAATCCACCTAGCGGAGGAGAGTGGTAGCAATCTATCCTTAGCGTTCTTCTACAATGAGAGTCCAAGACGCTTGAATACACAACTCACCATCTGATGAGTCTCGCGCATTTCATATCTTTAACGAGAGCGTTATTACATTTGCTGATAAACACTAGAAAGCAATCGAATGGAAAGGAAGAGCAAGAAACGTGTGATTGGCCTCCATACATTCCAATGTGCATATTTCCGCCGACTTATACATCTCCAAAATTTCATTTGCGGACGTTATGAGTGGGTGCACGACGTCCAGAAGAGTCGCCTTCTCGGTATTATTGCGACCGAGTCGCCTTTTTCATCGCCGGTAATTTTTTCCGCTTATACTGCGGCTGGCCGAGACAGATGATCATCGCAGGATCGGTAAAGAGGATATGAAATATGGTGCACTAAACGAGCGTGACTATTGTAATGCTGTCACCGACACGAGATAGTCATCGTGGTTTATGTTGGGGAGATAGCAAAGTGTCCATATAATATCCAGAATTACCGCATGCGGCAATCCTGTGATTGCACTTACAGTTGTAAGCATCTTGGGAGGGGAGCTGGGGATGTTCACGATGACAGTACGTGATACGGATAAAATTTAGTACATTCTTTTCGTTTACTTCCTTTGCAGTAGTCTGCTGGCCCCGTATTCATAAAACTACTTAAGTCTAAGTGTGATCTTTTGTGTTGAACAAAGGATAAGTGTCATACTTAGACTTAAGTAGTTTTATGAATACGGGGCCTGAAGGTTATATTCGAATGGTTTCTTAACCTTTCCAACATAGATGGCGGTCTAACAGTTCTCACATATGACGTCAGAAACTTAAATACCATTCAATCGCTACTGAAATACCCGGATGGACACTCAGGATCCTGAGGTCCATCCGGGCACTTGCCACCATGGGAATTCCAGGTGGCCATGAGGCAGGCAATACATGGATTATATCACAAAATATGGCACTACACAGGACTCGATCATTGTTAAACAGTCGAACAGACAGGTATAGGCCAAGATAGGCCTAAATGACTTACTAGTACTAGCATGATACCCATGGCGAACACATACGCACAGGGTGCATGTGGTCAGCAGGATGGCATAAGGGGTAAAAAATATAATGGCACCATAGGCAGTAAGGGTGGCCAAAAATCATGCTGAAGCCATGTATCCCTGAATATTATGGGTTTTAGTAGTTTTTCAGCGGAAAACCTTCGAAATCAAGGTAGAATCGCAGCAATAGCTGGTGACGGACGGGTAGAGGTGGTGCCGATTCTAAGACTTNGCCATAAGGGATCGGACCATAGTTCATATGTTCTTTGATCTCAACGTTGTAAGCGTTAAATCAGAAGTCATATCAGCGAATGTTGAAGTCTACACACGCATGTGTTTGACAGCTAAATCGAGCTACAGTCAGATTCGACAAAGGGTACAAGAATAGCCTTAGGATTCAAGGCAGGGATGTTTTAATCGAACGTGAAGGGGTAAGAGATTCAATTTTATTTTGACGCCTTTGAGATATAAGGGATCAAGAGACGGTGGAGTTGTCGGTAATATAAAGTTCAAAGTTGAGATGAAGTTAGAAACATTGCCAACGTTTGAAAAATGAGGACAAAAGGTGGAGCTAACAAATGGTTTTCTATAATTATCTACCTTTACCCTTCAGTGTATTCAATATGGCAAAGGATTTGAATGGTCAATGACGTATTTGTGACTTATGATCTTCACTGTTCCTGAAGCGTTGAATTTCAAAGTTAAGAAACATGAGTATTTCAGTTAAAAAACAAAAGTCATCCAATAATAACTACAATGAATGGTTACAGCGAATGGTTATAATGCCAGAATAAAGTTGAACCTCCCTAAAGCATGGCGCACACGAGCGACTAAAATAGGGGCGACTACCGATGCGACTGTTACGTTGCATGCGATAATTACCTTTGAGGTCGATCAGAGTGATGTCATCCACGACATCACTGATCTTCCAATGAAGCATTTGTCGCAAACGAGTCAACAAAAACTAAAAAAACTAAAAATATATTCAGGTCGCAAGGCCGGTCGCCTGGAAAATCGCTAAAAATCGCTAGTGTGCGCCATGCTTTAGCGGACGCCTCTAGCAGAAGGACACCGTCTTGTCAAGGAACTCCTTGGTTCAGTACAAAATTCGTCATTTCTATTCATATTGGAGAGTTTTTGCAACGGCTTGGTTAAGCCAGTAGCACACCAGGCGATATCGCAAGCGATCTAATCGCCAGCCATGCAGACGAGGCGATATCAGCTTTGGTATTGTCTGCCACTGGGCGAGCATCGCTGTCCAGAGCACACGACTGGCCTCTGTACAGGACACGATATAGAAACGTGTTTCTAAGGTGAAAAACATTGCTTCCTGCCAGATTCGAACCCACGGGCCCTCGCATGAGGCATCAATCGCCAGCATTAAGGGGCAGCACGCCTTAAACCACTAGGCCAAATCCCCATCTTCAAAAAAGATGGTTCAATGACCCATGTTAAACGAGGCGTCCATCAGTACCCTGCGAGTAGTCCAAACAATCTCCGAACCCAAACAGTTTTAGAGGGCCTACTAGCATGTTATGCAAACGGTCACATATAAAGGAGATACAATTAAAGAACATGAAATAGAAACGGGTTTCTAAGGTGAAAGGCGTAAGTACATCATTTGCCAGTCCCAAAGTTGCCTTGATAGAGATGTTCCTCTGTACATTGATCATCATAGACGGAAGGATGCCAGCTTCAAACGTGACAATATTTTTTAGCCAACGAAGTAAAAATAAAGGATAGATGTCATCCTAGCATTCCCACAGCGTATATACCTTTTGTAAACCAGTATTTGGTACACATATATCATATTCCTCAAACAGTTTTTCGAGTTATGACATATTTGTAACACAATGATATAAGTCACATGCAAGGGATCTGATGATAATGGTCTCGGTCTTGGTATATATGAAACCATTTAGAAGAAGTCACGAAGTAAACTTAACATCGAAATTCTGAAAGCGATTTCTTTTGAAATTTAACCGAATGGATGTTTGTTAGTTGAGATGTTCAGCCCTAAGGGAGTAAAGGACAAGAACAAGAACAGTCATGTATCCTTCGAAAAAAATCGAAAGTAACGTTCAAATATTATGTGCCTACCATAAAGAACTTTACGGTGGCCCATAAGGGACATTTAGTTTTTATTTTATATTTTTATTTTTTTTTCTACTTTTCTCCGCGGAATAAACTTTTCTCCGCGGAAATAATGTTTTCTCCGCGGAATTAATGTTTACTCCGCGGAAATAATGTTTTCTCCGCGGAAATAATGTTTTCTCTGCGGAGAAAACTTTTCTCCGCGGAATTAAACTTTTCTCCGCGGAAATAATATTTTCTCCGCGGAAATAAAGTTTTCTCCGCGGAAATAACTTTATTCCGTGGAATAAACTTGTCTCCACGTGGAAAAACTCTGGCTTTGATCACCGATTTCTACAAAGTTAAATTCGCGGAGAAAAGTTTAATTCCGCGGAGAAAAGTTTNCCGCGGAATAAAGTTATTTCCGCGGAATAAACTTTATTTCCGCGGAGAAAACTTTATTTCCGCGGAGAAAACATTATTTCCGCGGAGAAAACATTAATTCCGCGGAGAAAATATTATTTCCGCGGAGAAAACATTATTTCCGCGGAGAAAACATTATTTCCGCGGAGAAAACATTAATTCCGCGGAGAAAACATTATTTCCGCGGAGAAAACATTATTTCCGCGGAGAAAAGTTTATTCCGCGGAGAAAACATTATTTCCGCGGAGAAAACATTATTTCCGCGGAGAAAAGTTTATTCCGCGGAGAAAAGTAGAAAAAAAATATATATATAAAATAAAAAATAAATGTCCCTTATGGGCCACCGTAGAACTTAAGCCCTGTCTACACGATCATACATTTGTTCAAAGCACCATGTTCAAGTGTGTTGTGGATTTCCGTCTACACAGTCCAACATTCATGGACATCTGTGTGATGAACTATGATGGGGGAAGGAAAACGAAAAGAAATTGGAGGGAAAGTTCCTTATTGTTTCAAAATGGATCTCACAAAAGCTTCGTGAGTGGTGCTGCCGCATTAGTAATAATGCCAGTTACCCGTCGTCGAAAAGGCAAAGGAGTAGGAATAGGTGTCAAAATGGGTTTAAAAACAATGGATCAGGAGAAGTGAGTTTGGAGCCTTAAGGGCTGCCATTTTGTACACATGTCACATGATGCAGTTGTGCCACATGACATATATAAACCTTCTGATTGGTAAATGCCTTGAAATGTTGTGATCGAGATGTTGTGAACATTTAAAATTTGAACATCATCATACATAGTTTGTTGGGAAAACGGTCCAAACGATCATAGGCCTACATTTGTCCATGAACATCATACAAATACAAATGTATGATGGTGTTTTGAACAATGTATGATCGTGTAGACGGGCAATGTAGAGGGTAAATCAGCAACATTAGGAAGGTTTCGCAAGCGCCCGGTTAGGCCATACGACGACGTTTATCTATTGTTTGGGTATACCTACACAATAGATAAACGTCGTCGTAGGGCCTAACCGGGCGCTTGCGAAACCTCCCTAATAAGAGTGATTGCAACTCCAGGTTCGTAACAATTGTAGCTCGCAGTCACTGGTATTCAACAACTTTGTTCGTCATTATGCATCTTGCAACAACTAAACGCTCTTCTCGAAAAGGATTAACGAAAGAATGCTCTCAGAGTTTGTATCGACGCTGGGTGATACTATTTTTGCCCTGATAAGCCGATTACAACACGGAATCTTCTAACACCACGCTAAGTTCAACGTTTTATGTTTTCGAAGAGACAAGTTTGGCATTCACTTGTAATAGCAAAGACTGGTTAATCATAATCAGCGAAACGGAAAGAAACGAAACGGAACAACAAACTCTGACAGAACGTCAGGTCAATGAGGAACCCGCCCTGCGGTTTATCCCGACAGGTCGGCGCTGTGAGCGCTTGTACCGAAACGACGTCATTGACGTCATTTTAGGTGTCATTGGCGTCATGTTAGGTGCTGACGTTGCGTCATGCATTTTTCTACAGGAAAAATGACAGGAAAGACGTTGCTTTTATCGCCATTGTATCCCTTTATGTTAAGAAAAAAAAAGGAATGAGATTAAAAGAAAATTTCATCCGCTACACGGTGATGTAAGTTTTACTGTGGGGCGACCAACACAAATGGTTTATTTTCACTGCAGAAATAAATGGAAGTAACGTTAGAAAAAAGAGACTTTCGGTACAAGCGCTTGCAGCGCCACGTCGTGACGTTAGTGTGCGGGTTCCTCATTAAGAATTGAGAAAAAAACGCCAAACATTCTGAACATGTGATGAGAGAACGCATCAAATCTTTCTTTCAAACAAGAGCAGTCGGAGAAAAAGAACAATGTCGTATCTCCCGGGTGGGAATCGAACCCGGGTCAACCGCGTGACATGCGGGTGTACCGACCACTGTACCAGCGAGGATTATACATGTAGGCAAGTGAACAGCAGACACATCTATAATTGACCATTCTCAAATTGACGTACGACAAAGACATGCGCACTTCCACCGAAATCTCAACCATAACCTCGATCTGAAGCTGAATGACGTGACGCAGACACCCGCATGACAGTGACTTCGATGACGTGGCGCCAGGGTCTTGCCATTGCTAAATCATGTAATTGCGTCACGTCACCCGGTTTCAGATCGAGGTTCTGGTTGAGATTTCGGTGGAAGTGCGCAGATCTGCGAATTTGAGAATCGTCTATCGCGACGGTCGTCTTTGCTCCAACGCTGAAAAAACGGACGTGACAGATTTTTCTGATAGAAAATGCATGTGTAGCACCCTTCTGCATATAGTAGAAGGATATACCGACTAAAGGTCACCAATATCAACCCAGTGAACAGACCGGAACAGCTCTGGAGATGGTGTTGAGTTTCGACCAGAACAGAACGTCAAGTCAAATTTCTGCCATGTACCACAGTATATCACAACGTCATAAATTGACGCGAACGCAAAATCTACTTTGTAGCAAAAGAAACTGCGACCGACTTTTAATTCATTTAATCGAATTCCCATAAAACGGTCAGCGTTGGATCCCCAACCCCTTCAGGGTGATATCCATTAATTCCATCTCCAATAACCAGACCTACTCAAAGAAAATTCAATTTGAGATCTGGTGCAGGGTAAAAACCTTCTTAGATGAAGCCGTTAAACAAGAGACTTTCCGACTGAAGTGTTAGAAGTATGCAGCTAAATGCTTTTAAAGAATTCAGCCAATGGCTATGAAACTTTCTCTGAGTGGAAGTCCTTTGAGCGGTCTAGACCTCGATGGCCGGTTGTGGTGGTTACAAATAAGTTTGAGTTCACATTGTTCATGACATTTGGGAGACAAACGTAGAAATTTCTTGATAATCTACTGCCAAACTTGGCTCAGTCGGATATTATCCTGCAAGGCCCATATTCATAAAACTTTTGCGTGGCTAAAGCCTAGGTCACAAATCCACCGGGCCCCGTACGATTTTCCCCACCCAGCGGCTTGCCGTGGATTTTAGAGACTGAAACACGGATCTAAGATGAATTATGCCGAAATCGCCTCAATGGATAAGTGGAAATTAGACTGGATCAAACTGGGCACTGTAGAATTTGGCCAAAATGTCTGTTTTTACTCGCCGTACGGGCCCCGGAGTGGATATGTGACCTAGGCTTTAGTTACTTGCCAAAGTGCCCGGTTTGTACAGCAGATCAGTTTGTACACAAATAGCAACCAACTAAGCTTGTAAGGTTTTATGAAGATCTAAGCAACGTTTCTAAGCAACGTTACTGCAGGGCCAAAGTTTTGTTGGAATTGATGCTATATCTCGTTTGCAGCAGGTTAGGTGCTCCTCGAGAAACGTGGTAGGCGTACTCATTCATTGCTTCTAAAGCCTGCCGCACACTGGAGCTATCTGCTGAGAAAAAAGTCATTCGAGACCGTTTGCTCAGCAGACAGCTCGCGTGTGCGCGTATTTTTCGGTGCGTTTTCTGCCTCGCGAGGCAGACTCACCGAAAATTATGCGCACAAATATGCGCACACGCGAGCTGTCTGCTGAGCAAAACGGTCTCGACTGACTTTTTGCTCAGCAGATACATGTAGCTCCAGTGTGCGGCAGGCTTTAGACTGAGGCGCTAAGAATGAAAAACTTTGATCATGGTACTTCATGCCTTAATTTACAGAACATGCCCGTCGGTCGAACCAACAGTACACGAGGAACGGGATTGAGGGAAAGGCAGGGTTCACAAGAGTCATGAAAATCATCACAACGCGAAGAGAGATAGGAAAAGGTACTGGGAACCCCGGGCTGGGAACGTACATGTTTACTGGTATCAGATTTTCATTGCTTTTCATTGCTAAGTAATCCCGTCAACATTTCATTCGGCTGTCATTTTCAATTTCCAAATCGCGAGCCACGATCAGCATTACTAAAAGCTGTAAATCTTGTTGGAACATTTCGGTTGCAAACTTTAAGGAGATAATTGGATATGTTTCCCAAAGGATTATGGAAAACATCAGCTAATCATTCAGTCTTTCTTTGGTATCACAACACCAATATATCACCAGCGTTCAGGGACCTTATTTACAATGCCTTCGTTGGACTTGCAGATCCGAAAGACTGGTTCGCTGTAACCGTACACTGTATAGCTGTATACAAATAGACGGTTAAGGGGCAGCGCACCAGGGGAGGGGGGGTCGGTACCGGAAGCGATCGCCACCGATCTTCTCGCTAGCCACGGCAGACTAGGCGATATCGGTTTTGGTACTGTTTGATAGTAGTGAGGTTTCGCAAATCTGACGAAACGCGAAGTACGAAATACGAAATTGGACTTCATTTCCAGGACGTAATGTATTTCAGGAGATGGTTGGTACCACAAATATCGCCGGCTGCAAGAGCGTCTTTTAGGTATGACGTTAGACGGATAGAGTTACGGTGTAGGCCTATATCGAATTTGAAATTTATGTTTTGTTCCCACTTCGTAGATACGAAGTGGCTATTTAAAAATTCAAGATGCACCAGAACTCTTTTGGTCTTGCATGATATGCTAAAAAACGAGCTGGCGGCAGGGACATTTGTGGTACCAACCATCTCCAGAAATGAATGGGAATGAAGTTGAATTTCGTATTTCGTACTTCGTGTTTCGTCAGATTTTCGAAAACTCACTATAGATGAGATCAAACTTCGTAATTAGGTCATTGCCATGGATAATTCGCGCATGCGCATTTTGCCGTTTTCCTTGGTCCAAGCCGGAAGTCGATGTTTTAATGGCTTTCAACGAAGGATTTGCCGGTGTGTCGCACATTTTGCCGTTTTCTGTGGGCTTTTCGCCCAGCTTTGTGTTTGTAAGTGTGTGGGTCCTCGAGATAATCACCTGGTGCTCCTGAAAATCGTTACCATCATGAAAATCGGGTGAGATTTACAGAAAAATTCGCCCAGGTTTGGTCTCCGAATGGACAAAAATGGCGATGCACGTGGCCGGTCGATCGCGAATTCACCCCATTCTTCGCTCAAACTTTGGGAAACCAGCGGGGAAACCAGTGATTTTTCCGTTCCTCAACTGTTACCAGACCCGTTCACAGTGTAATTAAGGGCTCCCCTGCAGAAATATCGAAGAGAACCACCAAAAATGCTGCCGAGACGGAATCCTTCGTTGAAACCAATGTAAACACACCAGCCTCCGCGTTGTCAAGGAAAATGGCTACTGCGCATGTGCGGGTTGCCAAGAAATCGCCATGACGTCATAAACGACGACCTAATTTGATCTCATCTATTGGGAGATCACCGCTGGCGAGAAGATTCCACGCCGTCGCTGTCCAGCGCACACATGGCGTCAACAACCGATTTGTAAGATCATCCTCTAACATGAATTTGCATTGTCTGCTGCAAAAGCCCGATGTAAAATAGTTAGGACCGGGTACCAGTCTAATGCAACCTTTACTATCTTTACCTTTCCGTGGTGCAAAAAGTAAGTGAACTGGCCTCGAACCGGATCCGACCGACTCCGTGTAAAAAGGGTTTATAGTCAAACAATGTTCACCGATTGAGGGCATTCACAGCTCATAACAGGATTGCGACAAGACATTTGAGAAGATGAACAGGACTTTACTATGTTCGCTAAAATCCGTAGAATCGTGTTGCTGGTGTTGATTTTCACTCCGCATATCGTCTGCCGCTGAAGTGCTGCTCATTGCAAGAAGGAGATTTTCTCTAACTGCCTTTCTCCATGATCGAGGAGAGCAGGAAGAAACCACACCATGAAGTACAACAGACCGTCCGAGCCGTCCGTATCGTTGGCCGCTGGGCGTCTGGTATAACTCAATATTTACGGACATGCAATCCAGAATGCAAGACAGACGACCAGTGGCGGAACACGACGAAATAGCCAGTCGCCGCATATAAGCGGGAAAGAGAGGGCAGACTCACAGGAAGAAAATTGCGACACTAATCAGTGCCAGGCCGTAGGAGTACCCAATTTTTTGCGGACCAAAAGCTCACTGAAGGCAACTGAGAGTAAGAGACACAAAAAATCATGGTTTTTCATTTCAAATGACAGGAAATTGGATCAGCTAAGAGCACTACTTTTCCATTTTTTTCTTAACAAAAAAAAGGCCCTTATGTCAGCAAGTTCTTGCCCACTGGGTTTCCCCTTTTACAAGTGTTGGATCCAGTACTGTTAATCAAATGATCGCCACGATGGTGTAGTGGAAACTGTTCACCTTTGATACGGGGGATCCAGGTTCGATGCGAAAACAATGAGGACATTGAGTATGAACTGACCCAAAGATTGTTGAAGATGCGTCACATCTAGTCCCAAGTCTAAAGCTAGGCGGACATGTATGCGGTTCGTGCTCCGGTGCGGCAACGGTAGGGATGTTTGTAAAGTCGACTGACCCAACGCTGTCGACTCGTCATTTATCCGGGTCAGTCGACTTTAAAAACACCCCTGCCGCATCGAGATTTGCCGCACATGTGCGCCTGGCTTTAGGGTGGCTGCACAACTAATGCGATGCGTTGACGCATGCGGCAAATGCTTTGTTATTTTCCGCCGCACTGCACGCAAACAAAGGTTTTGGCGCATGCGTCGACCTATCGCATGCGAATCGCGTCAGGTGTGTCCCTACCCTTATATGGACAGACGGGTAGGACTTATGGCTGGCCCCGGAATCGACAGGCATAGAATCCTCATGCCATTGGTGAACGTAACACAGTACCTCGCATAGTTATTGCGAAGGGGTGAGCCTGAATGTTAATGCGTGACCTTATAGACGTGAAACTACAGTATGTTGGACAACTTGTTGAACCGACGGCTTTCACATGACATTGGATGAAATGCACAACCACTGAGACACACATAGGATGGAATGCACAAACTGCGTGTACCATTCATGCCTTATATGGAAAAGCACCGACAACTTTCAAGTATGACTCAGTCCATTACCACTCGAGCTACAAGTAGTGCGGCGAGGGCAGTGTGTATTGATTTGTACAATTATGCAGTGTCAGTTTTGATTGTGTAATGCAGTGCATTCTGCATCTGACGGAAATGAACGTGTTAAAAATTGAAGATGAGTGTCAGTTGAAGTGTTGCGGCATGTCAGGAATCGCTCTGACTCGGCTCAGGCTTTGTCTACTGCAGACACCTTGTTGTAACATCGATAACTCGAAATAAGCTGAATGAAACGTGATACACTGAAGTACTGCAAAGCACGTGTTTTATGCATGTCTTTTGTCAGATGGACATTTTGGATGCAGATTTGCGAATTTCTGAAAAAAGTCGCGAAAAGGTCCTGAAAACGACGCAGAAAACGGTACAGTAGACACATTGGGGAGGTTTAGAAATCAAACGATAAACGTAAACGTTAACGACAACGTTACTTATGTACCGAAAATGCAATATAAAATCTGGTTAATGTGTAGTATGAAAAATAACGTTGTCGTAAAGTTTACGTTTATTGTTTGATTTCTAAACCTCCCTAATGAGTGATATCAAAAATTTATAAGGCGAGCTTATGAATTTTTGGTGATATCCAGC
This sequence comes from Notospermus geniculatus, assembly GCA_002633025.1. NCBI lineage: Eukaryota > Metazoa > Nemertea > Pilidiophora > Heteronemertea > Lineidae > Notospermus > Notospermus geniculatus. Next base: position 200,185 of record NMRB01000869.1, read on the forward strand.
AAAATTTTCAGTTGTCGTGGTAGACCGGAGGAGTAAACATAAGAACACGGCCCTCTTGTCAGCGTACGAATCACCACAGTGTTCCTCGGCAGTTGAAAAACATTATAATCGATGACGCAGGTAAAATCAACAAATAAAACACGGGAAAAAATTATCAGAAGGAAAGGTACACTCAAAAAATTAAATGGTTATCTCTGTAACTAACTTTCGATTTTTTTGAGTGTAGCATCGCCATTGCTATCGAAGCAGACGTTCGCCAAGACGGCAACAAAACAATCAAAACAGTGAGAAAAAAATAACTCGCTTCCATTACGACGCAGACGGTGACCTTTTCGGCTCAAATCAAGGGACCTTTTCACAGAGGTTTTCATTTCTAAAACATCTAGCACTTGCTAAGTAAATCCTTATTGACAGGTCTTGACACCAGCTCGGGCTGAATAAACCGATAAAATCCCCGCTACATTACAAAAAGAACTTCTTTAGAGCCAGTCAAGCCAGTCGTGAGCTGTCTGAAGAGAGAATCGAACGCCGCCATCTTGAATCAATTACGGTGTACTTACTTTATTGGAATAAATTCCTACTACAATGTACATGTACAGTACGTACATATTTAATTGCAAAATTGCTTTTGTGGCTTTGCTCCCTTTGAATACCATTTTAACTCGGTCAACAGCAAATCTAGGCTGACCTAAGATGCCGAAATTTGCAACTTCGAAATTGTGAATTTCTGGGCGGCGAAATTATTCTTGGCGTCATTTTTTACTTTTGCTATTAATCCCCTTTAAGGTTATTGGGAAGGATTCTTTATAAACATCGTTCCTGCCCTCCAGTGATGAAATGTAGGATCTCAAGCAGGACCGTGATAGATTGATGTAATCAATCTTTCGTGTACCACAAAGCACATTATAGCGTAGAGAGTAGCTGTTACCTCAAATAACCATGCTCCCACCGTAGATAATGCCTTGTACCATTGGATGGCAGTTTTGTTGTTTTGCTGATGCATGCATGCATTTTGCTCACATTACACGCAATCCGCTGCACATGAAGTTTATGGGAAGAATATTTTGCCCCCCCCCCCCCAGACAGTCAACGCAAAAGATTACTCTTCATTCCACATCCGAATGGCTCGAGGTTTTCAGCCGATATCTCCGCAACGGCCGGGTCAAAGTTGACAAAACATACATCAATTGACTTGTCTTTCTTTTCGGTATCTTTCTGCTATCTTCATTTTTCGCGCAAGGCCGACATAACGGATCCCTTTCTCAAAACCCATTTCATTTCGCCACGGTGTTCAGTGCAGTTTACACGCGCGCGATGCATTTCGTCCTTTCAAAATGGCCGCCATTTCGGCCGTAAACACGAACTGTGATTGGTGAAAGAACTTCTTTATGTCACGTTTTTAGGGATGATGCCTGTAGCGGCAAAAAAGGCAAATCGATTGATGTATGGTGTGTCAAATTTGACCCAGCCGTTGCGGAGCAATCGTTCATAAACCTCGCGCCATTCGAAAGTGGAATGAAGGAAGCCTGGGCTTCGTACTTACTGCATCTTTGGCGAATAGCTTCGCCTAACAATTTTGCACGGAGACGTCATAGCTGCCCGCAACAGGAAACGTTGGTAACCAACCGCCCTTTGTCGATATTTTAATATTCAAAGCAGATGCAACGTAAACTGGGAAGGCCTTTGATACGCTCGGCAAAGACATTCTGAAACATACGTTTTGATTGTTATGCAGATACGGGACAGGACAATACAACAACATTTCTAACGGTTAATGCTTTTTTCATAGCGGATAATTACTACACTGTGTTAGTGGGATGTCCTCCGGCTCAAACAGGTCCATATCCATTAATGCCTGTTTGATTGTGTTTTAGCGCCGTTTCCAGACATTTCTGAGCAGCATCGTCTGAGGATACCGGTCCGTCAGCAGTTTTATCTCACAGAAAAGGCTTTCAGAATAGAAGCTGTCAGTAAGTTGACCAATAGGTGTCACTACTGGTCGTATTCATAAAGCGGTTCTATCGTTAGAACCGACTTGAGCCGATTCCACGTGCAGTGGTTTACCACACTAGGAACTGGCCCAAGACGGTTCTGACGATCAATCATGGTTGACTGAGCACCAATCAGGAGAATGTTCTTTTGTATTGGTCCGCTAGAACTTTGCTGCCATCTTTTGGCGATAAGTGCGGCTGACTGCTCCTATTGATGCAAGCCTCTCCCATGACTCTGTTCTGACCTCGTAACCCCGTGTCCCTTACGATCTACCGCGAGTAATTCGTTTTGTGATGCGGAGTGGACAGTACAAATACCAAGGATTAGACGAAGTAATTGGACCCTCCGAGTAAGGATTCATAGTATGCGATGATGACGTCTATTACGTGTGCCCCATGCCTAGCAACACACAGCAGAATTGAGAAGGCTATCCCTCCCTTATCAAGATTGGTGCCCACAAGTCCGATGGTGTGTTGTTCGGCGATCACGGACGCAATAACAAAGACAGATATACAGTAGACCTTACCAACAAAGATGGCGGTCTACCATATGACGTCAGAAGCTTAATACCATAGTGAGGTTTCGCAAATCTGACGAAACACATAGTACGAAATACGAAATTGGACTTCATTTCCATGACGTAATGTATTTCAGGAGATTGTTGGTACCACAAATATCGCCTGCTGCAAGAGCGTTTTTTAGCGTATGACGTTAGACCGGTTGAATTACGGTGCATATTAAACTTTGAAATCTATCTTTCGTTTCCACTTCGTAGAAGTGGAAATTTAAAAATTCAAGATGCACCACAACTCGGTCTTACATGATATGCCGAAAGACGCACTGGCAGCAGGGACATTTGTGGTACCAACCATCTCCTGAAATACATAGGTCCTGGAAATGAAGTAGAATTTCATATTTCGTACTTCGTGTTTCGTCAGATTTGCAAAACCGCGCCAATACCACAACTGATATTGCCTAGTCTGCAGTGGCTGACAAGAAAATCGTAATCGAGTAGATCCTTGCGATATCGCCTGGTGTGCTGTTGGCTTTAGGCTCCCGTCACGGTTTATTTATCTAATGTGACCTCAAATGACGTCAATTGAGGAAAAGTTGCTCCAAGTCAAACCCTAGCATCGTTCTGATATTGAGTAAGACAGACAGGAATAGGTTTCCTATAGCTATCCTGGATTCATAATCAAATTGCCTTTGGAAGTCGTACGGCTTACGATAGGTAACAAGTCAACCAGTCGATGCAAGAGTAATCTCAATCAAGCTAAAAGCCACAGTCTTCAGTCATCGTCTGAATCTAGTAAATGGACAAGCTTTGTCTAAACCTTCTTTTTTCTTTCCTTAATTTGGATGCCAGGAAATGACAGAATTATGAAAGAGATGTGGTTATGAAAGTAGTCTTTTCTTAGACCTTGTCTGAGATAGAGGAGTGCCGACGTGGCAGATTTGTCTAAGGGTGGATCCACAATATACCAAAAATACCAAAATCTATTTTTGATAATACATGTACTAAAGTACATTTTTTACTATTCGCGGAAGCGATCTGGGCCTCTTTCATAAAGTGACTTTTAGCGAATGGTACCTTTAACCAAATGGAAAATGCATTGAGTTAATGGTACCATTAGCTTAAAGTCACTTTATGAAACAGGCCCCAGGTCTTCTTGCGGTGTCAGCACACACGGCAATATCGTTTTTTGTTTGAAATTGGGCGATCATCGCTGGCGAGAAGATTCCACGAATCGCTGTCCAGTGCACACCTGGCGACAGCCGCTTTTGTCGGTGGCGATCAAATCGCTTGACATATCGCCTGGTGTGCTGCTGGTTTATTTGTGATTTCATGTACCTGACCAAATGGGAATGGGGCAAACTGGGAAGGGGTGAAATGAGAAAGGGGCGAAATGGCAAAGAGGCGAAATGGGAATAAAATGGGGACAAAACGGGAAGGGGCGAAGTGGGAAGACACCGACCAAATGTTCATTGAAAGAACGGCTTCACCACGATTTTCTGCATCGAATCCGCTGCACGGATGAAAAAGCGTTACTAAACGAAGAGGTTGAAAATCCCCCACACGAATGAAAAAGCTATGTAATGTTCCTATTGAATTTTGAAAATAGTCGGATGAAACGCTCTCATTAAGTCAACTAAAGGATAAAAGCTTTGCATAACTTTAATGTAGCTGACAATTTCTCGTCTTAAAGATAATTTACGAGGTAAGTCTGTTGCGCATTTACTATAAAGTAGATCCTTTCTGATCGCGGTGAGACACAAAGCTCGCAAATAGAGCACCGCGTTAACATCATTCTAATCTTGTTTCTAAACCCCATGATGATCAAATCCACACACGAAAAAAGGCAAGTCACCCATAATCTTGCTCATCTAGATTTATAGCCCCGGGCAGAAAACATCGAACAGACGATTTTCGTTAATGATTTCTTGATTCGAGTTACGGGGGGAAATAGCAATCAGGAGCGTTTGAGATGTGCCGTTTAGGATGGTGTATGTCTGGGATGGAGTTGACGGCAGCTGAGGTGGCTGTGTACTGACGGAAGCCAGCAGCACACAAGGCGACATCGCAAGCGATCTGATCGCCAGCGAGCAAAATCGGTTGTTGACGCCAGGTGTGCGCTGGACGGCGATGCGTGGAATCTTCTCGCCAGCGATGACCGCCCAGTATCAAACAATGCCAAAACCGATATCGCCTAGTCTGCGGTGGTTGGCGAGAAGATCGGTGGCGATCAGATCCCTTGCGATATCGCCTGGTGTGCTGCTGGCTTAAAGGAGCATGGTATTGTATCTGAAATGCGTTATTTGACTGCCGACGTAGAGGGAGCCACCTAGGGGCAGTAAGGCGAACTACAAAAATGCATTACAAAATGTACGTAGTAAATCGGGTCAGTTCGCCGACAACGTGGTTAGTGGTTAATACAGGATAAACCATGGACAAGAATAGAGTGGAACTTCAGCTACGACCCAAATAATCTTGTGCTGACTACAGCTGAGGATTATTCGTCCCTGTGCGCCTAACTCAAGATAACCAAATAGTCCCTGGGTTGGAGAGTGGCGCCGGCTGTCGAGAAAAAGTGGCAACACCGTGGTCCTTTAAGGAAACGCTAGCAGAACGAGAGGCCTTGGCCTTCTGTTTGAAATGCACGTTTCAATTAAATGAGCCATGTATTGAAATGGGGAAGGGTTAGCGACACTTCCCTTCGCAAATAACCATCGCGAGGGCGATAACATCCGGACAATGCCTCCTGTGGGACCACTCTACCTGTCACACCGCTGTTCGATGTTTTTATACGACACCCCTGGGCATGTACCGAGACTGTGACCGCGTCTCCGTCTTCGACATAATGACAGCAATCATTGTCGCTTATCACAGACAGTCGAAGACGAGTCGAGCTGTCTATGATTGGCTATGATCAGTCATACATCGTCTCTGATATTATTTCCATCAAAATCATCAGAGGAAATATGCGCTGTTAAGCGGCTGGTGATTCTACCAGGACTTCAAAGAATATGAAAACGTGTCGATGTACTTATAATATGTCATGTTATTATAAAGCGTATTAAACTAGAATGGCTGGCCAAGTTCATACCGTTCACGTGTGAGAAGTCAGTTCATTGACCTGAAGCATGAATAAAGATTTTATCTATCATGATATAAATAATGCATTTTCTAGGCTAAGGACGTTTGGCATTCTTACCCTGAATTGAATAAGAAATAACTTTAAAATGGAAGCACGAACGCCTCCTGCGATGGTAAGGCCTATGGCAAGGCTTTGCAATGAAAAACAGTTTTATTGAGATTGTCACGGCTGAGGCTTTCACAGAATGATAGCATTAAATCTATTCTTCTCTTTTTTCCAATCATCTGAGTCAGTGAGTTGACCAATAGGTGTCACTACCGGCCAATTCAATGCATATAGCGGACCCATTCATTCTTGATCCAGAACCAGTCACGTGGATTTTCCTGTGTATTGGTCCGCTAGAACTTTGCTGCCATCTTTTGGCACTACGCGCGGACTGACTGCTCCTATTGGTCGACTCACACAATGCTCATCTACATATTAATCACGAGTAGGCGAAGCCTGAATATTGCTAAGTGACCTCTCACTTTGGAAGTACGGTATATTGGAAAGGAATTTGCTTAATTCCACCATGAACCCGATGTTTCATTATCTCTATTGCTTCCTAGGTATCCCTCTTCACACGGAAAATATCCAATCTTACAGGAGACCAAAGATTACCATTCGACCTCCAATATGCGAAGAGAAATAACATTTGAATTTACAATTTCGGTTGCGTGCGTTCTATTCGGCTGTAACGTTGAGAGAAGCAAGTACAGGTCATTAAGATTCAGATTAGCCGGGGAGATTAATCACCGCACCACTCAAATGGATCGGTGGACAAATTGGGAGATACATGGCGGCGGGAACTACGACTCTCTCTGGTCTATCAATCAGTGGTCTGACTGACTCGCTAATGCCAACTACACACATTGCATGGATGGCCTTTTATCATACTGTGGCCGAGCCGGCTATGATGGGGATGTCTCAATAATTGCTATTGGCAGTGTTAGTTATAAACGCTGTATGGCAGAATCAGAAAAATATCAAGAGGTCTGCATTAAGCTGCATGGTAATATCAGAAAAATATCAAGAGGTCTGCATAAAGCTGCATGGTAATATTAGAAAAATATCAAGAGGTCTGCATTAAGTAAAAAAGCTCCTTTGGACCAGTATCGTTTTTTCCAACAAATATTCGAGAGAGTGTGAAATCGCTCCGTTAACGATAATACTAACGCTAATTCTGGTGTACATTTGCAATGTAAAATTTTAATTTTTACATTGCAAATGACATCAGAGCACGTTTTAACGTTAAAACATGATAGAATACATGTACGTTTTAACGTATAACGTTTCAACGAATAGGGAGTTTAAGAAATCAAACGATAAACGTTAACTTTACAACAACGTTACTTTTTGTACCGAAATGCAATATATAATCTAGCGAATTCGCAGTATGAAAATAACGTTGTCGTAAAGTTAACGTTTATCGTTTGATTTCTTAAACTCCCCGAATACATTTTAACGTTAACGTTATGGGACGATCTCTTAAACGCTCTAATACCTTCGTGTCGGCGGTCGTTTCTGCCTTTTCGAGCAATTCAATCGGAGATCAACCTGGTTCAGGCCCTATGGACCAAGCATGCAAAAAACTAACATCTGCCCCCAAAAGAAATCTGTTCAGTGACTGAACATGGTCCACAAGTAAACCACGCATCGTGAACCATTTTACCAAACGTACTTTTTCATGAAAATACACAAAAAATGGACAAGGGAGAAAATTCTACGCATTGAAAGAACATGAGATAGTTCACACTCCAAACATTCCACGGATGCAAAACTGACGCAAAAAGTGTGGAATCCGAAGAAATGAAAGGAATTACTGCAACATTCACTCAAGCAACAGCTGACAAATGCATCGTATTGTAAACATGCCGAATATCTCCTGGTAAAAGCATGTTAGTAATGACGGAACGGTGCTTACTCACCTGGTTCAATTAACGGTACATGTTTCAGAAGCTGATGAACCGTATCCTACCAAGATTCCTCGCCAACTAAACGAAATAAGGAAAGCCAGTGATACTAGATCATGAAACGTTAGTCCGATATACCGTAAGCCGAATCGGCAGCGTATGATAGCTACGTCGGTGGAACTCAGCTGGGCCGCCTGAAATAGCCGCGTGATGCCAAGTTATCGATGCTACTAGTAACCAAAGGCAGACTGCAGTAAAAAATCCGTGTTATATCATAGTTTTATAATAGTTTTTTTTAGTTCTGATATGGTAGTCATTTCGGTTTTCGTAATGCTGTCTCTTTTTTAATAGGAAAACCAATTTTCTTATCATTACACAATGGTTCATTCGGGTCAAATTTGATGTTGGCCTAAATTTGTTTGCCATTTTGATGATGAGGTTTTACTTTTTAATCAACACAGCATATTGCGTCGAAATATTACATACCGTACTTAATAGAGAGTTCAAGAGATATGTAAGAAACCAGTCCGTTAACGATAACACTAACGCTAACGCTATTTCTGACGTACATTTGCAATGAAAAAAATAACGTTACCGGTAGCGTTAGTGTTACCGTTAACGGAGCGATTTCTTAACCTCTCGACTGGCGATAGCCCTACGTTAACGCAAGGAGCATCGCAGCCGCACTTATTGCCAAAAGATGGCAGCAAAGTTCTAGCGGACCAATACAAAAGAAAATTCTCCCGATTGGTGCTCAGTCAACTATGAATAAGCCCGCGAGGCATTGAAATGGGCCGCAGTGACACCTATTGGTCAACTTACTAACAGCTCCTATTGTTTAAGATAAACGAAGAGCGTTTAACGCGCGTTCGTGCTGCCGCCATCAACCATTATTAGAGAGGTTAAGAAATCAAACGATAGACGTAAACTTTACGACCACATTATTTTTCATACTAGGGCTTCACATTCACCAGATTTCATATTCATATTTCGGTCCGAAAATGGCGTTTTCGTTAACGTTAACGTTTATCGTTTGATTTCTTAACCTCCCTATTCAGGCTCAACTTGCGTAACTTTACGCAGCAAAGTGCTGAGTCAACGAATGGCATCAGATTGAACCCACCAGTGGTCTTACGTCATAACCGCCTGTCAGAGTGTAGTATAGCTGCCAATATCATCGCTAAACCTACTGTGAATGCGGTAAGATCCGTTACCAGGCAAATCGGTCGTGGCGATGAATCGCTTGGTACATGTATCTGTAGCGACGGTTACACCTGTTGAAAATACCCGTGTTTTTCCAGACCCGTGTCAAACCCGTGTGTACGAAAAGCCCGGCGAGAGGTCACATTACTACATTGTAGTTTAGTAGCCCGGCGACAGGTGCTCTGCATGCATTGACCCGTCGGTCATTTTTGTATTGGCACACATCGTTGGAGGCGCGAAAACCACGTCACTTAATGGCTGCGCCATCTGTAGCCGTGCTAAGAACTAACGAAAACACGGGGATTTCGAAAAGCACGGCGAGCTTGTTTTTACACGGGTTTCTTGAAGCCCGGAAATTCATAGGTGTGACCGCAAAAAACCCGGGGATTTTATGTAGTGTAAAGCCTAGGTCACAAATCCACCGGGCCCCGTACGATTTTCCCCACCGATCGGCTTGTCGTGGATTTTACAGACTGAAACTCGGATCTAAGACGAATTATGCCGAAATCGCCTCAATGGATAAGTGGAAATTAGACTAGATCAAACTAGGCACCGTAGACATTGGCCAGAATGACTGTTTTTACTCGCCGTACGGACCCCGGAGTGGATATGTGACCTAGGCAAAACCACGGCTAGTCTCTAGCGGTAGTACTGACCATTGTAATTTGTAGTTGGCGTTCATGCCTCACTTTTTAGGAACTGACCTCTTGGACGTGAAAGTATGGTATACATACACGATCTTTTATAACCTCTCAGATTCCAGCTATCAGTATACTAATATACATACACAAGGATGGTAATATAGGAGATCATTGGTATCTGAGATGTGCGGCTGGCCGAGTGATTCGCAGACCTTATCAGAGTCGCTATTCAGGGCCCAGTCTGCGTCAGTAAGATAGCCCAAGCAGCAATAGAAAAGTCGTATAATAATAGTGTCTCATATGTACATGAATTAGTGAGTCGGGAATATTCTTACCTTTCTTTCGTCGTAGTGCACTTAAGGATTAGGCCAGGTTTCCCATACGGTTACTCCGACACAGCCATCGACGACGACGACGACAACAACAAGCCTGGCGGCGACAGGATTGACAAGGTGACATACTTCAGGGGTGGCACTCATCCTCATTCCCCCAGGCTTCAGCAGCCGTGTATTGGCATATAAACAAACATGATGGCGTATAACCAGTGGTTACCCATATAACAGAGTTTCTGTTTCATTTCATTGAATGTTAAAGTTAAAAGTTAAAGTTTTGGGTTTATAGTCTGATATCAACAACGGTAGAGGTGTCATCCGACTTTACACTAGTTTAACCCTAGTCTATCCTGAAACCTTTCAGTAGAACTCTGATGAGCTGCTCATCAGCGCTACAATCCGAGCATTTCCGACTGGTACCCACTTATACACCTAGGTGGAGGGAGGCCAGTGAGGCAACGAGACTTGTACAAAGTCTCACGCCCAGTGGGATTCGAACCCGGGACCCTCTGACCGCTAGTTGGAGGCCCGAACCACTACACCACCGTGGCTAGTGGTTCGGTGTGTGGTAGGTTCGTCGGTTTCCATGGATGGCGTTGGAGTGAAAGGGTTAAATTCAGATGTGACGATAAAGTTGTACTTTTCTGTAACCCATTGACCTATGTCTTTCATTGCATAAACCGCTATATCTAAGAACGTGCTCACGTAAATCTACACGATACCAAAAAATCGGCTTCGGAGTGGTATTCAGCATTTCAACTTCTTTTAGAAATAGTAGCAGTAGCCATGGTAGCCAAACTTTCCACTAAAATATTTACTTTAGAATTGCGCGTTGCCGACAGCAGCATGTTCTTTTATGTCCAGTTGGTTAGCAGTAGTCATCGCTCGGCTGGTTGCCGTTTCCCTTTGCACTTTAAAGGTAATAAGTCAACACAAGAGACTGGAAGAACGGTGGAGGGATTGGGAAGCTGTGATAAGAGTTGGCGAGATGCACGATCTGGTGTTGAAAACGATAGGGTGATTCACACGGAGACGGTTAAAGGCAGCAGCACACCAGACTTAAAGATAATGTATCACGACTTCATTGTTTACATTCAATGTTTGTAAACATGGATGTTTACATTGTGTTATTTTGGACTTTTTGGACATGCAAACCCACCAAATTGAATACTTTCAGTATCAAAAGAATTTCTAGAGGGGCACGCCACCAACAAATTATTCATGAGACAAAGAAAGACTGGACACAAACAAACAAAATGTAAATAAACAATGATTTTCATGGCCCGCGAAAATACCCGTGACATTATCTTTAACTTCATTCCACACCCGATTGGCGCGAGGTTTTCAGCCGATATCTCCGCAATAGCTGGGTCAAAATTGACTTACCATACATCAATCGACTTGTCTTTCTTGTCGGTATCTTTCTGCTATCTTCATTTTTTGCGTAAGGCCGACATAACGGATCCCTTTCTCAAAAGCCATTTCATTTCGATACGGTGTTCAGTGCAGTTTACACATGCGCGATGCATTGCGTCATTTCAAAATGGCCGCCACTGTGATGGTTCAATAGGAGTTATCAGTCAGTTGACCAATTGGTGTCACTACGGCCCAATTCAATGGCTACTTACTGATTTTTTGGTAGAATTCTGTATATACGCTTCCTAAAAACAACAGTTAGTGACGTAAATGGAGGAGACTGCCATGACAACCATGCAAACATGGAATTTCACATCACACGGTCACTGATTTGGACACAGTTTCTTGGTAGGCCTAGGTTTTTAGATCAATGTTCACACTATGGTTGTCAACAAGTAGGCCTATACTGACATTTAATTCAATGACACTTAGGGGCCTAAAAGTGAGTGTGTTCTTTCATTTCTTTGATGAATACAGAGCGGAATTCGTCGACGTCATGTGATCGTTTGGCATGCATTGCATGCACTGCAGTGCCAGTGCACATCATGTAGGCCTAGGCTGACTTAGGCTAACTCGGCTGAGGTCGCCGGTAGCCTGCTAGGCCTATTGAAGACCGGGACGAATTGTAGGCATGAGATGTGCAGGCTAGGCCTACTAGGCCTACACAGTACCGGCGGTAGGTCGTGTATGAAGGCCTAGCCCTAGGCCTACGTCCATGATCATGATCAGCAAGGCAGCAAATCCTCCATTTACGTCACTTTCTGTTGATTCTAAATCTACTAAAAGGGGGCAGCACAATTATAGGAAGCGTGTATACAGGTCCTCCGTGGTCATCTTTCACATCGGCTTGAGACTCTCTTCCAAGGGGAAGTTTTGTCGCGCAACATAGTGTGATAAAGTGGGAGGGAGATTAGGGCCTAGGCCTACTCACTCCATGCTATATCTTCAGCGGTCCGTCCTTCAGAGGTTGTATGGTTGCACACTTCTAATCTAGCATACATACACTAGTTCTTCAGGAGTACGTCCTTCTCGTAGAGCAGCTGGTGGCCAAGTGCACTGTGTGACTACATAATTGCTGGGCTCACTTCACACATGAAGTGAGCCCAGCAATTCCCCAACACGGGAAAACGGTAACCACAATGGGCTGGTAACTATAGCGGCCTATCCACGTGCAATATTATTGCACAATATGATGATCAAAATGGGCAACATTATTGCCAAACTTTCTCCATCCATTATGCCAGAAGCACATGGCACCCATTTTGGGCCCCATATTGTGCAATAATATTGTACCGTGGAAAAACCGCTTAAGGCAAATAAGCCCTTAGTGAACTAGTAAGGGTGGTCAATTTCATTCCCTCAAACCACCCCTGTGGGTTAATAAAGGCAGTTTTCCCACAATAGCTCTGTTTGGGCAACCCAACCGCAGAAAACATCGGTAGTCATTTGTGCCACTAGGTTTTTTTCATGAGAGTGCTCTGCCTCTGCTCATGCCCTTTAGGCCAGCCCCTTTTACGGGAAGGCGTACGATTGGCTACCTGGTATTAGTGGGCAGGCGACACCATTCAGTGCACAGAACGATTAGCTGCCCGATTGACAGGCTTATAACCTCATTCCAAGATATGCGGGCGGGACATAATTGCTTTGTGTTGAGCTCGGTCCGACAGCGACCACCTGCTGGGCTGATTGCAATAGGAGCCGGTGTAACGGTACAGAGTGTCTCCCTGTAAAAAGTGTCCCCTTCTATTGTTGAATGACGGAATAAGCGGCATGACTATAGAAAATCAATCCCCAGAGATTAGAATGTAATACTAGTAGGATCTTTTGTTCCTGGGACAGTTTTTCGTGGGGACATTCTTTCCCTTTACACCGACAGCGAGTTGACCGACAGGTGGTCACTACATTTATGGCGGACCCAGTCACTATCGATCGTGCAGCAATCACGTAGATGTCTTGTACATTGGCACGCTAGAACTTGGCTGCCATTTTTGTCGGCAATATGCGCGGCTGACTGCTCCTATTCCGAAGACCGATGCCGCCGGGCGGGAATGATCTCGCCATTGACGGGGCAGTCGTGCGCAAAGCAGCATCACAAAAGTTTCAGACGTTGTGGCCAAACCCTCGGTTGGTAGACCGAGGGTCTGGCCGCGCGAGACTACCGCACAAGGATGAATGATTGAGCGCATATCCTTTTGTCACCAAAGCAAGTAAAGAGCATAAGAATTCAATGGTGGCGCATAAGCCTTTTGTCAAAACGAGCATTAGGGCATTGTGAGCAATAATTAAGGCACAAGAAGCGCACTCCCAAGCAAGTAAAGAGCATAAGAGTTGAATGGTGGCGCATAAGAATTCAATAGTGGAGCATAAGAATTGAATAGTGGAGCATAAGCCTTTTGTCAAATAGGGCATTGTGAGCATTAATAGGCGCATAGCGCGAGCACTTCTGAATGCGCGATCAACTGAGTTTATTACCGACCGTACATCATCCATTCCCTCCAGCCGACGAAAGCTGTATTTCAGTTACTCCTGATCGTACATGTAAACACAACCACGACAATTGCGCCAGGCATGACAGAAGATCAGCGCGCCCCTGTAGAAACCCACGTGGCCTCTCGTGACGTGTTACCCGCCGCCACCTGTCAATCATAGTGCTTATTATAATATGAATGGGAAAAGGGCACTGAATGCTCACTCTATGCGCCAATGTGAAAAAAACCTACTGGTTTTGGCGTATGCTGCAAGGGGCTAACAATAGGGAGTTTTCACAAAGCCCCCGAAACGCCAACGCGAACGTCTATCCTTTTGTTCGGTGCTCTCTTCGTGGCATCGAACAATGGGTTTGGCGTTCGCGTTGGCGTTGCGGGGGCTTTGCGAAAACTCCCCAATGGTGACTTGCCCATAACCCGGAGAGGTGCCTACGATTCGATGATTTGCAGTACGCGGACTATTTATGCGGGTGATCACAACACCTGCCACACCAGCCTGATTAGCGTAGACAATACTAACCTGATTTCTTTCAGGTATCTCGTATTCCTTGCCCAGATCAAATTCCAAGTACGTAAGCAAGAAATCGTATCCACTAACGAAAGATACAGGAACTTGTTGAACGATACGATTTCTCCTTCAGATTGTTGGCTCAGCAGAATGATGTCACATTCGTCAGGACCACAACCATACTACTACTAGTACACCATTTCTGGTAACATTGTGTTTGTCATTCACGCCTCTATGTATTATTCTCGGTACAGAATCATGACAAAAACTTGAAAAACCCATCCTTTGGGTCATGCATACAGAAATGATCCTTGGTAATCACCTCACATTTGGAAACAAGCGTAACATACACTGTACATGTATGATGTATGACATGAAAAACTCTATGTTTTTCTGTAGGTATCGTTGGCATTCAAAACTGAAAGGGACTTCGACATGTGCCAGTATGAATGATGATGAATGACATAACGGTCGGTAATTATGGTGACAAGCATGAGGTTGTGACATGAACTCGTCATAATTAGTCAATTATTTGGTGGTAAATTAGTGCATACTAATTATCTTATTAATTATCTCACGATTGGCTGGCTCTTTTCGTGCCTTCCAAGGGTAGTTAGAAATACAGTAGTCTCGCGCATTCCCTGTGTGGCGATGACCAACCGAATCACTTGAGGGCACCACTACTGGACTCAGAAAAATTCTGTTCGACCGTTGCTCACCACTGCGGGATATGTGCGAAAGTACATGTAGTGCATTTTACTACCATTGCTGGCAAAACTTTGGATATGCCTGTTGATCACCAGATCTTATCTTGCCAACCTGTTGTCAATTACATGTACATGTCAATAACTACATGTAGTTCCAATTTCACCGCCGAGGCCAATTTTGCCGAAACTACCATTTTTTAAAAACTTGGTAGCTTGAAAGGGACCCGAAACCCATTACATGAACCCATTCATTTCCATTTCCATAAACCCATTCATTGGAAAGCTCGCAGAGAGTACTTTCCAATGAATACCTATGTGACAGGGTTTCTGTGAGATTTAAAAATTTGGTAGGTTCATAAGTAATAATGAAATTGCCACTGGGCAATGAAAGAGTTAACCTGCGTCGCTTTCCCTCTCAGCTATAACAGCCAGTCGGTTGGAATTAGTCGGTCTTGATCAAACATGCACCGTTGTCCATTGCAGTGGTGTTCGTGCTTCACGTTAATGAACGGAGCTTATTGACGTGGAACTACAGTATACGTACACGGATGTTTGGGAGCGAAACAGCTGTCTGGCAACTGAGAACTAGGCTAAGACAAGTAATTCTTGTCAATGAATAAATTGTAAGCGAATGACTTAACGAGGGGTCCGCGTACATTTCACCAAGCGATCGATTGCACCGCTTAAAGGGACTCTAGAGGCAGCTTGCTATTGGGCTACTAATAGCACTGCGACTATACTTTAGGTGGCGCTAGTAACCATGAACTAATAAATTGTGGATCAAATTTTGACATTGATGAAATCTTCCTTCAAAAATGATGCCCAAGTTGGATCCTCATGCCATCAATTCTCTGTTTGTAATCATATCAATATGCACTAAAAAGCGGCCTCTAGAGGCCCTTTAAAGGGACTGTATGTTTATTTTTGCTGTCCTCAGTAGAGATGTGTTCTCATGGCAGTGGTGTCTACTGAGTGAGGTTCCATTATTTCCTTCATCAATGATCTTCAGTGTCATACCCGGGGGG
>NMRB01000869.1:216591-262774 GCA_002633025.1 Notospermus geniculatus
GACTGCACTGCGTCGTTAACATTCACTGCCTCGGGTCGTGTAAGTAACGGTGGCATTTACAAGGTTTTTCGTATTAGAGGTTTATCTTGACATTGCTCAGCGGCAACTGGAGGGATTACCGAAGGATTTAGAGACTGCGAGTGTAGATCTTCCGCACTTACTGAACGTACTTTATCCGAACAGCCGAGGATTACGACGTTTTTTTGTGTTCTTTTATTCGTGTGGAGCGCTAAGGTACCGTTTCAAGCCGGTATCATGCTTGGAGAACGCTTCTAGATAACTTCAGTTCGTCACACATGTATTTTAACCACAAATGCTTCCAAATAAGTTAGACGTTCGTATTCAAAACTGATTCAGTTGTGAGCTCCTGTTATAATTCAAACCTCTACTGCGCAGTTTCTTTAGTATCAGCAAGACAAGGTACCAAATTACCAAATTAGGTTTGTCGTTTGAGAGATGGCGACCAAGTTTCCGGAGGATTTCACCCGCGACGTTCTGTGCTGCATGATCTGCTACAGCGCCTTCAGGTCACCACGACAGCTCCCGTGCCTGCATACCTTCTGCGAAGAATGTTTGGTAAAGCATTACCACATCTACAGAATTCAACTGAACGCAGTCAGCGGGAAGATCCCCTGCCCGACATGCCGGGAGTTCATACCGTTACCAGAAAAGGGAATCAGCGGTTTCAGGCATGATTTCAAGGTGACGAAGTTCGCCGACATCCTGAAGGACCTGGACACCGAGCATGGATGGACCAAGGCATGTCAGGTGTGCAAACTGGCCGAGTCCACGGTCGAGGCGGAGACGTACTGCAACGACTGCGGGAAGTATTACTGCAGGTCCTGCTTCGCATCGCATCAGATGGTCACGGTGTTTGCCGGGCACGAAACGACAGACCTCAATAAACCGACTTCCAAAATCCTCTGCAAGGATCACGAAGCGGAGATGGAGATGCTACGCTTCTTCTGCGACGTCTGCGAAGTCGGCATCTGCACCCTCTGCATCCTGACGACTCACAAAACACACAAAGTCGTCAACATCAACACAGGACTGAACAAACAGAAAACCAAACTGCAAACATTACTGAGTGATATTCAAAGCAGAGTAGGAGAGGTAGAGGAAACGATGAGAGTGCTAGTGGGACAGCAACAGATGATTGGTCCCGACTTTGACCGATTACGGACGGAGATATCCGAACATGCTCGAAGGCGTATCGCAGATATTCGGGAAGAGGAGCGGAAACTTCAAGCCGAGCTTTTCAGTCGTGAGACGAAGAAGAGTGCGTCATTAGGAGAGGAAATAGCTGAGGTAACTGTCTTTTCTTTAAAGAAAGAAACTTTCTTACAGGTAACCCAAAAAGGGAAAGTAGACACGAATGCAGATTCGGTTAAAGGGGCACAGCATTCTCCTTCCCTATCCTGCGGTAAACACACCTGCGTCAAGGGAGACCTTTATTGACAATATTGTTAAACTACCACTCGTCAACCTCGCCCCATGTAGAGTAACTTCGTTCCTAGCGTATCCACGTATGCATTGTATTGTAATCATACATTCTCCAACACTGGGGCGAAAGGTCGGCAAGACTATGGTATTGGAGAATACTGAGTAATGTATTCACCGCCGGTGGCGCCGGCTATCGACAAGAAGTAGCAATATGGTGGCCCTTTAACACTCCTTGCGGTACGGCGTGTCTGATTGCTTGTACTTCGTTACCTGACGCTACCATACTGGCAGCCAGTATAAACCACTTAATACTGCTATTAAGATTTCTATGGTTTCCATTGCTCACACAAGATTAAAAGCCGGAGAAATGAACAAGGGTATGCACGATATTTAGCGAAATTTTTATGGTTTCGTAAATATCACAAGTCAGCGGTATCTGGTGCTGTTGAAATCAATGAGGCATTGTCAGCTTTTCTCAAAGAAGAGTCAGAAATAGCCGTATTTGGATTCTTTTATATGACGTCTTTTATCTTCAGGTCTCCAATCACCTGAAGGCCCTCCATGAAATCGACACACAGGCCAAGGATCTTCTGTCAAACAAGAACGTCAGCGCCTCCCGCCTGCTTGCAAACTGCGATGAGGTACACAAAGACATCTCCGGTATCATCCACATCAGGCCGACCTCCCCTGCCCACGGAGCAGCCGTCCTGAAATTCAGTCCAGGTACGACCTCTAGATCGTCAATTCATCTTCTGGCACCGTTCATCTGTTCTGAATACCGCTTTCGCTCTCACGGCTTGTATAGAAGGCACAGGAGGTACTGCTCTATGAACGGCTGACGATACAACACAAGGATACAACATGCTGATACTAGGCCTACGCATGCGCAAACCGTAGGAAATCACCAGGGAAACAAAGATGGCGACGGGCTGTTGAAACAATCGAAGCGCCATCTTTTCCACCCACAGGTTGTAGATACAGACACTTTGCCCTATCGAATCCGTAAAAAGCCAACTGATTGACCCAGTTTCGAAGATTCTTGGCCTACTAGTGTAAATCTCAGAAGAATAGGTGTACGTACGTGCCAGCGATGATTGATCATAGCCCCCTGTCAATTCGTTTCATTAATCATTGTTATGGAAATTACGACAGAAACAAAAATAATGCTTGGCAATTTCCGAATGTTATCATAATTGTCGAATGGCTCCAGAATGCTCATAGTACCAAAACACTAGTACGGAAAGGTAGCCAAGGGTTTGGTTGTGGATGGGTGAAGCATGAGAACAAAAAAGCAGAAAAACGTGTTCCTCAATCAGCGATATCGTATTCGCGTGACGATGTTTCAGGATATGGAGATCCGGTGTAACAGTAATCAAAGTCCCCTAGAATCGAAGTCCGTTTGTAGGCCTTTTGTTAAACGAGGAATTAGGACATACATGTATGGCTATAGAAACCATTACCATTAGAATATAACCTCACAATCGCAGACTGACTTTTGCCGGTGTAACTTGGACTTTCATTCCAAGGACATGCAGGGAGACCATTTCTTTCACACTGGTCATATTCTGACGATTCCTGCTCCTAGAATTGCTGATCAAGGTTGTGAGCACTGACGTACACAACCTGTATTTCTCTTGGGAGCTAGGCCTAGAAGGCGGCGGCTTGGGCAACTCCCAACGTGTTCTCGACATAGGCCTATATGAAAAGATCGCAGGACAACATGCATCTTATAAACATCATGTCCAGAATCAAGTTGGGAGTTGCTTCCTTCACCATTCTCTGTATCTCCGTATTAGAGGCAACCCTTGCCGAATCCCCTGGGACCCTTGAGAAAGGTCTAATCGTCCATGGAGGAGAGCTGAAGAAAGTGACAATATTTAGGAGGGTAAAGATCACCCTGCCTGTCAGCTAGCTGCAGCTTCAGCCCCTCAAATCCAGTCTCCTGGGCGTAAAGCCATGAAAGCCCGCTTTGGAACTGCAACCTACGACCATCTTCTACCAGCATCAAAAATATCAAACAGACACTGTACCTGATTTCTTACAAAACTCAATGTTATTACACGAATTACTCCGATTATGGCTACCCCCTTGATTAACACGTACTGTGTCACAGTTTGGAAACCATAAAGGTATCTTTGATCAAGGAATGGTATAGTCGAGCCTTTTGCCTGTTGTAAAAGATAGCGAGAGTGGCAGCCCTCTCCCGCGAGTCCAATCAGCTTCCCTATTATGATAGCCGGGGGTCCATCGGATACGAAATGTTAACTCAATTTGTGGAGAGTACATCTTTACCACACTGATGTTTGGTTGCAGGTATGACGGCTGACCTTTTATCAACGGTTAATTAATCTCATTATCTTGGTTCTGGAATGATGGCCAGTAACCATAAAAGGTTGTTGGCTGTGGCTACAGTTGTGGTTGGAAAGACACGCGCGCTACAGTTGTGGGTATAAAAGACACGTGTGTGTAATATACTTATTCATATCGTATTATATTAGTCTGATCTAATGATGGTAGGTAAGCAGTGTTTCCGTGATGATACCAAATATAACAGGCACCAAGTTAAAGGGGCACGGTATGCGATCTAAACCGGTGTTTTGACTGCCGACGTAGAGGGAGCCACCTAGCGACAGCAATACGAACCATTACAAAATGTACGAGTACATCGGGTCCATTCGCCGACAACGTAGTTAGTCCATGGGATTGTAGAGTGGCGCGCACGGCGAAGGTGGCGCCAGCTATCGAGAAAAAGTTGAATACCGGATTCCTTAAACAGAATCTTCCGTTGTATCGGCAAGCCAAATCGTCCATCCGCCCTTCACCTGAACTTCGTAGTAAAGAAGCATCCTCCCATGGCAGGGCTTTGGTCTCGCTCCTCTTCATACACTCGCATACACACGCGTGGAGTGGATGAAGAGGAGTGAGGTAAAAACCGCTGTCGGAGAATGGTGTTCTGCTTACACAAGGAAAATCAGGGTTACGTATTGCAGAACACTTTCAGTTCATTCCATCGTAACACCTAACACTGAAAATCGCTGTTCTGCACAAAGTAACCTGATTTTCGATGTTCGTTTTGTAAGGCTACTGTCACACTGAAGTAGTTCTCAAAACGTCCTACCCCGTCCTAAAAAATCGTAAAACGGGCTAGAACGTGAACGTTGGCCGAATAATGTCTCGAAGTTCTGGAGCAAGAAGTTCGTAGAAAGACTGTAAAAAGTTGCCACTACGTCCACTCACACAGTTCGAGCCCGTTCGGCAACATTTTCAAGAACGTACTGAGAACTAGTTCAGTGTGATGGGGGCATGAGGGCACACGAATTTGTACTGTTTATGACAAAACATTTCATAATTTCAGGTATGATGATCCTGGGAACCCTCGAAGAGTCACACGACCACAGACAGGAACGAAAGGCCTCGGCGTGTTTGACTGGAAGTGTTCAATCATTGGCTGAAACAACAGCATCGAAAGCTAAACCACCGACTACGTTCAAGCAGTTGTATATACCCTAGCCAGCGAGTGTAGGCCTACTCACCACAGTGCAAGAACGTGGGAACCAATCCGAACACCTGTTACTCACTAAGGAGTAGAATGATTGGTTGATGGAAAAGGTGATTGTTAGGGTTAGCCTTATATCTTAACACAGAGGATACACGTCCACGATTTGGCACTCGACAGGCCTCTACTATGACAGCGCGAAATCTGGATCCTGCAAGGAACACTCCATTCGTAGCTTACACCATTGCCATCTATACGAATATCAGTGACTGCCAGAACACCTTTATTTCTCTTACGCTAAGCAACAAGAGAGGAACCTACCGCTGACATCGTGAATTAAGCTCGTTGCCTCCCTCAAGTTCGCCTGGCGACCGATGGAAGGCTTCAAGCCACACCATGTTTAATTCAGAAAGTGCGTTATACGTTCGCCGACTTAGTGCAGTGGAAATGTACTATGCTCTGACTGCTCATATTGGCAAGAACGCCCTGTATTTTGAGCTATATTTCTTCTTGGGCCTACTATCGTGAGATATTTCAAATTACTTGTTAAAAGATGGCCCCAGGTTGATACGGAGTGGTACAGGCTTGTAATGATAGACTAACACGAAGTCATTCGTTTTGTTGATGGCATTTATGACATTTGACACACAGAATTCAACTACAATTTCTCAACAGGCTTTGCATGTATAGTCTGTCGTGGGCACAACAGTAGGCCTACCATGATTTCAAGCTCACTGAACCAATATCACAACGAATGATTTGGGAAGGAAAGTCCGAGAATTCCATCCCAGGAAAGAATGCAGCGTGGATTGTAACTGCATGACACGCCGAGGTTACACTGGGCATGGTAAACAGACTTGTACAAGAAATGAGATTCGTATCCCCTCAGTTCCAGCCACTTTTTTCTTGACATCCTCGTGTGAGTTTTTCTTACGAAAGTAACACACCGGGACCTTATTCACGAAGTCTTCGTACATGTAACTTGGCGAGTCTGCATGCAAATCCCTTGTTGCGCCGAGAGTGCAAAAGAGGGTGCTCGCAAATGGACAAAATGTTATCAATGCTTTTGTGCTATTCCCAAACTAAAGATTCAACAGAGAGGAACATTTTGTGGAAATGAGCCGAAGCCCAGCATGATACGTCAGTTGAACGTCTACTGAGATTTCACGAAGCGGGAACTTCTTCGTGTTCTCACAGACCTGTATGGAGAACAGGAATCTACACATACGTTTATTACCACCTCCATTCGTGCGTGCTACGTCATCAAACACCGTGCACTTTGCCGATGACTCATCAGTTGCGCGATTCTCAGCCTCGTGCAAATCTTTGCCGCCCGTGTAGGCCTAATCTTTTTTTGAACGCATATCCCCATGACCAGCCCACCCAATAAAAACACAGAACCAGTGTGCAGGACAGAATAGTTTTTTTTACAT
Organism: Notospermus geniculatus; assembly: GCA_002633025.1. Classification (NCBI taxonomy): domain Eukaryota; kingdom Metazoa; phylum Nemertea; class Pilidiophora; order Heteronemertea; family Lineidae; genus Notospermus; species Notospermus geniculatus. The sequence goes on from NMRB01000869.1 coordinate 222,964, forward strand.
CTGCTTAAACTGTCGTACTGATTAAAATGTACATGAACAATACAATTTCATAGCGATATTGACCAGGATAGGACGTATTTTTTGAAATATAAGTCCATGAATCTGCCGGGTCGCTGCTTTCAGGTGGTATAAAATTGTTCATTTGTGAGTGCCGCAAGTCCATTTCACGGGTTACTAACTTCGTACATGTATTAGCAGATAGGGGGCGTCTCTCACCGGCACGAAGCATTCACAAACGCAGAATGACATGTGCATGTACACGTACATGTACATGTGTCACAGACACTGCATTACTGACAGCACCTTTTCGTTTTTCAATTACTTTGGCTTTGAGAACAACAGCATGAACAAAGTTGACTTGCTTGCGTATTCCGTGATCACACAATACATTGATATTTACAAAAGTATTTCACAATGTTACCTCACCAATACCAGAAAATTATACATAGTGTGCTGGCTAATACTTGATTATCGACAACAGGTCATTAACCGTTCGTGTTATTATGGAGACTGTACATTCCATCCAAGCCAGGCTCATAGTACATAAGGGAGTAAGAAATAAAAGCGAAAAATAATAAGTGGGAAATTTTGCACTTTTGCGCGAATTTTTCAATTTCTCAAATTGGGAGAAAATATTTTCCTAGGTTGAGAAATATCGCCTGAAAAATCAGAAAAAATGTCATGTCATTTTAAGAAAATTTCTCAAAATGGGAAAAAAATTTCTCCCAATCTAAGAAATTGAAAAATTCGTGCAAAATTCCAAAATTTTCCCACTCCTTATTTTCCACTTTTATTTCTTACTCCCTTACATATGAATGCAGTTACAGATCACTTGGCTATTACATAATTAGTCCTCGATATCATGACAAAAATTTTCATTTCTGGCAAGGGTTGTGAAAGAGTTTAATTCTTGACGACAACTTGTCGTACTTGTTAATTGAAGGTTGTAAATTTCCTCGCAAGAAGACTGGAATAAAAAATCATGGAATCTGCACATACTACATCATTTACCCTTTCACTGGCCGTGGCAATCTCATCAGAAGCAGAACAACAAAACGTTACGATGACCCTACCACACTGGAAAGTATTCACTGGAAAGCAGTCCACACTGGAAATTATTTCACACTGGAAAGTATTCCAGTATTACAGTATCCAAACTAGAAAGTATTCCAGCATTCCAGTATCCACACTGGAAAGTATTCCAGTACCCACACTGGAAAGTATTCCTTCACAGTGAATACTTCTTAGTTGATAGGATAGGAAGTTTTCAATCTTTTTGTACACAATTGCACATTGGGCAGAATATACCTGGACAGTGAAAGGGTTATAGGTGCAGCATTCGGTCTACACCTCAGTTTTTTATTGCAAGACGTGTCAAACGTCCTTAGAAGTTGCTGCGTAGAAAAATTCCCGTTGAAATCAATTCACGTGGCTTTACAGCAGGACGCCGAACATTTCAATACATTTTGCACTGTGCACTGCCGTAGTATTTACTGTACATAAAACTCCTATAAGGCATAATGCTTTTGTTTCCTCTAAGACTGGTTACGTTGCACGTCTGTTGTCTCCGCTGTGGTTTTTCTAGCATAGGTTCCTTTTTTCTTGCCTGTTATGGTGAGTTGAATCTGACGTCATGTCTCAGTTCCAAACTACGGTCGTGCTGCGAATAGAATCGTTGTAATACATTTAATGTAATACTGCAGTGTAGATGATGTTCATGCATTTAGCAAATTCCTCATTATATCATGTAAAACCCAAAACTTTTGGTAAAAAATCTAGGTTTTTGTGGTCGTATTCATAAAGCGGTTCCATCGTTAGAACCGTCTTAGGCCGGTTCCAAGTGTGGTCAACCACTGCACTTGGAACCGGCCTAAGACGGTTCTAACGACAGAACCGCTTTATGAATACGACCCTTGTTGTTTATGATTAAGCGTATGTGCATACACATGTACATGTACATGCACAGCCCTAGGCAAGAATACACCAAAATTGCAGCTGTACGGTCACAGAGGTCCGGCATTGCCGATGTCAAGCTTCGCCTGTTGGTGATGGTCAGCATTGCTGACCACACAGCAGGCTGTTGATACCTTCGAATCTAAGTCCTGACGCTGACGTTTTTGATATGATAATGTTGGAGAAGCTTGACCCAATGGCAAAGCCAGGTCGCCATGACCTCACAACTGACCTCACAATTTTTTTGTATATCACCTAACATCACAAAGTAGCACTATTGTGTCGAATGAAATGGTCCATGGACCATGTGCTCACCTGCGTGAAAGTTCCAGAAAAACAAATGACAAATGTTAAATCGAAATGTTCCAGGGGCCTTCAGTTCCAGGGTCATACGATTATGGTCAAAATTTCAGTGAACATTCCAGTGAACACTAACAGTTCAGGAGTTACTGGACTTTGAACTTTGGTTTTGGCCACCTGGTGGCCAACCCAAGAATCAAATCGGACCGAAACTTGGTGTCATAGGTTATCTGACATAGGGGTATATATGTACCAAGTTTCAGGTCAATAGCACCCGTGGTTACGAAATGTACCACCAAAAGGCAAAATTTTGATCTTTGACCTCTGTGACCTTGAAAAGTAGGTCAAATCAAAAACCCGTTATATATGTAATGTACCATCAGTAGATACACCTACGATAAAAATTTGGAGGTTATCCAGTCTTTAGTTCAGGAGTTACTGCACTTTTCGTGTTTTTGGTTTCTGCCACCTGGTGGCCAAACTAAGAGTCGAATCGGACCGAAACTTGGTGTCATAGGTCATCTGACATAGGGGTATATATGTACCAAGTTTCAGGTCAATAGCACCTGCGGTTACGAAATGTGCCACCAAAAGGCAAAATTTTGAAGTTTGACCTCTGTGACCTTGAAAAGTAGGTCAAATCAAAAACCCGTTATATATGTAATGTACCATCAGTAGATACACCTACGATAAAAATTTGGAGGTGATCCAGTCGTTAGTTCAGGAGTTATTGCACTTTTTGTGTTTTTGGTTTCCGCCACCTGGTGGCCAAGCTGAGAGTCGAATCGGACCGAAACTTGGTGTCATAGGTCATCTGACCTAGGGGTATATATGTAGCAAGTTTCAGATCAATAGCTCCAGCGGTTACGAAATGTGCCCTGCTAACGGACAACGACTGACGACGACGGACGACGACAGACGACGACGGACGACGAACGACGACGGACGACGGACGCAGACCCACGACAAGAGCTCACCCCAGGTGAGCTAAAAATGTCACGAACAAATTTTAATTTGTTCATGAAAAAGCATTAAAATGCTTTAAAAGCATTAAAATGCTTTTTTGAACAATTTTATGATGAAAACATTGGCCTCCACTTACTTCTTTGATTATTCCTCCTTTTTCTCCGCCTCTGTAAATAAGGGGAAACGTATTGTTACATACAAGGTCGTTGTACACACACCTTCTTGGGTGCGTTCTTTGAAAATAAAAGCAGTTGTTACGATTACTACCGTGGTGTATTGTGCAGGCACTTCTATCATTTGGTCACATGAATAACGACTAGCAAATCTGCTTTTACTTCAGATTTGTACAGTATTGCCTTTTGCCTTTGTGTTGCAAAATTCAAATTTAAAAGCATTTTTACCAGTTTTTATTCATATGACCCATTGTCACTAGGAAGACGAGGTGCCATACCCCGGCACGCTGCTTTTAACAATCAACAGTGCAGAATTTTATTCAAGGGAATGATCATAGTAACACGGAGCTGGTGGGCGGCCATCTTTGTAATTTACAACGACCTTGGAACCCATTGTGTTTTGGGTTCGTATCCATTCGTTGGAAGAATATCTGTTGACTCATTGTGCTGGATATTTATTGTGATTATTTGATATCCAGCTGTTTGCAGGACGTGATTTTGCTCAGTGTAATGTGAGGATTCATACATCAGTATCAGACTTCAATAACAATTTAGGACTTTAAAAAAGACTCTCGATTTAAAGATCTACATTCGAACTTTTTTGGTCAAAACAAAACAGTGTATCCAGAAACAACTACAACATTGAGGTTATACCTTATTTTTTTTCTGCCGATCGCTTTACAAAGCTGGAAAATACCCCAGACCCAATTGGGTCGAAATTTCGCTTGTTGGAACTGCCGAACCCACCTTGTTCACTGTCATCAAAATTTGATCTCTTGGCAAAACTGCTGAAAGCTCCTGAGCCGATCTTGTCGAAGGGCCGCTTGGCAAAACTGCTGAATGCTCCTGAGCCGATCTTGTCGAAGGGCCGCTTGGCAAAACTGCTGAAAGCTCCTGAGCCGATCTTGTCGAAGGGCCGCTTGGCAAAACTGCTGAACGCTCCTGAGCCGATTTTGTCGAAGGGCCGCTTGGCAAAACTGCTGAATGCTCCTGAGCCGATTTTGTCGAAGGGCCGCTTGGCAAAACTGCTGAATGTACCGGCGCCGATTTTATCGAAGTTGCGTTTTGCAAATCGGGAGAAGGAACCACTGCCGATTTGATCAAAATTGCGCTTAAAGCTGGCGAATCTGCTGTGGCCGATGGGATCGAAATTCCGTTTGGTGAAACTTGCAAAGTTGCTGTGACCAATTGGGTCAAAGTTTCTCTTAGTGAAGCTGCTGAAACTGCTATGACCGATTGAGTCGAAGTTTCGCTTGTCCACGTCCCGGCCTGGGTGAATACTAGCGCCCCCTAGAGTGTCAAGCATTTCTCGGCGAAGTGGGTGAACGTTAGCTCCGCCTAGTGTGTCAAGAAATCGTCTCTCTTCATCTTGATCTGGATGGATTTCGAGGCCTAATGAGTCGAGTGTTTGTCGGCGGCCGGGATGGATTGAAGCACCACCGAGTGTATCTGGAAAGGGTACAAAAGAGTGCGAATTTTAGTCCAATGAGCAGAACAGTACTACAATCAGTAACTTCGCACTTTACCCAATCTCTAGAAACTAAACGAGGATCAACGAGCATTTTTTCACTCAACCACCTATAAATTTAACAGTTAGGAAGACCCTGCCACTGAAACAACCATCCTGAGGTAAATCGGTGCTCCTTACGTCAGCGCATGCACTTTGGGCGTATTCGAATCCCCATTCTTGACCTCACTCGTGCTGACCCAGTTCATGTATTTGGTGACTCAACTCAAGAACGGCAGTCTCGAACACCGAGAACGCAACCCGAGTCGGGTCAAGAACGAGTTGAGTCAGCAACTACATGAACACTGGGTCAGCACGAGTGTGGTCAAGAACGAGGGCTCGAATACGCCCGATGAACACTGGGTCAGCACGCGTGTGGTCAAGAACGGAGGATTCGAATACGCCCCTTGTGTCCAGTGACGAAGGGAGCGAACGCTTAGAACCACTGATTACCCCAGGATGGAAAAAACGGTGAGCCATCAGCAGAAAGTTTAGCTCACGTAGCTCAGCATCTCGAGATGCCAAAGCCAGGCGGCAGCACGCGTCGAGACATCACGCCGATAGAGAACGGCATTTCCGCACGGCGTGACACATCCTGAGGTAAATCAATGGTTCTTCTGCTCGCCGCTTCGCGGTGACGAAAGGAGTGAACGCTGGGGCTTCTGATATTCTCATGATGCGGCTTGACGCCGGTCAGCGGAGGCATAAAGAAGCTCCCAGTGCGTGAAATTTAAGTTACAATGACGGCACTCATGAGTGCACATAGGAAGGATCAAGATCTAAGGATGTTGTTTGAGAGCTCGGATCTTGAACCATCAGGTGCAGGATCCAAGGATGCTTATTGAGAACTCAGATCTTGAACCATATCAAGGGTTCATATCGTGACGACACTCGATTTACGGCGAAGTGATCGCAGGCCTTGGCATTTCATAACACCTTTTATGATGTTGTTGGGTTGTGACCCTTACCTAGTAAGTCGCGTACTGGATGAATGGAGGCCCCACCAAGAGTATCGAGAAGACCTCGATCTTCATCGCTCTTTTCCTCTGTGTTATCAATGAGCTGATCCAACGCAGCGCTATCAACAGATCGCTTCTCAACCTGCAAGTAAAAAAGCAGTTACATTATTTATTAGGAAAATATATGTGTCTGTGGGATTATTCCAGGAAATGTCTTGCAAAATTTAATCATCTCCTTCGTCAGGTTTGGCTGTTCGATGAAGCCATGGATTTTCTAGTTGGTGACACTGGCTCATAAAACTGAGTGTTTCTGTACGTGTATTAATAATTTTTTGGAGGTGAAATGCGTTCGTTCACATCAGCAGCCGCCCTAGAACAAAACATCCGGAGCCATTCCATAAAAAGTCTACCCCAAGTGAAAATGCATGGACATGTACAGTACATCCTTTCTTGGTTGCCAGTCTGGGGCAATAGGAGAAGTCAGCCGCGCGTATTGCCAAAAGATGGCAGCAAAGTTCTAGCGGACCAATACACAGGAAAATCCACGTGGATTGGTGCTCGATCAAGAATGAATGGGTCCGCTGTATGCATTGAATTGGGCCGTAGTGACACCTATTGGTCAACTCACTGACAGCTCCTATTAAGCTGCCAGTGTAGCGCAATGGAAACGCCTCCCTGCGCCAGAGTTTCCGCGTTCGATACCCCGTTGGACCTGTTTCCCATGAGATGGAGAAAGCGATTCTCTTTGAAAATGCTGTTTTTTCCGGGTAATCCGGTTTCCTCCCACATCGTATTTTTCATTGAATTCGCCCACATTTTCTGTAGGGTTGATAATGCCGTATTGGCAGGCGGCTTTTTATCCCTCTTCTTAAAAAGATGTCTCCGTATTGAACCATAAACTGTCTCAACGAGAGAACTTTTGACAGCAATGACAAGGTATGGTTGTTCTGAACAAAGTGGACGAAACGACTATCCCCACGTACACAACAAAACAAACCCCATCCGCCATTCACGTAAGACCACCGACTGCCCCAGGGGTCATCTTCACCCTCATAACAACATTCCATAAATGGTCCAACACGCGAGTTCAAAGTGTCTCCATCATCCGCGAATGAGACCACTCATGCTCTTAATTAACAAAATAAGGTGATAATTAACTTAGGGACTAATTAGGCGCAAGAACAAAATTATAGAACATGGCGGGCGCTTTGCCTAAGGTTTAGCAAAATTACGTTCGATTTCCCTCGCAAAGACTGCTGAGCCTGTGAGTTAGGATAATCAGGCTTTAACATCAGAGGGATGGGGGAATTCTGTCTCGCCTCTCCGCCGTTCGTTAACCTGGACATGTAACCCTGAATCTTAACGGTACGGTCGACATTCGATCGAAGCCCGAGGAGGTATCATTATACGGCGAATCACTTTCGCGGTTCCCTGCGGGTATGCAACATGTGGACCCTCTGAGACCAGTCACATGGTGAGAAAATGAATTTTAGTGAAATACAATTCCGTCGGGCGAAGAGCGGAAGTCTTTCCAGTCAATATTTAAACTTTTTTTTGGTGTAAAATATTTCATCATAGGGAAGAAACGTATCTCCATTTTCTGAGCCACATTGATTTTGCTACTAGCGATTACAAAAAGTGTTATTAGCGAATACAGTCATTGGTATTAGAGAATCCATTAACACTAACAGTCTGACGCCGTGTTCACAACGGACTTTTTAACCGCCACTCGTTCCGCATTACAGTGCTCATTTTGTTCGGCCAATCTCAGTATGTAGGCGTACTGCATGTTGCAAAGATGTCAAAACTGCAAAAATCCACCTGTTATTCAAGAAATCGCATTTTCGGCCCTTGGCGGCCGGACTAGTTCGGGTTATGTGTGTGGCGGTACAGTTTTGAATACCTCCTAAGCCGGTGATCCACTGTTGCGATTTCGGCTTGAGACGGGGTTGCGTTCCCTTGCGGTTCCCTTATATGGCAATCGGAAGTCCTTATAAGGTAACCGCAAGGGAACGCAAACCCGTCTCAAGCCAAAATCGCAACAGTGGATCACCCGCTTTAAGGACTCAAACCACATGCGCTTTCTACGCTGTGTTTGGCAGTAAAGTCCTCTGTATTTTTCCTCCGCTGAATTCATACAAGTAGGCCTAAGTCCATGAGAAAAATGAACCGCAGTGAGGAACTCTTGTAACTTTTTATCCCGACAGGTCGGCGCTGCGGGCGGTACCGAAGACGTCAAAAACAGAGCAAAGCAACGCAATGTCGTCGCGTCAGACCGTCCTTGACGCAGTGCAACACGGACCGAGTCGTCGAAAAAAGATACAACCGCCTGCCGGTAGCGGTAGATCTGCAGGAGAATCCTATTCCGGAATACGGTTTGATATGAGCTCAGCGTGAATGTTCCAATTGAAAACACCGGAATACGTAATGAAAGTGATGACAAGAGTATCAGCTCGGATCTCAATCAATCTCCCCGATCAGAGCACAAATCAAAAATAAATTGATTACCCGGTTTTGTCATCAATACACACCACCGTAATAAAATTGATCGAGGAGCTATTAAAGTTGAATCTAAAAGCAAATTTAGCCTCCCACGCACAGTTCGGTACTTTCAGCGATTAAACCCCATTGTACATGTACATGTTCATGTACATGTTCTGGTCCATTCGTCATCTCCTTCTTTTCTTTGTCTGTCCCCACTATTTGCACTGTTTATTGTTTTTCAAGCCGATATAATGTATTTTTATAAGCCTAAGGCTACAATAAACATTTTGATTTGATTTGATTTGATTTGTAGGCCCTACTTCCAGTTCAACAAAACACAGGTACCGGTACTGGCTGGCAAAAAAGCGTAGGTCTCGTCAATTTCTAGTACTACATACTAGAATATAATAGTTGTCCACTCTGTTGTCTCATACTACAGTTTATTTATAAATCAACCCTTTATAAGTCAAATCGCCTTCGGTGATCTTTTATAATGAGGCTCATCAGTTGGCATGTAGTGTAAAAACGACACGTTTTATTCTTCTAGACCAAAAATACATGTACTACAATACCTTCCTTCAGGCTGCGGAAGATGGGGGTAGACAAAATGCCATTCAGTACTTTGTTCATTTTTTGCACTTGTGCCAAGTTGAGTGCGGACAGTAGCTATAAGGAAAGTACCGGTAGTTGGCATCTGATTCTCACCAGTCTGTCTGGCCTGACGCCCATCAAGCCTGGTTTGAATCCATCACATTTCCCGCTTCTGAGGAGCTCAGTGGCTCAGCCAATCATCGGTGTGCGAAGGCAAATCGACGTGCCAATCACAATCCGTGTTACAAATGTGTGCGGGAAGACAAAAGAAAGTGCCGAACGGCGATTTGTTTCACGAGTTCTGAGTGGCCTGGAGGCGGGGTCAAGTAGTGGTCAGATTCATTAATAATTTATAAGTTAACGCAAACGATGACATGATTGGGACAAGGCTAAAGACGCACGGTCGTTGGCGTTGTTTGGAAAAGATGTAGTTGGTGATGCCGTAAGTTAGAAAAATGTGGAGTGAATCAGATCCGTATCCGAGACGTATCATTGCCAGGGGTTTACTCAGGTGAGCTTTACTTTTGTGCGAACGCCTCCAGGTGTCTTATCTTTGTTGGCGACAGTGGGCCGATTTAGACGTTTGGTAAGTTAACCATTGGTTCCACCAAAAATAGACGGGCATGCGAAAAATGTACAACTAAATTTTCACCAAAAAGCCCCGTTTTCTAAGTTCTGTATAGCGCTTACTATCCATCCAAACAGGGCGTTTGGGCGAAAATTTAGTTAATGTAATGTACACTTTTCGCATGCCCATCTATTTTTGGTGGAACCAATGGTTACATAAAGTATATAAAGTCAATTTCCAGAATATTTAGCAAATTTTCGAAAATTTGCTAAATATTCTGGAAATTGACTTTACATGTACATGTATATACTTTATCATATTGTGTGTCAATTTTTGTGCTCTCCTTCTCTTTGAACCAATGGTTAGCTTAGCAAACGTCTATTAAATCGGTCCAGTGCCTGTTGAATGGTATGAAATAACACAGCGCCTGGAGAAACACTTTGGAACACGACAGTTAGCTTGGAGGAATCCGGACGTACACCCTCTCACTATCACTCGAATTAATCCTCGCAAATATATCGTGGAGGAAGGAATAAAGTCTATGTGCGTCACTCTCCGATCACCTTGACAACAAGATCAAGATACAAACCAGAAAAATCATTTCCATCAAAATGAAATCAATGAAAATTCATCTGTCGTTCAATTAAGATACGTTTGTGTGTTTACTCTTTACTCGTACATATGCAAGACTTTGAGATATCTTATCAATAATTGATCAGCGGCGTGGATTTTGTAACACAAGTTTGTCAGAAAAGCGTAGACGTTGACAGATGTCATAAGAAAGGAAATATGATGTTGACTTGAGACTGAAAGCAACAACAAGCAAAGAGAGTGGTCAATATTAGCTCTTATTTCAAGAACGGATTATTATTTCACGATTCCTAATTAGCTTTCGGTACAGGCTGTACCAAAAGTCACCCTAAGTGATTCTTAGCTCTCTACGTCACCGTGGTTCGCTCCCTGCATCTCTGTTTTTAGTGCCCGTCACCGTTCTTAGCGCTCGTTCCCTACGTCATCGTTCTTAGGTCACGTGCCAGGAATTGACCAATCAGCGTAAAAGTAAAAAGTAAAAGTAGATCTTTAAAAACCTGGTTTTCTCCATTTATCATAGTTAATATCGGGTAAAAGGCATTTAAATATTCTGTTTGACACAGAAATAATTAAGAGAAAAATATTTTTCAACTTTTGAGAAAGTTATAGTGACTGCATCATAAGCCTGCATCATAAGCCTGTCTTCCAGTGGTGTTGAATGTATTACTCCGCCGATTTGGAGTGGCTGCATTGAAATATCGTGCGAAATTACCCCTCATATTTTCGAAGATCTTCTAATACGGATTTACATAGAGGATTCTAAAGCCTTTGATTCACTTGTCGTGAACAGAAGTAAAAATATCGACGTAAACAAGATAAATGTCGACGTAAACAAGATAAAAAAACATGAAAACATGTCGACAACGTGATGGATACATCAATTTAATACCCATCACTTTTGAAATACGGCAGCCATTAAAGTTTCCAACTGACATTATGATAAGATGAGGTTCGTTCCTTCCTACGGATGAACTTAATCTTTTCCCTGATTTAAAGAACACGTTTTGCTTCAGGTTTTACGTATTCTAAAGTTATTTTACATCCCACAGTAAACTAAGACGCCCGTTTGATCAGCCTTTGACGAGCATTGTCACATTTCTTGATCCGATTTGGAACACAAGTTGCTCTTGGCTGGACATACGTCTTCTCATTATGATCCTAATTAGACCGTTGTATCAAGGGTGTCACGGCGCTCGATTCCGGTCGCCGCCCTGTTGTAGATGTAGGTTTGCAACAGCCTGCAGCACTAAGACGTGCGGTATGTGGTATGCCTTCATAATCCTGCCCTGACGAAGAAAGTTGTTGAGGATGCGTCTACGTGGGTTGTAGACAATAAATTGAACGACTCTGTCCGGCTATATTCTGTAGTTTTAAAACAAATTGATTGGTCGGAGTGATAGCACGCCAACAGATCCATTAGTACCAAACCGCAGGAACACCTCCTTACTTGCAATAGCCAGAAGCTATGTAAGCGAGACAAGTGTCACCGATGACGACCCGTCAAATGCCATCACGATCGCTGACAATACTTTTCACAGTCACTTACATCCCACTTTATGTCCCTATAAATTTATAGCTCCAAATATGTCTAAGTTTTAGTTTTAGGGAACATTTTGGAGATGACACGTTTTTTCTGAAACACGCTGTAGTAGGCCACCATCTTTGTTGAAAAGGAAAGGGGTCAGCGTTGTCGTAGGCCGAACCGAGTCGTGGTGGAAACTCAAAAGCAGCACGCCCCATCAATTGATGTTGTACGTCCCAAAACGTGCTGCTTTTGATTATATCAAAATGTGTACAAAATCAATTTCACAGTCTGTTTGAGAGAATGACCTTACATGTAAACGTTGACGACAAAACGGTGAAAAAAGTCAAATTATTTCACGTTATGACGATCGAGCGATTTTCATTTGTATGCCAACCAATATTTAGATTTCAAATAGGAAAATATAATGAATGAATCCTGAGGGAACAATATTTCACTTTTGAGAGCAATCGATCGAACCTGTTTAGAGTAGTGTTTAGTATACGATGTATCAACTGTCGAAAGTAATTTGAAATTACAGCCCCATTGCCAGGAAAAGCATTTGATGGAACAGACTGAATCCCGATTGAATTGAAGTGAAATAAGCCGTCTGATTCATAGCCGCCTGTGCGAGACATTAATGGCTGAAACAATGGGTGCATGGAAATTGAGGATTGATTTTACGATCGTCACCCCGACGCGATCGTAATTGGCATAGAGACATTTCGACGATTTAAGAGATGCCGAGTTTCATTCAACATGCGCTCCCAATGGTGCAATGAAGGATAGCCATTCATAAATTTCTCTTCTACGTCTCTAAGGAACCATTATCACTACCATCACGTTCGTACTTATAATCAGTACACTCGTATACCATTCTTGGCACGGAATTCAACTGGGAAAATCGCAACTTCATTAGTCCAAAGGCGAAGGTGATGACACTTTACGTGCGGAATGAAGAGACCGTTTGACTTTTTATGCCGACAGGGCGGCGCTGCGAGCGGTTGTGCCTAAGACGTCAAAAACAGAGCAAGCAATGCACTAATGTCGCGTGACGACAGCCTTGACGCACTGCTACAGGGAAGACACGTCGAAAAACAGGTACGACCGCTCACAGCGCCTGCAGGTGGTGGCAGTTTGCAGGTTCCCAATTCTCCAATAAAACTTCGATCACCTAGCTGGCCGAGAAAGCCCACGACAGAAATTTTGGACCAAGGTCAGATATCGTGATCTGAACAAACTTTGTTCATTGAGGAATCTTCGTTTACTGACGAACCCTCGTTCACTCACGAACCTTCGTTTACCGACAAACCTTCGTTCACTGACCAACCTTCGTTCACTGACGAATCGTCGTTCACCGACGAAACTTCGTTCGCTGACCAACCTTCGTTCACCGACGAATTTCGTACACTGACGAACCTTCGTTCACTGACCAACCTTCGTTCACCGACGAACTTCGTTCACTGACGAAACCTCGTTCACTGACAAACCTTCGTTCACCGACAAACCTTCGTTCACCGACGATCCTTCGTTCACTGACGAATATTTGTTCGCCGACGACCCTTCGTTCACTGACGAACCTTCGTTCACCGACGACCCTTCGTTCACTGACGACCCTTCACGATCCGACCCTTCACCGACGACCCTTCGTTCACTGACGAACCTTCGTTCACCGACGAATTTCGTACACTGACGAACCTTCGTTCACCGACGAACCTTCGTTCAGGGACGAACCTTCGTTCACCGATGAACCTTCATTCACCGACGAACCTTCGTTCACCGACCAACCTTCGTCCACCGACGAACCTTCATTCACTGACGAACCTTCGTTCAGTGAAGAACCTCTGTCATGTTATATTTGCTAATGACGAGACTAATTATGGTTGGATTCATAGAACGGTGTCATAACTGACCTCGGGTGAGTTCCAAATATGATACCTCACGATCCCTTCCTTACGGGGTCGTCTTATTATTATGGTTCCCGATCATCAAGATCGGGAACCATATTGTTTTTGGTCATGGTGTCTGTGTATCTGTGTGTGTGTGTGTCTGTGTGTGTGTNTGATAATTTGAAATATCTCTGCCTGTGGTAGAGGTACAGGCAGAGGCATGATGTACCTTTGTTACCTAGTACCTTTATTACCTAGTACCTTTTTGCCGAGTACCTTTTTACCTAGTACCTCTATTACCTAGTAGGCCTACCTTTTTACCGGTACCTTTTTACCGTGCCTTTTTATCTGACCTCTATCAATGTGCCTTGATCTCTATCAATGTACCATACATGTACCGGTAGAAGCACCTGTACTATCGGGAACCATTCGACATTTACAATGTCATCTTGTTCAGTCAGTATTAATTACGCATTAAGCACCATCCGCGAGGAAAACGAGCGGGTAGTTTACGGACTGCGGATGAATGGTGCATCCGATTGATTTGTAATGGCTGGAGATCGTTATGGAGGGAGACACCTTCCATGTACTGCTCAATATTCCGTCGGTATGACGTAAGTGACCGACGGAATTCTACGACACGTGGTCACGACGCGTTTAGTTGTTTCACAGTGATCGGCTCTCCCGTAATCATTTCCAGTGAACACGCGGCAAGAGTCCCGGGTGTAAGGTTTTTCAGTGGTGGTCCGTGTGCCAGTGTGACATTCCAATAGATTGACGGAATATGCGGCGACTTGACAATGAGCGACACACAGAGAAACAGCGAGTCTGTTTCCCAGTGTGTTCCGAACAATGGTAATCGCACAAAAAATGGCCACACTGAAAAAAACATTACACCGCGTTCGAATCCACTGCACCTCGGGCATGAGATTAACCATCCCTGGCTCCGGTGTCTGTCCATGGGACACTAACCGTAGTGCCTTGTACCTTGTGCCTTTGCAAGGGCGAGTGCAAAACCCGTCCAAGTGAGGAACACGAATATAGCTTGTGATGGCCTTCCCCAGGGCAAATAATGCTTTGACTTCGGCACTGGATGGAAGACAAAACAATAGGGAGGTTTTGAAATCAAACGATAAACGTAGACATTAACGACAACGTTATTTTGGTACCAAAAATGCAATATAAAATCTGGTGAATTTGTAGTATGAAAAATAACGCTGTCGTAAAGTTTACGTGTATCGTTTGATTTCTAAACCTCCCTATAACCTTTTACCGTACGGTCAGCTGAATCGGACTGAAACCAACCCCAGAAATCATTAACAACGACACCATAATGTCGAGTTTATTCTCAACTCCTTCAAAGTACACCTTACATCTTGGAACTATCCTCCTGCCTTCCATGACCTCAAGCAATATTGATAACACCACCGTCATGATATCAGACAAATGGATCCAAGTATTGTTTGGCTGAAACCAGATCCCTGTACCCAGAGATAAGAAACTTTAAAAGGGGCATCCTTTAATGTTTAAACTTTGTATCAATGGCCGGGAAGAAATCTATTGATGAGTTGATGGCGTTAGGGTTTTTAAGGGTCGTGTTACGACAGCAACATCTCTAAGTGCATGAGAACTTCGCGGGATAAACTAAGGAGTTGGAAATGGATTCAAGATGGTCACACAGCAACGTCTGCCTGGAATATGCAAGCCATGTAGTCTCGCGCAGCCAGCCGTTTAGTTCCGCAGTACTGCTACACCAATCTTGACACTAGAGGGTCTTGGGACGAGGTTCAACCAACACCCTCTAGTATCGTTCGAAGGTTACCATCTTGAAAAGTAGCGCAGCGGAAGGTTAAATGGAAAAATATCTACCAATTGTGATCAGGCTCCTAACGGTAACTCCATTAGGAGAAGTGATGCGGTCAAACATGGCGGCGACTGGTCGATGACAGTGTCTATTTGTGTAACGTAGTGGAGAAAATCGGCACTGTTGTAGAGTTTGCTGCTACACAAACGACTGGCACAAAATGCCGTTATTGCTGTGATACAGTACATTGTGGGTAGTGCTGTAGCGTGTCACGTGACATAAAATGGCCCAGACGCTTATCGGATCCCCAGATTCGAAACAGCGGCTGGGTGACCGAGACTACAAGCCATGTGAAATCGACTGACATCGTGACGCATCCTCCCGCAGCAGGGTTTGGCCCCGCTCCTCTTCATACGCTCACGCACGAAGTTTGTGTGAATGAATGAAGATTAGCAAGGTAAAAACCCTGCTATGGGAGAATGTGCATCCTTCTCGTGTAGACATACACTTCATCTTGTATCTTGTTCTGAACATTCATTTCGGCAGCACATCACAGAATATGACAATCCCTTAAGACCGTCTTCAAGTCTTCAATCCAAGAAGAAAGTATCTCCTTTTCTCTGATACGTGTAAGTGGGCGTATTGACGATTGACGCAGTGAGCATATTGTGTAGTACCAAAAATGCTTACCTATTTTTAGTACTACGAAGAACACGCCGAATAGTAGAGAATAGAGCTCGTATTTCAACTGCACGTTCCCAACTGGGTGGAAATTGCGATACGTACATGTACTGGATGCCATTTCACCTGTTCGTCAAACACAGAAACATAACTGTCATGATTGTCACACCGTTACTTCAGAACTTTCCAGTCATTTCACCTTTTTATATGTTCAATGTATTTCTGCCTTGACCATCACGAACTCTCTGTTATTGTAACTCTATTTTACCACGGGCGGTCGACGCTGCGTCCATTACCGGCATTTTGTTGGAAAAAGCCTTCACACCTTGCTCTTCACTGACACTTCAAAGAGTCTTTTACACAGTCTGGTGCGGTGACTCGTCACTCAGCATGCCGAGGGGAATAACTATCTGCAGGACTGCAGTGGGAGGAGAAACCATCAACGGGAGTGGATTAAGATTTCAACTGAATGAACAAATTCCTCACCGCAGAACAAAATCCGACCTCAATTTATAGCCTGCGGTGTCGCATATGTTTATTTTCAATACATTTTTGTTGCCTTCCAGCCTCTGCGTTTGAGACAGAATGAATTGTCTGATAATTCCAATCACTACCCTTTGTCTTTTATCTTGAAATACCGGAATTACGTTGTCCAAACTATCAATACGTGCACCCCGGGCACACCATAGGATGAAATTACAGAACACTTCTATTTCATGCTAAACGCTTTCATCTTACTTCACTTAGAGCGCTTCACAATCATCAAAGTTGGCAAAAATAGACCACCGCAAAACAGTAACTCCGAAAAATAGGCAGAACTAAAGGATGCGGTTCTCTGGATAATTTTCATAGGTTGATAGAACTTTGATTCAGAAGAGATTTGTAGATTATGTTCAAGAGAATGAAATTCTATGCAACATGTAAAGCGTTTTTAATACTGCGGACGCAAAACAAGAGCGAGACGTAAAACTTGCTTAATATACTTTTACTTTTTTGTGCGTGGCGTCGATATTACCTCGCATAAAAGGAAGCGCTACTGCTAGCCGAGTGCAAAATGTTGGATTAATATCCTGGAACGTTAATTATTAGCCAATTAGCCACACCTTGATGACAGATAATGATTTCGTACGGTGTTTGTCTGGTCGAGAGTGGCTGCAGAATTGTCTGATGTCCGCCATGTCACTGCCCGGGATCCCCGTTGACGTGGTGTGAGGTATAAATGGCCGTAAGAAAGAAAGTCCGATCGGAAAACGTCGAATAGTCCTCGGCACAAAGGAATCAAACACAAAGGTTTAACTGCGAACGATGAAGTAACTGAGGGATACGCTTCGTGTGTTGCCACTAGATGTCTCTCACTGCCTGAATTTTGGCTTTACCTAATATGGAGGAACTTCAACTTTTTTTATGGTGAGGTACATGAATCTGACAACTTGACGTCTTGAAATCCATTTCTGAGGATAACAGAGCTATTTTCAGCACAATTAGTGTTCCATGTGCAAAGGTACGTAAGCCTATTCAAATGTACACAGACGACCCTGCGCTCTCATCGCTCGTGGGGTTCTCATTAATTCAGTCCTTTTGTATCATAAGATCAACTAATCGGAATTCAACAAAATTTGCACTAAACATGCAGAAGGGTCTTGCCTATCATATGGAAGAGTCGGAATGCAAATCTCTCTGGATATTGCCCACATTTATAAAATTTAAAATTTTAAAATTTTAAATCGAACCCGCGGCATCTCGGTCTCACGAGTCTGCCCACTACGCCACCTCGGCTTAAGTCACCCACAGCCTTTCTAAGCAGTCTAGCAATTTAAACATTACAGAAAAACACCCCAAGCAACGGTAACGCACCAGAAGTAGAGTACAGGAATAAAGAAAAAAACTGAAAATTGAAATTCTGTAAACTCGTACGAACGTGTAATATAATTACGTGGTATTTCATGCAGATAATTAGCCCTAACCTGGTTACGGATGGTAGCGAGAGCACCAGGGAGAAATTGGATGAAACTTATTTTCATTTTCTGTATCATGGAAGGTGATTTGAGAAGTTCCGTAACTCGAAATTGAAATATCGAGTGAGTAATTTTGTNCGCGGTGAAAATTAATTTTCACCGCGGTGGAAATATTTCCACCAGGTGGAAATATTCTCACCGCGGTGGTAATATTCTCACCGCGGTGGGAACTTCCAAAAATTTTACAAACCCCCAAGAAAAAATTATCGAATTGAAAAAAAATTGCAAATGTAAATATTTTTCATCAATGAGCTCTATGGGCCACCGTACCAACCTATACCCGTCAGGTAACAAAGTAAGGAACATGTACACCAAAATCGCCATTGTAAGGTCACACACAGATGGGGCGACCGCCACGAAACGACGATAGCACTAACAGGGCCTAACAGAGAAATTCTGTAATGGTAAAAGCCATTGCATACCTCTCTGTTAGGCACTGTTAGCGCTATCGGCGTTTCGTGGCGGCCCGCCCTGGGTTTGCCACTGGGATCTAGCTCCTCCAACTTATCACCAAAAGCGTCAGTGTCAGGACTTCGATTCGAAGATATCAACAACCTGCTCTGCGGTCAGCAATGCCGACCATCACCAACAGAAGAAGCTTGACACCGGCAATTAGGCCAGACCTCTGCTACCTACAACTGGGATTTTGTCGTATGCTTCTGCAGAAGATTTGCAGCGACGCACCAACATGACCGTCGAAGTCCTCGTAGCTCTCGGTGATTGGATTTGCGAAGCTTATTGGTATACCCACGGCAAAGTAATCGATTAAGCCACTCAAAAGCTAAGACATCGGCAAGGTGTGCCCATCAAGAACGGTAATTCGCGAATCCATGCAGAGGTGCAAAATTTCCGCTACAATTACGGCGACAGGTGGCAAAAAACTTCTCTGCTTGTTGGTTCTGATGTTTTTACCTACTTCTACCTGCCAATAACTATCAGGCCGGTTAAAAACTAACACTGACCCTGCCTCAGAAATATCGGTAAACCTGAGTTTGTTTCGGACAAAAAAGTCACCGCCGAAGTGCATAACCTCCACGCGATCGGCTAACACCATTATTATACTCGCACTTAGTTCACAACTGAAAAAAATAACGGCTTATGCTAGTGTCAGCTTGTCTCACGTTCTGTTGAAAATAGTCTGAATGGTTAGCTTTATGACATTGTCATGGATAGACAGCCACTTATCCCAGCAAATCCCTGTTCCAGGGATGCGCGGACGCGAGTGAAGGATTGGGACTTTCTCCGATAGCATCCGGAATGGTATCAAATACCGAGCCGTGCGCGGCCGATTCTATTGTAAAACTGTGACATATTATACACAAAATGTTCACGTTTCACTGACAGCGATAACGTGGAGGCAAAGAATGTTTTGCAACGTCACACAAATACCTGCACTCGCCGTATTATAAATCGAGCAAGAAGGTCAATACGACATGAACGACAGCCGAGAAGGCTCATTCAATCCTCAGTCTTCAAGCTTGAACCCCGAACTTCAATCTTCAAGCTTGAACCCACAGACTTCAATCTTCAAGCTTGAGCCCCAAGATTTCAATTGTCAGGCTTAAACCCCGAACTTCAATCTTCAAGCTTAAACCCCGAACTTCAATCTTCAAGCTTGAACCCAAGACTTCAATCTTCAAGCTTGAACCCACAGACATCTTCAAGCTTCCACTCCGAACTTCAATCTTCAGCTTGAACCCAAGACTTCAATCTCCAAGCTTGAACCGCCAACTTCAATCTTCAAGCTTAAACCCACCGACTTCAATTTTCATTCTGTCTTCAAACTTGAACTGAACTAGCTTACAACTTCAAGCTTGAACCCCAGACATGCCGACAGAATAAGAATGGCCGCGTCCAGAATGATCAGCGTTTTCGGAGACGACTTCACGCCGAGTCATGTCTGGGATTCGACTTCAAGCTTGAAGAAATTCGGGTTCAAGCTTGAGGATTGAAATCTGGAAGTTCAGGCTTGAAGATTGATGTGTGTGGTTCAGGCTTGAAGATTGAAGTCCTTTGGTTGAAGACTGAATGAAGTCTGTGGGTTCAAGCTCGAAAACTGAAGTCTGTGGGTTCAAACTTGAAGATTGAAGTCTGTCGGGTTCAAGCTTGAAGACTGAAGTCTGTAGTTCAAGCTCGAAGATTGAAGTCTGTGGGTTCATGCTTGAGCTTTGAAGTTCGGGTTCAGGCTTGAAGACTGACGTTCGAGGTTTAAAGCTTTGGAAACATTCGTTGGCAAGACGCTTCAACATTGTGCTGAACATCACAACAAGCAATGTTGGGATTTCTGACACTCGACTCTTTCCTTGTTTGTCTTATTTTCTTCTTTCATTACATATCTCATATACAGCGATATGAATCCCTGGACAATTGCCAACTGCCGCTGTCGGCGACCGTTTAGAGCTAATGATCTACACCTCGACAGAAACGTCTTTGGTAAAAAGACGTGAAAGATTCTCGCAGACAAGACAGGAGTAAAATATCAAATGTCCATAGTAACTTAAAGTACAACTTGCACAGAAAAATGATTCCTGGTTGTACACTGAACTCTTTTTAAAGTTAAGTATGCGGAAGTTTCATGCGACTTAGGCGAATAATCTTCCAGGTAAGTTCCAGTCGTCAACAACACTGCCAATATCGGTTTTTATACAAAGGAGGCAAATTATCACAAAGCGTTATGCAACAAAAGCTGTTTTAAACCGATAATAGAACCTATTTTATGTTGTTGGCATTTGGAAGCGGTTGTTCACCTGAGAAGTGAGTTCCGCGATGGTTGAGACAATCATACCGTAATTTCGCACCAAAAAGGCCGGTTCATTATTGCTGAGTACGAAAGCCCCCTGGAATTGCGAGGCCTACATTCCAAGATGTTTCGAACCAATGTGTCGCGGCTTTCAAGGAGTGGTAGCAATGACTGTAGACTAATTATTTGAACCTAAGATNAACTGTCAAAGGTATCAAGACGCCATATCAATTTATTGTCCGGCTTATCAATAAATGTTGAGAACGTTTCGATAACATGGCACTGGATTGAGTGGTTACAATTACTTACCACAAACTGCCAACGTTTGATGACTGTTTCTATACCTTTACAGACACTGTTTGGCATTTTATTGTTGATAGACAGGGTGCACCGGAACCTATTCCGTCTCGGCGTTATCACGAAGGACTGCCGAAAGCATTGGAGTTCTTTTTCGGAATAGCCTCTTCCAGTATTATACAGACAATTGTTCCAGGTGTGCGCAAATGCCGACCTACCCGACTTGATATTTTCAAAAGTACAAAATCCCCGTGGTATGAGACAAGCCAACACTAGACAACAAAGGCACAGAACAATGACAATGAGGCCACTCTCCGGCTAGACTGACAGTTCGACCTTTCCAACAAAGAGAGCGGTCTAACAGTTCTCACCATTTGGTGTCGGAAGCTGAATACCATTCAGTGGCCGTTGGTACAAGCTGGTCAAGCAGAGCATGGGCACAAATGCTTATGCCCCCATCACACCAAACTAGTTCTCACTACGTTCTTGAAAATGTTGCCGAACGGGCTCAAACTGTGCGAACGGAATGGACGTAGTGGCAACTTTTTACAGCACGAACTTCATTGGCGGGCTCGGACGGGAAGGGAGTGCTCCAGCACTTCGGGACATTTTTTTGCCAACGTTGCACGTTCTAGCCCGTGTTACGATTTTTCAGGACGGGACAGGACGTTTTCAGAACTACATGTACTTCAGTGTGACAGTACCTTTAGGTAAGATGATTATATGAGAGGAGGCGTTTGGTAGTGTTATATCATGCCTTGGACAATGAATGGTCACGACGTCATGTGGGAGAACTACATGTAGTAAGCCACCATCTTTGTTCACCTGTTCACCAACTGGTGAACAGGGAATCGAACCTACGGCATCAGATACATCTTGACTACCAAGGGTTGTGACATCGCTACCCCCGACGCCAGCACAGACGGAGTCGCCTGACGTAGCCAGTACCGTGGGGGTCCAGGATAATCCGATAGCACTCAGGGAAAACTACCAGATGATACAAGGACATCTTGACGAGGGGGACGTGACAGACCCGTGATACACGTACAATTGACAAACTTGAGGAAGGCACGATGGAACCATTAGCTGAGATGTTAGAAATTACCAAATTGCACTTGATTCGCATGCCAGTACAACTATTTGAACAATTTTTGCTGTAATAATATATTGCCAAACCAGGTACACGTCGGCAAATGTTACAATCGATCAATCAGCTGTACGGGGGAGCTTATCAAAGTGTCCTATTGACGTCATACACGATTCTCAATGAGACTCCCTTCAGGCACTTCGGATGGTCGCGGCAGAATACGGGGACAACATAGGAAGACATTCATAGCCAGCGGTCAGCCACATTTCAGTTCGCCTCAGGGAAGCAATCAGTTTTCGGAGTGAACGGCTCCCTCGCACGTCATCCTTTATCACACTATTATTTAGGATATTCGTGCTACCACCGCTGAGAGGCCGAACGAACGGGTTGCCAACCCTGGCACTGACCTCCGCCGTAGGTTCAATAGGAGCTGTTAGTGAGTTGACCAATAGGTGTCACTGCGGCCCAATTCAATGCATATAGCGGACCCATTCATTCTTGATCGAGCAACACTCACGTGGATTTTTCTGTGTATTGGTCCGCTAGAACTTAGCTGCCATCTTTTGGCAATACGCGCGGCTGACTGCTCCTATTGGTAGCAGATCCAAGCTATAAAAGTATCAAGGTTCCAGTTTGAGCCAGCAGCACACCAGGCGATATCACAAGCAATCTACCCGCCACCGACCTTCCCGCCAGCCACCGCAGACTAGGCGATATCGGTTTTGGTATTGTTTGATATTGGGCGGTCATCGCTGGCGAGAAGATTCCACGCATCGCTTTCTAGCGCACACCTGGCGTCAACAGCCGATTCGTTGCTCAGATCGCTTGCGATATCGCCTGGTGTGCTGCTGATGGCTTTAGCAATGTTTCCTCTCATTGTATTGGGAACGTTATCCAACATAGAGCATAAAAACGCCACACAAGATGATAGTAAACATAAAATCGTCTCCAAATCTGGCAAATTTTCGACCCCAACCGCGGTCTTCCTCAGGCACTTTCTAGAGCAAAAATAGCAAAAATTGTGTTGGGAACGTTGTGGAACGTAAGTGACAGATTTCTCTGTGTCCCTTGTTGAAATATACGGTCTTTCTAGCTCTCCTGACTGCATGGAAACACCGGGATTGGGAAAAATGGAAAACGTTACACGGACAGTTTTGAGCCAACAGTGAGAAATATCTGGTTCTCATTCTCTCTCTCGTCCCTGCATCCACTTTTTAACTGAAAGTTGTAACACAAGCCCCATTTACCCAGGCACACTTGAACTGGAGTTTCGGTTTAGAAGTTAGATGGCTTCTGCCCTTGTCATGTTACAGCAAGCACTCTACTCTTGTCATGTTAAACAATCTCCATGAATGTGATCTCTGAGCACTAACCACGTTTTTATCTTCTCTGGTAAATTTCAAATCAATTCTTGTCCTTGAAAAGCAATCATTACCTCGTACATTTAACAATTTCGTGAAATCGAAACTAGGACAAATATTGCTACAAATATTTCGCTCGATATTCAAGATGAGAACCCACACGTGTCTCAAACGGAGACAGTTTATCGGAGATCCCATCCTCGCTGATGAGAAGTGTTTATCGGCCAGTCAATGACGATCAATGGAGAAAGCAAGCTTCGGTGGTTTTCTTACTAACAGTTAATAGAGGAGCCTATGATTGATTGTTCAGGCCAACGAGGTGGATACCCGAATCGAGCGGTCTGGTAAGAATTGCGAGGTCCTTTGGCGCAACCAATAATGAGTCCAGACCTTCTTTTTACCTACATTTGGAAAAGAAAGCGTCTTTTTCAATTACAAGTGCGACTGTATGCAAGTATCAGGGGCGTAGTTCAATTACTGTTGTACGGAACCTAATCCACCATAGCCCAAGATAACGAGCTGTTTGCTCTTTCTCTGGTGTTGGTTTTTTGGTGTGTGATGCCATAAGGATTCCTATTATTGTGATGCTTAACGCTTTGACCGGCAAATTGGGCCGATAAAGCGGTCACATTCCTTCATGATGCTTCGCACATACTGTTATTGAAGTTGTAGCTTGTTACAAATAGTTTCGTAAAACATTGCAGTTTGTAAAATGTTCACGTTTTATAAAACGTGTTGTTGTTTTTTATTAAAAAATTGCACTTCGCCGAGTTTCGTAAAAACACTGCACGTGAATCGTAAAATCATACCCCTAGATGTGTAAAACTGAACACCCACTTTCATAAAATTTTCCACAAAGTATGGCACAAAAATAGACACACAAACTGATATAATACAGGAAGTCGAATTCCAAGGTTTAAGCAAATTTTCGACCCCAACCGGGGTCTTCTTCAGGCTGGCACTTTTCCACACTAGATTCATAAAATTTTCGACAGGTAACGAGAATCGTAAAACAGTCATCGACCATTTCCATAAAATGCACAATTTTTTTATAAAAAACAACAACAGGTTTTATAAAACGTGAACCTTTAAAAACTGCTATGTTTTAACAAAACTATTTGTAACATAGCTTTCTACTGATCTCTCGCCCCCAAGTCCGCTGTAGAGTTGTCGTGCAAGTATAGATGGAGGGTGACCACAATAGGGGCATCTTCCTACAGACCTACATGTAGGCCTATACTTCACCTTTAGTAAAACCTATCGTGGGCCCTGTGTTATACACTAGGGAGGTTTAGAAATCAAACGATAAACGTAAACATTAACGAAGACGTTATTTTTGTACCGAAAATGCAATATAAAACTGGTTAATGTTTAGTATGAAACGTTGTCGTAAAATTTACGCTTATCATTTGATTTCTAGACCTCCGTACTGTGTAAAGAGCTGACCGGGCGTTAGGAGGGCGAAAGTCCAGCATGTAAAGTCCGGCAACATCCAGCTACGACCCAACGGAATGCGGAAGTCATGTAATGTGGCAGAGCTTTGCGGTTTTTACTCATGCCTGTTGACCATTTGTGGTTGTTCGTGCTGTGCACCGATTATTCAAGAGCCGCGTGTGATTAAAAGGTCCATAGAAAATCCAACTCAATTTCCTAACTTCCGCATTCCCTTGGGTCGAAGTTAGATGTTGCCGGACTTTAGAACGACGTAAATTTTTGTAGCTCATTTCAGAGCTAGCGATAGGAAGGCATGAATTGAATCCAGTTCAGATTTTCAATCAAAAAAGAAAAATTACCTTTCGACACGTAAACTGTATTGATTCGGGAAATTCTCAATCGCTCTTTCGTCAGCGATCGTCGCTTTAATGATTATCGAGTGCAGTCATGAAAAACGTGATCACGCACTCATTTATACTGTTTTTAACGATGTTAACTATGTCTTAACTATGTTTTCACTATGTTTGTCAAGGAACGGTACGCTTAATTAGACAGATCACGGGCAAAAAGTGAGGGTGATTGACGATCTGAAAACCAGGGAACATTGGCAGATGTTACACCGGTGAGTGACAATCTTTTAAAGGCCTAGATACCATTCAATATACATGTATTCCACAATATGGGGGCGAAAATGCGGGGTTATGTGCTTCTGGCATGATGGATAGAAGAAAAACTGGCAATAATATTGCCCATTTTTATCCTCATAATGTGCAATAATATTGCATGTGTATGGACCGCTTACGTTCAATATGTTTAACTGTATTGGCGCTGCTGTCGTTGATGCCAAGCACAATACATGTAGCTCTGTTGGAGTGGGTTAGAGTGCGTGAACCCTCATTGAGAAAGGGCACAATTTCAAACGGGCAAAGACGCCGTAAAGAATATTGTAGGCGTCCAGTGACAAAGGCAAGTCCCGTTTCATCTTAGCTGAGATCAAATGCTGGTCGGGGTAAATGTAACCTTTCGGGTTTGCATCACTTAAAGATCCAAGTCATATGTACTCGTACCTGAAGTATCGGTGTCGCGGTGGCATTGTGATGTCTTTAGACGAAGCCAGCCAGCATTGTGCGATCTCTCGACAAAGAATTCCACCCGGAGAAAAACTAAACAAGAGAATAAAAAGGAGTCTATTCCCATAGGGAATGTTTTCAGACACTTTGTTTTTTTAATAACAAGGGATTTTCCCAGCGGCGTTCCTAATATCGATGTACCCCCGGAAAACTTTCAATTAGCGCGACTAAAAAGGGAAACAGTACCTTGCAAGGGCTCACGGCAAAATATCCGTAGACTGCCACATTGGTAATGAAGAATGCCATGTTGCTGTGATTATTCCGTGCAAAAAGCTATGACAACTGTTGGCCAATTTGAACATGTATTTTGTTTTACAATACACCAAAATCGCCGTTGTGATGTAACACAGACTGGCTGCCCCAGGGATCTAGCTCCTCCAACATTAGAGAGGTTTCGAAAATCTGACGAAAAACGAAGTACGGAATACGAAATTCAGCTTCATTTCCAGGACCTAAGGTATTTCTGAGGATGGTTGGTACCACAAATGTCTCTACTGCCATTGTGTCTTTTAGCATATAATGTAAGACCGAGAGAGTTATGGTGCTGACGCCATTGACTGATTTCTTAGGCGGTTTATCCACGTACAATATTATTGCACAATACGGAACCCAAAATGGGGTGTCATGTGCTTCTGGCATAATGGATGGAAGAAAGATTCGCAATAATATAGAGTTTTTGCAAAGCCCCCGAAACGCCAACGCGATCGTCTATCCTTTTGTTGGGTGCTTTCTTCGTGGCATCGAACAATGGGTTTGGCGTTGGCGTTGGCGTTTCGGGGGCTTCGCGAAAACTCCCTATTATTGCCCATTTTGATCCTCATATTGTGCAATAATATTGCACGTGGATTGGCCGCTTTACAGGTGAAACTATAAAGGCCCGTATTCTAGAACGTTCCTTAACGTTAAGGTCGACCTTAAGTCTATTGTAAAACCATCGAGAACAATAGATTTAAGGTGGACCTTAATGTTAAGGAACGTTCTAGAATACAGCCCATGATCTACTGTACAGATCCACCTGTGGTAGAGCCTTTGTGTCGATAACAATTAGAGTAAATCATCCTTCAGCGAGTATCATTAAAGTAAATTTAAAATGCATTTGAATGACAGACAAACTCAAAGCAAATCCTTAAAATGAAGAATACCAAGACTAATCACCAATCCTTTATATTCCAGCGGATTACACCTACAACATGCATCGTAAGCTGATGTTTTACCAAACATCTCTGTTGAGTGGAGTGGATTTTACGAATAGGCCTATACATGTACATGTATGTACAACAACACAAGAATACTTCAAATCCCGTCAGTCGGTCCACATATGGCTGGTATTCATAAAATTTAGCAAATGCTTTTATTCAAGATTTGCACAGCAAATCGCTTGCCGATTTGCACAGCAAAAACGCTTGCAGAAGCTCTCTATGAAAGAGTCCGCTTTTTAGAGTCATGACGATTGACTGGAACGGCTGTCAACTTCTTGCGCATGCGGTCGGTCCCAGTAAATGCCCACAATCTCGCAACGTGACGAAATGGTCGCACAATCAAAACATATACCACTGATTCTATCGCTGCGAAAGGCTTGCCATTGTGTATGGCTGTTTTAAGTCCGCCCAAGTAGGCGGCATTGGAACTGCGGTATTTTCCGGCTTTGGATCTTATAGGGGAGTACATACAGTATATCGAAAATTTCCGATTGAAAATGTAACTCAACTTTGATTCAAAGAATTCGGCAATGTTCTACACCTTTGACTGCCCACATTTCCTCATCATCAGTCGCACAGCAAGAGACGTTTATGTATTCAAAATAAAAATTACCATGTGAGTGAGAAAAGATACCCCGGGCAACACCGTACGTTCACAGGACCTCAACCCCCACCTCATCGATTATTGATCATAAGGTGAATGGTTTCGATTACCTAAGGTTACCATTAATATTCGGTTCCAGCCTCAGTTGGCCACGACCACGCACAGCTTCAGTACAGTGGAAACACTACGCTATCCAATTGAATCGAGATGGACTCGACATCAATAAAACACTAGATCAATACTGTACTTGGGTAACTTGGTTAATTGGAGGGAGATGACGTGGAAATGATCCCAGCGTGGGTCCAGGTGTCAACGTCCGGAATCACGTTTTGACCGTATTTATTCCATACTTTTCAATCTATCTCGAAATGATCTCTTGTACAGAAACTTTGAGCTCTCTCTGCGAGATCGCAAGCCCCCTTCTTCTGTAGTTGTTTCTGGCAGTAGGCCTACTTTGAACTCTCTCTCTGCGAGATCGCAAGCCCCTCTTCTGTAGTTGTTGCTGGTAGTAGGCCTACTTTGAACTCTCTCTCTGCGAGATCGCAAGCCCCTCTTCTGTAGTTGTTGCTGGTAGTAGGCCTACTTTGAACTATCTCTGCGAGATCGCAAGCCCCTTCTTCTGTAGTTGTTGCTGGTAGTTGGCCAACTTTGAACTCTCTCTCTGCGAGATCGCAAGCCCCACACGTTCTGTTATCAGTGTTATCAGGGAGGTTTAGAAATCAACCGATAGAAAACGTAAACGTTAACGACAACGTTATTTTCCCCCCGAAAATGCAATATAAAATCTGGTTAATGCGTAGTATGAAAAATAACGTTGTCGTAAAGTTTACGTTTATCGTTTGATTTCTAAACCTGACTATTAACTACTGGTGACACAAGGCCTACTCTGAAGTCCCTCTGAGAGACCACAAGCCACACATTCTGTTGTTGACTATCGATGACAATTATAGGCCTACTTCCAACTCATCTAGCGAGAGACAGTAGCCGTTGGCATAGCTACTAGCCATGATATCCGTTTGTTTGCCATTGGAAAGGATAGTCATGTATCTTCTCCTTCGACTATATTGAACATACTAGAAGGTTCGTTTCCCCAATTTCCTTTGAAGTATTGAACACGTCAGGGTCAACCTCTCATCCATTGCCGTCTGCGGAGAGTCATAAAAGCGCCGCGCCAAGCAAGCTAGTGATACTGATGTATTATCCCTTGGATCATCCCCGATTCGTCATCACATGAAGATTATCAGTTGCAGCAAAACGCACGGGGGCGGAAACCAGACGATATCGAGACAATCATGAACACCCGAGTGAGTGCTTCCTGAAAACCATTGAGGACACTCTCACGAAATATTTAAAGCCACACTCTATTGAATGGGGACCCTAGCCCACTGCCTCAATAGGTGTCACTAGTAGTAAAAACTATTGAAATGAAACTGACATCCCGGTCCTGATCAATTTCCTACACAAAAGGCGTCCATTGTATAGGACCGGGTTTCGTTGTGCTGCCCTCTATCGTAGCTAGGATCCCTATTCAGAAAGTGCTAAACGTCCTCCGACGTTAGTGTCACAGTGGTGTAAAATGCACTATGCTCTATCTGAATACATTAGAGCTCTGCCTGAGTTTTTTCGATGTGTGCTGAAAACTAGGCCTTGATTCTTTGAAGTACGTACCAGGCAAGGAGGCAAGGATTTAGGGACCTTCACGAGGTTATGAGACCTCCACCTGCATTCTCCTAACACTTTGAAAATACCGTAAAATTCCGTGCAGTGGGCCTTTAATTATCTGCGTTGGTTGATTCGGTTTTGTGGAAGGCGGTGCATTTTGGTGAAAACGGCTCATTTTATCGTTTGGTACGCAAGGATTTGGTTTCAGAGCACCGATTCAGGCAAGGACAGTTGATTTTAATTGTATACCGGGTACGTTCGTCTAAGAATTGAGATCCTCATCGCAACACTTCGTCGACGATGAACCTCAGCTGTAACGTCCTCATCGAGACGCGCCGCTGAGGGTGATGCAAAAATCTAACATGATCACGCTAATGAAACATGATCACCTCGTTATTTTTGATTGGCGGAGTTAATTCACGAACTAAAAAAAAACAGAACTTTTCTCTCGGGTTTCAACACCTCGTCGGCGACACGAGGACAATTAATTCTGAAGGTAGGGAAGGGTGGTGTTGCTGTAATCCATCTCCTCAGACAAAGCTGCAGAAAATATAAAATTCTGAAAAAAATAATGAGGAAACACTTGCTTCAATAGGGAATTTCCGTGAAAAAAGGCCCTGTTTTTAAAAAATAACTACTTGTTGCAGAAAAATTGTACCATTTCCTGATGAAAAGAAATGCTTTAATGGAACTCTGCATCGTTGTGAGAGACGAGGGAGAGTGTTATCTTAGCACGAGTTGGCAGCTGCTTTTTCATTGACGTTATGTCCTGGGGATATTCCGGGAGGATTTGCGGAGCCACCGCTAGCCGCTGCCGGCAGAAGGCGATGAAATAAACACCGGGTGCTTTCAACAATACCCCGGTGGAGTATCAAAGGTTCGAAGATGAAAAAACTCGCGATGAATCACGCCAGCAGTGTGACCGAGCCGTGCCCTTGGTACATCAATATTTATAGTCCTTTAACACTGATTGAATAAGGCGTCTTTTAGCGTGGTCTGGGATCACCATTGGTTAGTCGTGCTTTAGAAAAACTTCAGAGGAAGTCATATCTCTGATGAAAAAGCACGGACTAGCTGATGGCAGTGAGAAGTACAGCCAAGAGAGCGAGGTGTGGAGAGGTGGAAAGTAAATCGCTGATACGTTATGGTTCATCCCACGAGGGGATAAAACCTTTGTATCTGTCACCAAACATGCTGTGGAACAAATTTTAAATCCTCAGAATTCTTTGCCAACACTAGAAAGCAGAACGCAACACAAAGGGGCTAATCTGAGTTGTGATCTTTGAGAAAATCTAGAAAGCTATGAAGCTGCAAATTGCAGCGATTATTCTGTACAGGACAAAATCCCTGCAATTTACAAGTGCATAGCTTTTTCTGTTTTCCCAAGGATCACAACTCAGATTCCTCAAGTGACGAAAACGAAGCAGAATATCGTTTTTGAAAAAGGTATGAAATGCAAATGGCTTTGACTATAGGGTTTCAAATCTCCAAAGAACTATCACCAATTCTATAGGCAGAACTACGATTCTCCTAGATGTATAATATGTGCCTCAAAATAATCACGGGCAACAAGATTGCTTTTTAGTCCAACCATGGAAGAACAAGATGACATTGTAAATGTCGTATGGTTCCCGATGTACATTTGTACACGAATGGTACACTGATAGAGATCAAGATATATTGATAGAGATCAGATACATTGATAGAGATCAGGATACATTGACAGATGATTGATGTGATGTAATGTGGTGCAGTACGATGCCGTGCGATACGATATATGACATGACATGATTGACATATGATATGATATGATATGATATGATATGATATGATATGATATGATATGATATGATATGATATGATATGATATGATATGATATGATATGATATGATATGATATGATATGATATGATATGATATGATATGATATGATATGATATGATATGATATGATATGATATGATATGATATGATATGATATGATATGATATGATATGATATGATATGATATGATATGATATGATATGATATGATATGATATGATATGATATGATATGATATGATATGATATGATATGATATGATATGATATGATATGATATGATATGATATGATATGATATGATATGATATGATATGATATGATATGATATGATATGATATGATATGATATGATATGATATGATATGATATGATATGATATGATATGATATGATATGATATGATATGATATGATATGATATGATATGATATGATATGATATGATATGATATGATATGATATGATATGATATGATATGATATGATATGATATGATATGATATGATATGATATGATACCGGTGTATGATACGATACGATATGATATGATTGATATACGATACAATACGATACATGATATGAAATTGATCTCATGCCAATAACTCATCCCGGAATTGATCTTGATCTTGATATCTGATGGCTCTAGGACAAAATGTAGATCTACCCGGACAATTGGTAGTGGACAAAATGTACCTAGGACAAAAGGTACCTAGGACAAAAGGTACCCGGACAAATGGTACCTTTTGTTCGGTACATTTTGTCCGGGTACGTTTTGTCCTGTAACCATATCTGATCATCAAGGTCATTGCATAATCGAAATGGGCATTCTCACTAACCTAAGTATGTCTGATATCATGCCTCTACCTCTACCACAGGCATAGATATTTCAAATTATCAAGTTTGACCTTGACCTTGACCTCTGATTATCGAAGTCGTTGCATAATCGAAATCGGCATCATCAATAACCTAAGTATAGGTGATACCATGCCTCTATCTCTACCAGAGGCAGAGATATTTCAAATTATCAAGTTTGACCTTGACCTTGACCTCTGATCATGAAGGTCGTTGCATAATCGAAATGGGCATCATCAATAACCTAAGTATGGGTGATATCATGCCTCTATCTCTTCCACAGGCAGAGATATTTCAAATTATCAAGTTTGATATATCAAAATCTCATGATATTTCAATCACCCAGACACGTGAGGCTTAGAATTTTACCACAGTCCAGTCCTGGAATAAGCAGGCATGAACTAAGACTTGTTTCATGTTGCTCAGATGACAATATGGCAAGTTATCTCAAAATATCAAATTTGTGATATCGATATCACCATGACCCTTACATCTCAGATGAAAAGTAATCAGTCCATTCGATTCCTAGGGTATGAAAACCTAAGGGTAGAACTTGTTTCTGTTGCTCTAGGTGCTAAAGGAGCCGA
Organism: Notospermus geniculatus; assembly: GCA_002633025.1. NCBI lineage: Eukaryota > Metazoa > Nemertea > Pilidiophora > Heteronemertea > Lineidae > Notospermus > Notospermus geniculatus. The sequence goes on from NMRB01000869.1 coordinate 255,736, forward strand.
GTTATGACATCAGATAAAAGCGTGACGGACAAAATATCAAGTCTGATATCTTGATTACATCATGATGGAGGCATCTGATGTTGAAAATGATTAGCTCATTGGATTGCCCAGGTTGACAAACCTAGGGGTAGGATGTGTTACCAGGACTGTACCTGTTGAAGGAGATAAGATATGAAGGCGTGACAGACGGACACACACACACACACACAGACAGCTACACACACAGATACACACACACACAGACACCATGACCAAAAACAATATGGTTCCCGATCTTAAGATCGGGGAACCATAATAAAACCTTCTGTCAGGTTTTATTCCCCCAAGGTCCAGCTGTTAGGCTTTTTACTGACGGTGCCTTTAGCTTACTAACTTCACATTTAAACCACAAACAAATGTGCAAAAAGCACTTCATCATAAAAAACCAGCAAGGACGGCCTGGAGTAACCGTGAACAACGGCAAGGCTTCATTGGATAATTGCATTGATGTTCTCTTCCTTACTTTGTGTTAGAGAAGGTGGCAGGGGATGGTAATGACGCTGATGGTCTCACTCTAAGAAGACCGAAGATTTGTGTACATTTCAATTACCCATTGTACAGATATCACGGTATGTGAATTCACCTTAAAAGGAGATGGTAAAGTAGTTAGTAAAATCATCCTATGATTAATGAAGTGATGGCAATTAAGAGATGCGGTACATTGCTTCCAGGGTATGTGTCGATAAATTAGATTTAGCTAACCGCAATGTTCTAGCAAGAGACTCGGTTGTGATCGCCAAACTGACAGAGGGATTACTGAACCTAAGACGACACAAATAGAAGGATAAACGACACATCTGATGGTATTATGTCCTTGAAACGGAATGGCAGTGATAGTAAGAAATTAAACCATTCACGTGTAGACCTTTCCAATAAAGATGGCGGCCTAAAGCGGCCTACACACGGTCAATATTATTGCACAATATGAGGACCAAAATGGGCAATACATGTACATGTATTATTGCCAATCTTTCTTCTATTCATCATGCCTGAGGCACGTTTTCCCATTTTGGGCCCCATATTGTACAATAATATTGCACCTGTGTGGGCCGCTTAACAGTTCTCACCATATGACGTCAGAAGCTTAATACCATTCATTGGCCGCTACAAAATTTTAGTAGTGTTATATCATGTTTGGGCAATGAATGGCCATGACGTCATGTGGGAGAACTAGTGGGCCACCATCTTTGTTGGAAAGGTCTATAGCCACAAATGTGTAAAGCGGGTGATCCACTGTTGCGATTTCGGCTTGAGACGGGGTTGCGTTCCCTTGCGGTTACCTCTCAAGCCAAAATCGCAACAGTGGATCACCCGCTTTAAGCGGCGAATCCACTGTCGCGATTTGGGCTTGCGACGGGGTTGCGGTCCCTTGCGATCGCCTTATATGGCAATCGGAAGTCCTTATAAGGTAACCGCAAGGGAACGCAACCGCGTCTCAAGCCAAAATCGCGACAGTGGATCACCCGCTTTAGTGAGCATTTGCAGCTGCGAAGAATCACCGGTGTAATATTTGTAATTCCCATCTGCCCAACGGTTTCCCTTTATTAGATTGACAGAATGAGCCACGTCTTGACAACACAGGACACAAAAACACACAATCAACTTGTTTTCAAACTTTTCCCCAACAATGCCGGGAACGCTGTGCGACTAAACTGGCACACGTCATATCGGCAAATCTCAAACTTGCAAGTGCCAGCACTCGCCCACAGCAGATAGAAAAAACTAACTATCTGATCCTTTTACATTTCCAGTTTATATCAGCGGTTCAGTATTTTTTTGCTGCGATGCAATCTGCAATCCCCAAATCTAAGAAGATACTATTTACTATCTCGTTAGTTGTGATATACTATTACCGGACGAATCCTTCCATTAAAGACCTCAATTTCGAGTTCTGCTGACAGATTGTCAAAATCACTTTCCGTCGTTTGATGATTGACACGCAAAACATACATGTACACAAGTAAGTTGCGCTCAAAGCGGGTGATCCACTGTTGCGATTTTGGTTTGAGACGGCGTTGCGTTCCCTTGCGGTTACCTTTATGGCAACAGGAAGTCCTTATAAGGTAATCGCAAGGGAACGCAACCCCGTCTCAAGCCAAAATCGCAACAGTGGGTCACCCGCTTTAGGAAACGAAATGAAAAAAATGCCCCTAATCGCTGCAAACAGGATTGGCAGTGCATAGAAACATGTAAATCTGTGTCCCCCTAAAATTTACTTTCTTGACTTAAAGCGTATTTATTTCGATTACAAACCTACCAGGTGGCAAGGGCTAAAAGGCTGGTCATCCTTCTTCTAATTTATTTTGGGGGGGGGGATCTTTTTGAATGGAGTACTCAAAATTTTTGTTTTGCATCGAAGACAAAGCAGGATGCTTACGTAACCCCCCCCCCCGCGTATGACCAAAGGTGCTCGCGAGACATGAATGGCTGTTCGCGGGGCCCCCGTAATTGTCAACCCCACACTATCAACCCCGACGACCACAACAGCGCTATTGTCAAACTTTAGAAAAGACAACCATTCAAAAAGTGCGTCGTGGTCACGTGATTACGTACCAGCCAATAAATGAAATCTGTTCCTACTGATTCGATATATTTACTCATTTGTGCAAGTTAGTGGCGGTGCATGAATATCAACTCGATTGTCTGCTCGTGAGGAACATTTGTTGTCAAATCATTCGAACTGGCCGATCGAATTCAGCAGACGACCAAGATGATGACGTCACAAACGTTATACAAGGATTGACAGAATCTTTTTCTTCGCGATGTGTAGTAGGCCACTTTGTGGAGCAAATTGACCACTGGAAGTCGCTTATCAAATAAAGAGGGGGTAAGACGTCAATTATGCCAAAAGATTTTGTTCATACGGGTATCCAAGCTGCTCAAGTGTCCATCACAATCCAGGCGTCATGACAAAGAAAGGCGCACTGACGGGCCTCGAGATTTCGCCGAAGGACGACCAACTAGTTCATAACTCCACTAATAGGTGGCCACGGTGGTGTAGTGGTTCGGGTCTCCGACGAGCGGTCAGAGCGTCCCGGGTTCGGATCCCACGGGGGTGAGATTTTGGGCAAGTCTCTTTGCCTCACTGGCTTCTCTCCACCCAGGTGTATAAATGGGTACCGGTCGGAAATGCTCAGGTTGTAGTGCTGAATGAGCAGCTCATCTGAGTTCTACTGAAAGGTTTCAGGATAGACTGGGGTTAAAGTGTAAAGTCGGATGACACCTCTGCCATTGTTGATATCAGACTATAAACCCAAACTTTAACTTACATCCCAAACTTTAACTTACATGTACCTTTAACTTATCTGAGATGCGCTTTGCCTCCTTTTATCAACCTGCACCAGACAACCTTCCTCTAAAAAACGTCTCAGATTACTACATCGTACTTTTTTGAACCCAGAAATCCAGACTAAAAGTACTTAGTTATTTCCAATGCCGACGAGGGATCAAATACAACAAAGTTCCCATAGGCCTAATCACCTGTGCCATCAATATTGCCACATAGATCAATTAAATATTTTATGGGTAAACTGCAAATGCTTTTAACCGGCCCCGATCCCTCTCAGACTCTATTGTCTTAACTGGTACACGAGGCATAAAATATCAGCGTGTAGGCACTATCGATTTTTTTGAAAACCAATGATCGATAGAAAACTAAATATCAGAACTCTCCCAACCCGCAGTTAGGTTTTCACCCGGAGGGAATAAGCCGGGTTTTCTCCCAGCAATAAATCCAGGCAGACTTTCTACATCAGAAAGGTCAACACCCTACCCGTACGCCTTCAGACAGTCTCATGAGAACCGTAGTTTTGCTGAAATAACGCCAAAATACCGACGATGCAGCAATGTTGGTTATCGGTGCTTTTTTGAACGGTGTTGTAACTTACACTGATTCCCGGGCCAGCGATCTGGTCTACCCGATACGATATTTACCTTGATACGGAACCCGAGCCTTCTATTGAGCGAGTACGTCAGCGGAGATCGGCGAAGGGACCGGCAGATTGCGAATTTTTGTGCGGTTTTTACAGCACCGATATTTGATATTTATTCCATGCAGCGTGAAGTCATATGTCAACAGAGATGCAGAGATTTACACAATGAATGCGCTGATATCAAGTCTGTCACAGACGGTAAAAGGCGGTGCACTGGAGATCGGTGGGAGCAAGGTTAATCAAAGTAACAGCTATAGACCTTTCCAACAAAGATGGCGGTCCAACAGTTCTCACCATATGACGTCAGAAGCTCAATACCANGCCGCACTGAGTCACGAAGTCGTACGTCCAGGCTCTAACTTGTCATCTCTCCCTTGGACTTTTGTAATGCCCTCCTTCTTGGTCTGCCTAATTGTACTATCCAACCGTTACAGAAGGTACAAAACTCTGCTGCTCGTATAATCACGAAATCCAGGAAACGCTCGTCAATCACCCCCGTACTTAGGTCTTTATACTGTCTTCCTGTGAAACAAGTACAAAGTTTTTCTCCTAGCTTACAAGCGTCTTCACCAACTTGCTCCCCCATATCTCTCAGAACTACTCACTATCCATACTATTTCACGAACTCTGCGCTCGTCATCGGCTCCCGGACTGTCGATTCCCAAGGCCAATGCCATGTCAGTCGGTGGCAGAGCCTTCTCAGTTGGAGCTCCTCAGTTGTGGAATCAACTCCCCGCATCTGTGAGGAACTGTACCTCTCTCAATTCCTTCAAGGGTCTGTTGAAGCATTTTCTTTTCTGTGAGGCCTTTCAAGCGCTTTGACCGGCCAGTATTGGCTGGGTACTGCGCTATACAAGGCGCATGTTATTATTGTATCGCGACTCGACTATGCGAATGACCTCCCGTACAGTATCACCAGTGATTTGATGGGTCAGCTTCAACGAGTGGAGAATTCTGCTGCCATAATTTTCACTATTAGCAGCAAAATAGGATATAACACCTGTCCTTCCTCGGCCCCATTGGTTGCCAATAGCTTACTTGTTCAAATTTAAGACATAACTGTACGTTTTTAAATCATTGAATGGACTGGCACCAGAATACATGTCTTCACTGCTTCAGCCATTAGCGAAATGACAGAGCGTGTCGGCCTTTCCGTTCGGCAGACCAGCGCCTCCTGTCTATTCCTAGAACAAAAACAAAGAGGTTCGGTGACAGGTCCTTCAGACAGGTGGCGACTGGTCTGTGGAACCTCTGCCCAGCAGTGTCAGGATGGCTGAGTCAGTGACTTCTTTTAAAAGGCGTCGTAAAACATATTTTTTGGAACAATGTTCTAACGAAATTGTTTAATTCGCTTGTTCTATATTTATTTAAATGTTTCATGTAAAGTGCCCTAGAGCCTTTAGGAATAAGGCGCTATATATAAATTTGGTATATTAATAATCAAAGTGCACAAATAATGCATACATTTTCTATGCACTGTACAATATAGGCCTATTTATATAAAAGAGAGAGAGAGAGAGAGAAATTGAAAACAATCTATGGCACTTTAAGTGGCACTTTAAGTTCGACCGCTAACTCCTCCGTGGTTTCTGATGGAAATGGCACCAGGGAATGTTGAGAATGACATGGTGGGTGACATATTATATTTTTTTTACCCCTTAGCGAATAAAATGCATGAAGAAACTTCCAGTGATTTGCAATGCCCACTAGCCTGGTTCCGCTGGCCACCGTTAAACGGTGGCCAGCGGAACCAAAGTCGAGACTCGGCGCGAAGGGATTAAGGTGTTTGGCCACAGTTGCCTGGGCGGAACTCACATTTTCTGGAAACTTGATGCGAGCGAGGACTGCGTTGGGCGTCGGGACCAATTTAGACCGTATTTCTGAATATCTAATATACGAAATGAATCTTTGAATAGGTCGCCAGTATTCTATTATAATGTGCGGCTACTGCATAAGCTCTTGTATGGCTGATCTTGTATGTATGATCTGTCCAATGTTGGCAGCAGTTGCCAAACGGCGACACTCATGTGCATCAAGAATATTCCCCAATTCTTCCTGATCCACTGCCTCGAAATCATCTAGGGCTTTGCGGATTGTGGAACATTCGCTTTCACTGATGTATTTCATAAATACAGGCACAACGTCCGAAAGAGCTGCAATGTATTTCCCTTTCCTTTCCAGACAGAGCACCCTCAATGAAGGTAGGGGCAAGGGCTGTTGGGAAGTACCCAGTGGTGATGTAGCCCTTCACCACGATTCTCGCGACAGCACGCCATTCGTCTTCTTGGAAGTGATGCCGCAGGAAGGCACTTTGAATTGCGTGCCCAACGTGCATTTGTCATAGAATTCCCTCAATTCCGTCAATGCGTCTCGAAAAACACCGATGCCTTCACCAGCCTCTTCCTCTCCATTTTGAAGAGTCATCTTGACGTTTTACTCCCGTTCCATAATCTCTCCATCCTTAAATGCAGAGATTAGATCCGTCATAACCATTCCCCTGTGAACTCGGATTGTTGCCAGCCAGGCCTTCCCACGAAAGTACTGGGGCACTGTCACGGGGAGTATGGGTTAGTCGGGTAAAAAATCATATGCTACATTAGCCTCTTCAACTGCAACATTACCACGCCGAGTGGGGCTGCTGCTGACAGGTAGGGTAACGTCGGCACCACCAAGAGCTGAACCGGAACCTTCAACCCAAAGCCCAAAATGGATATCTGGGCCATCTGAAACGTCCAAAGGGGCTGTTTCACTTCGAATTCAAGATTGCGATTTGTGATCTGTGGGAAAACTGAAAGAGCTATGATCTTGCAATTTGGAGGAATAATTCTGTGTTTCAGACCAATTTAAATGGTACAACAATCAATAACATTTGAAGTAATTTTTTAAGACAAAAGGATTTAAAACTCTTCGTATACAAAGAAATAATTCATTGTTTTACATGATATTTGGCATATGGATTTGGGTGGCACTCATTTTCATGGTAAGATAAAAGAAACAAGAGAAAAATGTCACGAAATGTTGATATTCTGTTTTTGAAATGCAAGAAACTTACCATTTAGTTCTTCTGG
>NMRB01000870.1:22312-35722 GCA_002633025.1 Notospermus geniculatus
GCCTCTGGAAACAAACGCCCTCTTCACTTCTGCAAGGTTCTTGCAAAACCACTTTTCAGATTAAAATATTAGCGTCAAACGCATCCAATGACTTTGATAATCGTTATTATTTCATTCTATAGCCACAAACTGGGATAATATGGAGGAAAACATTAATTTGATGTTAGGAATTTTGCGCACTACTTTGCGCAGTTTCGAGCAAATGCCGTGAGCCGTCTCGGCGCTCGACCAATCAGAGGCCAGATACTCGGCACATGATCTCCGTGTTTGTAAACATTGACACGTGCTACTGTTTTGACAGCGTGGATCCGATTTTGGAGAGATGTGTGAAAAGATACGATGAACAGTTGATTTTAAGACCAAAACAGCTTGAATGTTTGAACTTTCTGGCCAAAGAAAATAAGGATTGTTGAGAGGCATCCAAAACACTTGTAATTCAGCGTTTTCACTGGAGTTTCCAGTGCTGGCAGCCCAATCGTGGGCGCCGCGGAGGATATGGAAATAGTTCGGCCGTATGTTGGCAGAGTCAGTATAGCGTAACGTAGTGGAGCACTGACCTCTGCGAAGGAGTGTGACCCGAGTGAGTAAATGAACACGCTATAAGTGTTCGTACACTCCACCGACAACCACAACGATTCCCAAGCAGCGTTGTAAAATTCTGCCACTTTTTCACCAAAAATACCTTCATTACGCCGATCGTTTGTCAATACCTTTCATGTTTTGGATATGATATGCAAAAACCAGTAAAGATGTATCCAATCAGCGTATTGCAATTATCATTACGTCGGGCTGTGTTGAATAAATCGAGGTTTTGTCAAGATTTTTTGTCGTTTTCGCTGCATGCAGCAGCGCCACTATCTGTCAGTGGCGAAAGATCAAACTAAAATACCAATTAACAATATTGCACCATTCCGGAAATCATTTCCTCCTTCTTCATTTTCATTCAGATGGTTCCAGATTATTCTTCCACGTCAACATATTCACCCAGGGCCAAATATAAATGGTGAATTCATATGCAAGCTGCCAATGTGACTTTTGTGAGCCATTCTGATTCTCCGCCTGCTGTTGTTAACACTTCTACTATGCTGCTTAGCCTTTTGCGATCTTAGTTCTACTTGATGGGAGAGGTAGGCCTACCAGCACTGCCACTGGACTGGTTGTATTGTTAGTTGTTGGAGATAGTTCAGTAAACTGGTGCCAGTGACAGCATCAGGTATGTGTGTATCGGGCCCGCCTACTCAGGGACAACAGCTGAGTCCTCAGAGTAGAAGAAGAGAAGGAAGTGATGCAATGTATCGGAGGAGATCTTCATGACCCTGGGCTGTTTTGAGAGGATAGATTATCATCTCCTTTAGTCCTTGGATGCCAGAGTAGAGGATTTAATTCACAACAGTTGAATTCTACAAGGAATCGGTCAGATTGAGGAGTTACATGTATGGTTGAAACCTGTTTATGCTCTGATTTTAGGAGGACACCAGGCTCCCAGTTCATTGATTCAGTCCAATCAAATTTCTTTTGTAGGCTTCTCCATTGAAGGTGCAAAATTGAAGTTTTTAAAGTGTGCTTGGTTCTGTCATTTTCCTGGGTGAGAGATAGAGAATTCAATCAGTTAGCACAATGTACAGTCATTATAGAAAAGAAATGGAAGAAGATATAGATTTTGTTCACCTAGTACATAAGGTAAGTCAGGAACATTTTATTTCTATTTGATTTTAGCTTAGGATGCAGACCTTGCACACAGCTTCCGAATGTCCAATTACCTGTAAGCCTAAAATGGTCAGGCAGTACAAGCAAGTTGGAGTACACTATCCTTCTTCATTTGCTATCAGAATAGTAGCGCCAATTTCAATAGTCCACACATTTTCAAACTACAATGTATAAAAAAAATTGTTGGACACACTCTTGCTAAAAAAATCATTCATTTCCAGGTGCTACAGGGAGAGTTGAATGAAAGGGAGCCATTCTTGAAGAAAGAAGATGTTCATGAACTCTTGTTTTCTGATGACGGAAAATCTCAGCCTCCCAGGGAGGGTTGCCAGGGATATCCCTCCCATCCACTTTACAAGGAAATTGGAAATGTACTACAAAAGTGGTTGAAGACAGGGTGTGTATTCAAAGAGGAAGGACGAAATTAAAGGCAAACTGAGCCGTCAACTTTTATACACTAAGTTTTCTTTGATAAAACAAGTTGCCATCTTCTGGTTGGCCTGGCATTTCAATGGTTGTGGACGACATGAGTGCTATATTGTTTCTTATACCGTATTATGAAGTATGATGATGGTTTACTTTCAGTCACTGCATCGTCCTAGATCTGCCAGTCTATGAGTTATTTGATGAACAGGGCTATGAAAGTATTAGGTGAGTTAGGAATAATGGAACTCTTCAAGTAATTGAACATGTTTGGTAAATAAAGATATACACACGTAGGTGAGGATGCTGTTATGATGAACTTTATAGCAGATCGTGCAATGGTAGTTTGGCTTTAATATCGACATTTATACTAGGGTTAAGTGATTATTTAATACTGGTATATTTTTTTGCTGTTTTTCATGAAGCATGATTGATTAATTGAAGTTTTCTATTTAGGCAAGATTATTCAAAATCTGTTGGAGACATGATGGCTGGCTTTAAGAGTTTGTGGTCTGCGTGGTCTCCAGATGAACGATTTTTCAGGGTCAGGGAAATTTTGCAGGTACATACAGTTGTAGAATTGACTATTCCTGATTTATGCTTCTTAAGTCAACTGTTAGTATCAGCCTTTTACTTCAGGTGTATAACGTCATTACAATCTTGCTGTGCAAAAAAGAATTTACTCTTCAACCTTGAAGACCAGCTCGACCATTTGTCTACTTAACTTTCCATTGCTACCTTTACAGAGATTGGGGAAACGGGGGTTAATGGACCTGTTGGGGGTGAGGAAGACTGTAGGAACAGCTGAGCAGTTTCCTCCACCGAGGTATACCCTGGAGGAGACTTTCAACGAAAAACACAGGTAGGTGACATTGAGCATGATTGTCAATTTGTAGGGCATTTTCCTTACAAAGGACACAAATTGACTTTGGAGAGAACTTAGGTCATTTTCTTTCCAATCAAACTGCTACATTGCAATACTGGTTTATGTTAACCTGTTATGGTAGCCACATACTAATTGTACCTACCATTCAATTGCCAAGTAAAATCAAATTCTGTCTGCCTTTTTCCTTTTGAATTTACTAGCGCTAATTCAAAGTTGACAGTTGGTGCCAGAGCTCTTACCAAGCACTGCCACAGAGACCAGTCATCAAGTTGGTGGGGAAAGGCTAGTGGAAGTAAGTACCAGTACATGAACTCATAAATAGTCTCTTGAATTGGTATGTACATTCACAAAGTATGATCTTTTATGAAAACCCCTGTCAGTGTAAGATGCATACATGTACATGTACAAGTGTGGTACAAGCCATAATGAGGACTGACAGAATTGGGATGATGTATGCATGTATCTGGTATCATCACTGTCACATTTTTCCCGTTTCAGCGGAAGAAGCCAAAAATTCTGATGCACAAAAAGTGCTTGATAAGATCCTGAATGGAGCAACATGGATAAATATTCATCAGCTTCCAGTAGGTACCATTCAATACAACTTTGGTTCTAAGGAAAATTGCCTCTTCATGTTATGTCTTTAAATTTCCATCTAAGTTCCATCCATTTTCTTGTAATGCACTTAAATTCAAAGTTCTTTGAAGTTGAAATTCAATCAGGGGTTGAAAGTAAGATTGTGCAATCGGCACTTAACTTCGCATTGAAAGTTTTTGCGTTATTCAAGCCAAATTGATTTCTAATCGTTTGCTTTTAGCACCAGATTGAAATTCTTGAAGTCCGGCAAATTGATGGTGAGTAAGACTGTCTATTTGGTCTCTTCTTTGCAGTGGTGTAAAATATGTACACAAGATTTTGGCTGTAGATCTGTATCAGCTGGTACAAATTATTTGTAGTCATTTGGTTTTAAAACACGTCCCATCATTGGAAAAAATATATATGATGCAGGCCTTATTGTCATTGAAGATCTTAATTTTCTGAGGCTCTATCTTGCACGTATAAATCAACACATACCACTCATTGTTCAATTACTTGTATCTTGTCTTACACACTGCAGGTTATGGTGCCAGATGGTCAGGAGATGGGAAAACTTTCAGAGGTTTCCTGGAACCCGCGATGGCAGAAGGATGGACCTGTGGATACCGCCACTAGGATCATACAGGAAATTTGGACTCCTGTGATGATCTCGTACATGTAGGCCAAGCAGCAGCTGTCATTATCTTACATTATCTTGAGTAGCAACATCTCTCACAAAATTTTTCACTTTGAAACGGTTGGATATAGGTTTGGTCGCTTAACAGTTGGGAGAACTTAGTGGACAGTGATCGAGCACTGAACTCAAGACAGAGAGGTCGTGGGTTCAATCTCCATGTCACCACATTGTCAACTGGACTGAAAGGATCAAGTGATGCCCTGAATGAGCTGCTCCTCTTTAAGTTCTCCTGAAATGTTTCTGGACTAACTGGGGCAACAATGCCGGACGCTTTTATACTGTATCAATGTGGAAAGCACTCTGAAGTTTTATAATTTATTATCATTAGGCCAGACTTTTTTTATACCTTGTTTAGCGAACCCGCCGACGTCCGAAATTCCAAAAACAAAATAAAAAAAAATATTTATTTTTGACCATTTAGCGAACCCGCCGACGTTCAAAATTGCTCAAAACAGAAAAAAAATAAAATTTTATCTTTATTTTTATTCCGACCGCCGCCCTTCCCGCCTGAGTAGTCTAATCAGCTCACGGCACCTAACATCATGAACAGAGCCAAACTTGACACTAGGTGGCGATATGTGCAATGACGTCAATCATATCGCCACTAGTGACGGTGGTAGGTTTCCATCTTGAAAAGTAGTGCGCCCGCGGAAGGAACAGAAGAAATTCTTCTGTTTGTGAAGCGGTCACCCCATCACTCGTTTTCTTCGCTTACAATATAGATCGTTGAAGACAGGTGTATAAAGGTATAGAGTGATACAAGCAACGGTTGAGTAGATGTAAAGTAATAATAAAGTTATTCTGTTTCATTTTCGACAAGGTAAATACTGTTGTCTGCAAATAATACCATTTTGAAAAAGAAATTCTCATCACGTGATAGACTAGCCCGCCGACGATGACGTCAGGATTTCAAGATGGCGATTTAGTATCGATGGCAGTGTTAAAATTTTCGTCCAATTATCAAAAAATTTCAACGCTGTCGTGGAGTATGNGTATCACGGTATTCAGAACTTTACATGTTTATGTCCTGGAACATAAGAGTGCATGGCCTTAGAATGCTTTCTGCCTGGAACATATTGCATGGCCTAAAGAATGCTTTCTGCCAAATATGCATGGGCTATTATCATTGATACTTGGTAAACATGGTATCTAGCCAAGCTGACTGTGTTTCAATTAATTTACAGGATCAGGACTGGGTTATTGTCCCTTCTTCCTGAAAAGTGATCACAAGAAAAAAATGGTAGATAGAAATGTGTACAAAAAATGCATGTGTGCAGGTAATCATCAGTTACGATGTAGCAGATATTCCTTATAGCATGCAAATAAAAGTGGTCATTTAACTGAAAATTACGGTATTGTATTTTTATTTCATCCCTTTTTGGGAAACATTGGCACAGAAGGGGAGATCAATTCCTCTTTCCGTGCGTAGGAGATTGTGCCATGCTGCCGGATGGAGACTTGGCTTACATTTAGAAGAAATGTAAAGCCCAGGCTTACATGTACATAATGCACTGGATTTGCAATCGATTAATGTTATTCCTCACAGGTGGGATTCCAAGAGAAAGCCTACAAATGCCGATCCGCGGGAGAGTTTTCACACAGAAGCTTGCTCACAATGGGCAATTCAGCTTTGCTTGTTTCCAATACGGCTTATACCGAGACCAATGACAAAGCAACACAACTCCTAGTCGAGTTGCCCATGGACAGCCAGCTCATGCGAGAAAACTCAAGTTGATTGGTGCCTTTAGCCACCTTGGGTAATTCTGACACCTGTCGGCCTATATGTGTTCATGCCTTGCCTGCAGTTAACATGTATAAGTCAGAATATCGTGAAGAGCAAAAACAATGCAATTACCAGGTATGTGGACTTCGACATTGACAATAGGATGTACGTACACTGGAGACGGGTGTCTAGAAATTGGGCAATAAGATGATCAGCAAGGTCCAAGGAAGAAGGATCTGAATAGTCATGATAGTTGCAAATGGTGGATGTAGTAAAAGCCCAGGTGCAAATCATTTTGAAGTGAATTGCATGTATTACAAAAACCAAATAAAGCAAAGCTTATATTCTTTAAAAATATATTTCATAACTAACCTCTTCAATGAATATACCGGTATTACTTGTACAATGCATCATGAAACGTATTACATGTAACTCTAAAAGCTGGCTGCCATATTGCAATAAGCATAACAGGATGGCCTGTTGTCACCTACCTAAACGTGCGATGATCACCCTTATTGAATACGGGCCTACATGTTTATGTCCTGGAACATAAGAGTGCATGGCCTAGAATGCTTTCTGCCAGGAACATATTGTATGGCCTAAAGAATGCTTTCTGCCAAATATGCATGGGCTATTATCATTGATACTTGGTAAACATGGTATCTAGCCAAGCTGACTGTGTTTCAATTTACAGGATCAGGACTGGGTTATTGTCCCTTCTTCCTGAAAAGTGTGATCACAAGAAAAAAATGGTAGATAGAAATGTGTACAAAAAATGTATGTGTGCAGGTAATCATCAGTTACTGTGTAGCAGATATTCCTTATAGCATGCAAATAAAAGTGGTCATTTAACTGAAAATTACGGTATTGTATTTTTATTTCATCCCTTTTTAGGAAACATTGGCACAGAAGGGGAGATCAATTCCTCTTTCCGTAAGAGATTGTGCCATGCTGCCGGATGGAGACTTGGCTTACATTTACCAGGAAATGTAGAGCCCAGGCTTACATGTACATAATGCACTGGATTTACTGGTTTTGCAATCGATTAATGTTATTCCTCACAGGTGGGATTCCAAGAGAAAGCCTACAAACGCCGATCCGCGGGAGGGTTTTCACACAGAAGCTTGCTCACAATGGGCAATTCACCTTTGTTTGTTTCCAATACGGCTTATACTGAGACCAATGACAAAGCAACACAGCTCCTAGTTGAGTTGCCCATTGACAGCCAGCTCATGTGAGAAAACTCAAATTGATTGGTGCCTTTAGCCACCTTGGGTAATTCTGACACCTGTAGGCCTACATGTGTTCATGCCTTGCCTGCAGTAAAGATAATGTATCACGGATATTTTCGCGGGCCACGAAATTCATTGTTTATTTACATTTTGTTTGTTTATGTCCAGGCTTTCTTTGTCTTATGAGTAAATTGTTGGTGGCATGCCCCTCTAGAAACTCTGTTGATTCCAAAAGTATTCGTTTTGGTGGGGTGCCATGTCGCAAAAGTCCAAAATAACATAATGTAAACATTCATGTTTACAAACATTGAATGTAAACAATGAAGTCGCGATATATTATCTTTAACATATGTATAAGTCAGAATATCGTGAAGAGCAAAAACAATGCAATTACCAGGTGTGTGGACTTCGACATTGACAATAGGATGCACACTGGAGACTCCCATTTTCATTGGCTGACATCTGGGCAAACAATGGCGGATGAATTCTGGTGATCAGAGGAGAAACATGGAATAGATAGATGAGAGATAATGCCCAAATTATTAATTGGCATAAATTGGGCAATAAGATGATGATCAGCAAGGTCCAAGGAAGAAGGATCTGAATAGTTGCAAGGTGGTGGATGTAGTAAAAGCCCAGGTGCAAATCATTTTGAAGTGAATTGCATGTATTACAAAAACCAAATAAAGCAAAGCTTATATTCTTTAAAAATATATTTCATAACTAACCTCTTCAATGAATATAACTTGTACAATGCATCATGAAATGTATTACATGTAACTCTAAAAGCTGGCTGCCATATTATGATATTGCACAACAGGATGCCCTGTTGTCATCTTTCTGCTGAATGACAAGTAATCTCCTCCCCTACTTACTACTTCTAGTATATGGCATAAACATAATACTTGTAATCAATGAGTCATCATTCCTTGGTGGTAACCTCACAGCAGGATCAGATACATTACATATACATGTACAGTACAACTGTATATGCAAGGTACAAGTTCTGTATAGCATTCATATTATATCGAGTACCTGTACTGCTCCCGACAAATCTTAGCACAGCATCCGCAATCTCAAAGGGATAAAATGCAGTCAATCAAAAATTCATAAGCTCGCTTATGAATTTTTGAGTCAATGGAATTCATGTTGACTCAACAAGTGGATCCAGCCACCATCTTCAACTCTATTCACTACACTGGTCTACCAGCAGATTCAACTTGCTCAACGATGCTGATTTCTTCAATCAGACCTGTTATGATGGGCTTTGTACTACAAGTTAATCTAAATCAATATAATTTACAAATAGGCAATGTAAAAACCATTGAAACAAGGTAGATCATCTCTTCCTGTTCCGATTGAGGTTCTTGAGTTCATCAATCTCATTTTCCTGCAAGTGAACCTCAGCTGTTGTCTCTGATAGCTGCAAATAAAGAGAAAATGATGTGATGGGTTATTAAGGTTAAAAATCCTATGACAAAAATGGAGCCAGCACTTTAGAAATGACATCTTTACTACATGTATACTTCCGGTTCCAAGGTATGCAAAATGACAAATGGTCAATTACTACAAGGAAAACAAGATTAAGGACACAATATGCTTGTAAAAATCAAAATCCTTCACTTACAAGATCTAGTAATATATCCACTTTCATTTTTAACAAATTGTTTTCCTCAATAAGTTGTTGATTTTGCTTCTTTATCTTGGCCATCTCTCTGTGTACGGTAGCAGCACCACTTGTTTCTGCAACAAAAGGGGGAATTATGCATTCTTTGACAGCAATGACAATGACACGGATCCTAAAAAATCACTGATTATACCTTTCAACTCACCTGAGATCCACTGTCCATTCTCAAATGTCACCTCGTTATTTCCTAGTTTGACTTGGATAGGTCCATAATCTAATGACAGTTCCTGTTCTCTGAAATCAGGATCAGTGCTGAGATTCGATAATGATGGTGCTTTTCTTGGACTTGTCTTCTTCGGGGAAAACTTGTTCCCAAAAAGGGGCATCTTCAGAGTTCTGTAAAGAAATTTCGGCCATATATTTACACCAACTTGTCCACATCTACATGCCAGAAAATCCCAGGACTTTGAGTTGAATGAAATGGTTGATACTATAGGCCCCTTTCGAAAGTCTAACGTCAGGTGATCGCGGTTCGCCACGTTCTGACGTCGCGTCACAGCCCGCACCGCAAACTGATAATTTTTTTCGTTGACCCGCTGTCCGAACGTATCGACGCCAACCACTCTGATTTTTCGACCACTTCAAAGAGGTAAGTCAACACTACAAGCTCACCAACTTTCATCGAATTTCGTCTGTTATTTCCTTCACAATTCACCGATTTTTAGCAGCATGTCCACCTCAATGCAGTAAAATGGCAAACCTACGACGAAACAGCCGAAAAACGGCACACATTTTCATGCTTCTGAAGACCGCGTTTCGGTTGACAGAATTCCCCGACTGAAAGATGCTGCGGCCTCTGTGTTGATTCAGGTCAAGGCTGACGTCATTCATTTTCATAAAATCCACGTGCACATTGTTTACATTGGGATTTGTAGTTATTGGCGAACCGCGGTACCCCCATCGACGCTTGTTTTCATTATGCAAAATACGCAACGTCACAGTGACGTCGTACATGTCGTAACGTCACAGACCAATGAGACAGAGGTCTTCACGGAAGGCGCAGTGAACGGGGAAGATATGTCATCTTACGACGGCAAATTCACACACTTGCTGTGAACGGATTTTGAAGAAAAGTTAAAACAAACATCAGCACAAGCAGAGCTAACAATAGGTATCTTTATTTAGCGTGAAGAAAATGATACGCACACTTTAATCATCGATTTCCGACGAAATGGCGAACCGCGATACCCCCCTTCGGAGTGCATCCGGCACTCGCCGAAACAGTCGCCCCCGGATAGTTTACAGCATCACGACGTTGTTGTACCAACAATGGGTTCAAGGTCACATGGGATAAACAAGGATACACAAGTCGAACATGCTGTGTTGTTTTTTTTCGATTTCATTTATTAAATACGTAATTGTTGTGGGTCAAAGATAAGTGACAAAAATCGGGCGGGAGACGACGTCAAAAAGTGGCGAACCGCGATCACCTGACGTTACAGCGGGTAATGACAATATCCTCGCCCCAGGTCAAAATGCACATGATGTACATGAAACGGTACATACCTGGACCTGGGGCGAGGATGTTGTTGTTACCCGCTGAAGACTTTCGAAAGGGGCCTATCGACTTTTCAGAATTATTTATAGGCCTATAAGTTGGCGCGGCGGAGGCTTGTTAAGTTAGCGAATAATTTAAAAAGTAGGCTACGCATTAGGCCACATAAAATAAATAACTTGTTTCTCATCAGAACATTGGTGAAGGTAAGGTCCGTCAGGGCAATTTATATTTTATATTTTATATGTAAATTTCTAGGAATTTTACGGAGAATGATAGACCAGGGCAATTTATAATTTTCTTTTTGAAGAAAATGTACATCAAAGTGCAGCAGTTCGGGGTCATGAAGGTCGGCCGGGGAATAGGGAGACCACACACACGTGGCAAATTCAGGCCTGTCACAACTGTTTACAATCTGTCAGTGTCACTGTCAGGTTGCCAGAAGTGACTTTTTACACATCAAGCTGCCCTGGAAAATGACTGTTTTTTATCTTTGAAAATACAAATTTTTATTCAGCTGTGTTTATTTTGTCGGGCCGGCCCATTTATAATTTATATTTTGAAAATATAAAATAGGCTAAAGTTTAGAATCCCCCGTCGGAAGTGACGTTACTCCATGGCACACAATGGAAATCCTATTGTACAATGCGGCTTATTCCGTCAATCGATGACCTTTTTTTGGGCACTGACAGGGGATTCTACACTCGTTCCATAAAATATAAAAAAATATCCACACGGCACGAAAAATCCGTCCGGCCGCTGATGAGAAACAAGTAATTTTTTTTATGTGGCCTTACAGTAGGCCTATATCTGTATATGGCAGGCCTATCCTACGCAACAGGCACATGATGAGTGACTGCCTTCTCCAACGACCAAGCATTCCAATGGAATCCATGCAGCCTGTCCCATGCCCATGCGTGCATTGTAGCCTACACAGTTAGTTAGGCCTACCGACCGTACGTTCATGATGATTCATCATCATTTCAAGACGCTGACAGTGAGTGATACTGATAGCCCTACAAAACACAAAACATTTACATTATCACAATATGTTATTTCATGTACCTGTAGGAATACAATATAAATATTTCCGATGAACAACGATGCCTAAATTCAGTGATTTAAACTGATAAAATTCGAGAAAAATTCACCGGAATTGTGAAATTATTTGGCTCTGCATGCCCATTGATTCTACACATTCGATGCAAACAACAACCTCGCACAACTGAAACTCAATATCTACATCAATGAAGGCGAAATAAAATACTAAGATATATGTATTTTTAAATAAAACCTATCTTTTATCATATTTTGATAGTCTGCTTTATATTTGTTCCATATATTAAATTTTTACATATTTGAATCGAGTGTTAGAATTATCTGCTTTCATGACAACGGCTAAACTGCTAAACAAACAAGATGGCGGCAATCAATAGAGGTGCTTCGCCTATGAACATTTGTGAAGAGAATTTAGAGCTATCTAAGGAGAAACTTGACCGCAAAATACAAAAATTAAAGGATCGTCAGAATGTTAGATCACGTATCCTGCTTTTATTATAACAGTTTCCCTTGATTTGTCACTTTCATTCAGTGCTCACTATGATGATGATGCCGGATGGATGCTGCTGCACATGCTGCACACCTGCTGCATGCATATCATATGCACTGCATGCAGCATAGGCCTATATGTGCAGTGCAATCAATCTCATTGCATGGATGATGGAGATGGCATGCCAATTCATAAATTGGGCTAAAGTTTAGAATCTCCGATCGGAAATGACGTTACTCCATGGCACACATGGAAATCCTAGCTATTAAAGCCCCACAGTATTGAGTATTGAATTTTACGATATTTTCAAAATGTTAGGAGAGAGCACAAAGAGGTCTCATAGCCTTGTGAAGGTCCCCAAAATGCTTGTCTGATAGGCCTACGTACTTCAGAGAATCAAAGCCCAGTTCGGCAAAACCAGCAAATTCGGCAACGTTGGAACGTTGCCGAATTTGGCAACCGTTGCTGAATTCGGCAACTTTCTGTGAGCCAGCCCCGAACTGGAAAGTAGCTCACAAGTCGCATTCAGTGCTCTGTAGGCATTAAACAGCATTGAAATGTGTTGGAAATGGGAATTATTCATTTATTGCTCTTTTATGGAAGGGATGGGGTGAATTATGCTGCATGACCCTGGACAAATCAACCCAAAAATCGAAAATTTTTCGAAAATCCGTGGCTGAGACTCGCATTTCCGTGGCTGATTTTTTGCGCCGACTGGTGCTGCCACCTATGAACTGGAAACTTAACTTCCGATAGACTTGCGCTCAATCCGATGCGAAATTGAATTTGAAGGTTGCCGATTTTGGCAACTTTACCGCTGCCAAAATCAGCAACGTTGCCGATTATGGCAACGCAAGGTTTCCATATATAGCAACGTTGCCGAATTTGCTGGTTTTGCCGAACTGAGCCTAGTTTTCAGCACACATTAGAAAAAACGACAGGGAGAGCTCTAATGTATTCAGGTGGAGCGCAGTACATTTTACACTACGCTGACGTCGTGACGTCGGTGCACTGACGTCAAGAATCGCGGCGATGATTTGCGTTTTTCAAAATTCAATACAGTGGGGCTTTAAATTGTACAAAAATGCGGCTTTATTTATTCCGTCAATCGATGACCTTTTTTTGGGCACTGATCGGGGATTCTAAACTCGTTCCGATAGAGCTATAGGCCTAGCATAGCGGTTCATAAGAAGACCGGAATACACCGGAATCAGCCGGAATACACCGAAATACTGCCGAAAACACGATACAAAAGGTTTATTTTCACTCTTATGCTGTAGCTATGGTATGTATTAATCAATGGATACGAGGCAGATACGGGCGAGATCAGCCTCAAAATCCACGCAGACAACTTCAGAAACATCGCATCAGGTGTTTTCGGCGGGCGGCCGGCGGTCGCCATCTTGGATGCGTGTTTGAGGTTATCCAACATGGC
>NMRB01000870.1:44357-54394 GCA_002633025.1 Notospermus geniculatus
TATCACAACATCATAGCTCATCCACGGATGTTATTGCAACTGAAATTTTCAGTTTGCACCTGCTCAGTCACATGATATTTGCTGATATCATGGCAAGATTTGATATTCAAATTTGATAATTTGACATAAGTCAGAATCTGGTGATGGTAGAAGCCTACAACCTTCACCTACACCTAGGTTGTCAAGGACGAGCTTTCAGATTACGCAATGACCTTGAAGGTTAGAGGTCAAGGTCAAGGTCAGACAGTTCTAAAGTGCAAATCTCGGAATTTTAGGAGAAAACCAATTATGAGCCTGAATTAACCATCCCTTATAGGTTTAATCAAGGGTGCCTGTTCCAGTTACGCAATACTTCTCAATGTCAGAGTTCAAGGTCACAGTCAACTACCACAGATAACGTGGAATAAGTCGGAACCTGGTGATGGTGGAAGACTAAAACCTTCACCGATACCTAGGTTATCAAGGATGACCTTTCAGATTACGCAATGACCTTGAAGGTCAGAGGTCAAGGTCAAACAGTTCTAAAGTGCAAATCCGCTCAGAATTTCAGGAGAAAATTAATTGGAAGCCTGAATTAACCATCTCCTATAAGTTTAATCAAGGATGCCTATTCCAGTTCTCAAGGTCACAGTCAGCCGTCACAGATAACATGAACCTGCTGATGGTGGAAGCCTAAAACCTTCACCTACACCTAGGTTATCAAGGATGACCTTTCTGATTACGCAATGACCTTCAAGGTCAGGGCTCAAGGTCATGGTCAGCCAGTTCTAAAATGCAAATCTACTCAGAATTTCACTAATTAGAATCGTGTATTAACCATCTCCTATAGGTTCAATCAAGGATCCCTGTTCCAGTTACGCAATACTTCTCAAGGTCAGAGGTCAAGGTCACAGTTAACTAGCTCTAGAGTGTAAACTTCTCATCGGAAACCATTGACATCGCTCCGATGTCCTTCTCTTGTTGTGTACGTCGTGCATCATCAAATGAATATGACGGTTGTTTGTGTACAAGAAATATGTTAATATATTTTCAGATGAGAAATAAATCATCGTTTGAAGCAAACAACTTAAAAGTCTTTTTTTACAAGCTCCAAGACATATCAAGTTAGGAGGAACTGAATTTGATATCCCTAGGCCTAGTGGCAAGAATATATATATTCTTGCTAGTGGTTATAGGGATAATCTCAAAATACAATGTGGCTGAAAAAGACGAAATAATTTAGTCTCTCTCGACTATCTCCTTCCCAATACCAGCATACATCGGCCTTGCAACTGGCCCCAACTTGCAGCAATGGCATTTCCAGGAACTGGTGACATCCAGGAGCATCTGATCAGCTGTTCGAGCAGGTCAAAGTTACAACTCATGGGAATGGAGAAAATTCCTGTTGCCGTGAATTGCTCATGTTCCACTTGCCAGCAACCAGTTGTATCTGGTTATGCTCGTTCCCACCGATGTATGCACACGAGCTACCAGTTATCTTGTGATTGTGGAGCGGCAGAGACAGCCAACCAGTCTCTTTATCAGAGTTCTGTGTCTGGAAAATGAAGACCAGGGGACTGTTTCATAAAGTGACTTTAAGCTAATGGTACCATTAACTCAATGCATTTTCCATTGGGTTAAAGGTACCATTAGCTTAAAGTCACTTTATGAAACAGGCCCCTGATGCCCAACAGGGTCGCCCGCATGGAAAGTCCGATAGTGCCATCAGCACCTATCGGTGGTTAGTTATAACGCATTTTCCCATAAACTAAATCGCTGATAGGTACCGATAGCACTATCAGACTTTCTATGCGGTCGACCCTGGTCTCTACCGATGTGAGCGGAATGCACATGTCAACAGTTGATATGCTTGCAGTTGCAAGGCCGATGTACACTTAGCTTTAGACACAAAATGGGAGATTTTGGCTTCACTTTGGAATCTATTGCCGTGTTCACACTAGGGTTTTATATCGAATTGAATTCGCAATAAAGGCCTATTCCGATATAACGCGTCACACTCAATTCGAAATAGATCACTTTTATACCGATTTAACCAAACCGGTATTTGAATCGGTTTCGATTCGCATTAGCCAAATCGAAATAGTTATGTACTGCACAGTGTACATTCAATGTAGGCCTAACGTCATGACGTAGTTTATTTCGGGTCGAGTGTGACGCGTTTTGTTTCGAATCGAAATCGGTTTAGTTGTAGTGTGACCTGACCCGATGTAACCAAATCGATTTCCGTATTTCGATTTACGGAAACCGATTTCGATGCGAAATAGGTGTGAACGCAGCATATTAAACCTAGAAAGACAAAAATAAGATGGAAATATTAACTTTTTCCACTACAGATATATGTTACAACTTCATGCAACAGGGAGTTGATTATTCCGCCAGTCACAAGCAATCAGCAAACATCACGTTTGTATGCACTGAATATTTAGAGTAATTGCAATTATCATTAGAAGAAAATATTGAAAAAATAGACTATTGCATAACTTATTTATTTTCATATAAATCTATATACACTGTACAATGTCTATCATTCACACCGGATACCATGCCTTGATATCTCGAATAAAATATTGCTCAATCCTGAATTATTCATCCATGTAGACATACAGCTTGTGAATGTTTCTGGAAAAGGCACCGACATGCAAAAGATATCAAAGAAAGTGATGCTGAAAACAATAGGAATTTTGCATGAAAGTGTTGAGCTTTCATTAAAATCCAAGATGCTGTCAAGACAGGTCGCCTGGCTACTGTCTCTGACTCATAAAACACCCACAATATATAAAATGATTACAGCACATTTATTTACATATGATTGCATTATCAACATGCAGTCCACAGATAGCCCGAGCTTTGTCCCAAATTTGGGGCAAAATGTAGGTTTTTGGACAATATTAGCCTCAACAGTACACATTCCTTGATTGTACCGGTATTTAAGATTCTCAGAGTGTATATAGTTGAGGTCGGTAATGGTATTGTCCAAAATATCTGCATACATGTAGTACCCCAAATTTGGGAAAATGCTCGGGTTGCCTCCATGCATTTACAGATAGTCCGCTTCATAGTCTGAAAATGCCATGAGTTTATTATGACCAACAAAAACAGTCCATATGTACCGGTACTTGTATCTTTAGTGAAACCAGCTAAATGGGTAACTAGTGTCACCTTCTCTCCAGCAGACGAAACAAGGCCTCTTCCAGGATGTTGGATTTTTGTCGAGACCAAAAATAAAATCTTAATTTCATGAAATGATCGTCAGATAACAACCCGTATTTCAAACAAGAACTAAAATAGATTGATGGATAACCAAGTTTAAAATGGTTTCCACAGAGTCGGGAGACACTGTCTTGTGTTTCATGGCACCAGTATGCAAATTTCTGGCTTCAATCCTCCAACAACCAAGAAGACTCGGTATAGGTCAGAAGTAACAAGGCAGTGACACTGGGCAAATTGACTTGAAAGTCGACAAAAAATTTCTGAGCCATACATTGCAGCAACGTATAAAAGGAAAGATATACGTGTATCAATATTCCATCCCATTTCTGGCACCATATAGATAATAAAACTCGTGTCAATTCATGAATATCCATTGGAGGTAATCAGTGGTCCTTGGCGCTTGCTCCCTTCATCGTGGTGACGTATGGAGCAAGTGCTACAGGCCTTTAGATTCCCCTGAAGTCCAGACACCCTCTATTTTTTTACCTTATTTTGGGGACATTTTTCGTCGCGTATTCATCGCCATCTCGTAGCCATTAGTCACCAAGGAGACTGGGTTTTGTAGTTATGAGAGTCATAGAAATAAAGAAAACCCTATCCTTCATGTCTGAAAACTGCAGAAGAGCTATTTATTACACTCCTCAGAAATGCTAGGACATGTAGGAGAGCTATTTTAACTCTTGGGAAAATCTTTAATGACAAAGCTTTTTGTCTTCATGGAGTTTTTGTCTTTTGGAGGGGCTGAATTTGGGGACATCAATTTTGGGGACATTCATTAGCAGGAATTTGGGCGACACCTTATAACGGTGTCGTTTTTGGGGAATCTAAAGGCCTGTGCTAAGAACCACTGATTACTTCAGGATATAAATGAATATTTACAGTTCTGAGCAACTGAGCATCTCTTCTCTGGTCAGAAATACCCACATAAAATCTCGCGTTTATACGTCTCGTACACATCGAACATCTTGGGCATGTCGAGATTCGCATCCAAAACCTGAAGATGGAGGAGAGACAACCATAAATAATGCGATAATTAATACAAACGATGTCCCAGGGTTCGTACACTTCCCCTGAGATTATTTTCAAGGACATTTCAGGGTAATTAAGACCCCCTTTTTAAGGGTTTTTCAGGGTAAAACGTAGCGAATTCGATCGCTTTTGTTAAGCAAATTCGGTAAAATTTGCCGCCATGACATATCAACACACCACGCGCATGCGCAGACTTAAAGTCCTTCTTGCACCACAAAAATAAATTCTCACTGTTTTTGAGCTTTGTACAGCATTCAGACACAACTACATTTTGCTGTTTGTTTCATGAAATTATGTTAAGTAGTAAGCGAGATATCAAGGATTTTGTCAGTCAAAATCATTGGGCTAAAAACCGTACTGTGAACGACTTCAACAATGTGAATATGCTAATTTATTCGTGACGTATTACTAGGGAAAACTTCATTCGAATTTGACCCACCCAGAGCACGCTGGACGCATGGTTTCTGCATGATAATTGCATTTTGTTGAATTTCCCATCACATTCATTGCTTAATTTGTTCACTAGGCCGCTCTAATCAGGGAAATGACATGTTCATTATGCAGATTCCCTAGTGTGACATCACTTAATGAGGCAGTCTTACACCATTCTGATTTTAGCTGGGTCATTCACAAAATCAACCATAACTTTCTTACCGCTTGAAATTTTTTCACCAAATAAAAAGCTTTTTCACTGTAATTCTGTGCCAAATGATTATACAAGCTGCAAAAAAATGGTGCAATAAGGACTTTAAACTCATCACTTCATTTCTGAACGTAAGATGGCGCACGGAGGCTTGAGATTCCTTGGCGGGAAACCAAGGACAGCATGGTGATTGCCGCGGGGCGCGGGGGGGGGTTGTTAGCGACCTGGGTGGGGTAGAATCTTGAAAAAAACACAAGTAACTTCTTCAGTTTAGGGAAGAACGGCAACAAACAAACTGTTCAAATGCTTTATTCAAAATTTAAGGACTTTTCTGCGGTTTTTAAGGGTAACCTTTGAAATCTAAGGACATTTTTGGGTTTTCAAGACCAACTTTTTTTTTCAAGGACATTCCCGGTTTTTAAGGGGGCGTACGAACCCTATATCCATATCTCATGCTTGTAATCAGGGTTCCACCTCTTTTGAAAAAGGTCACTTTGGAGGCCTTCATACATGAACTTTTTTTAACCCTGATGAAAATACATGTAAACAAATTTCCATTTTAAGTCGAACCCTGTTCTTTTTTTTCAATGACTATAATGAAGAGTGGCAGAGGGAATACTCACCAAAACTGGTGCCGGCAGTTTTTGAAGAGACTGTTCTATCAGCCACTTTTCATGAAGATCATGTAATTCTTGAATGAATTTGAATGGTAAGGGTGATTCCTCTTTCCTTGCTCGTTTCTTGATCCTCTCATAACATGTTTCAGGGTCAGCCCTCAGGTAGACTGTAATGTATTGGAGTGGAATGGGAAAAGTGCAAGACATTTTTTTAAAGAAACGACTCAAGTAGAATAGAATGATGACCAAAGCCTAGCGCACATCGACCTTGCGACTGGAAGCAACTACCGGCAATGACGTTTCTGGCAACGGTAGGCGACTGGCTGCAAACAGCAGCAACTGATCAGATGCTCAAAGTACAGGTCGATATGCGAGCCCCGGCAATGCTATTGCCGACCGCTGCAGCTAGTTACAGCCAGTTGCTCATGTTCTACTCGTTGCCGACCGTTGCATCTAGTTGTCCTCAGTCGCTTTCAATGTGCGCGCTCTGGCAATGAATTTCCTTTGTTTGTGGAGCACACCTAGTAATGTGACAGAATCCTGAGTGGTCCGCTTGGAGACATCGACAATTTCCGTGTACATTCAAGTTCAGTTGCCTGTTAATGTGCGCGCTCCAGATTGAAGACTGGATTGTGCCACTTGCGGAACGTGCACATCGATAGCGACTGTTGCGTTCAGTTGCTTCCAATCGCAAGGTCGATCGATGTGCGCTAGGCTTAAAGAACTGCTGAGGATAGTTACCAAACAAATCAACTCTGACATCTTTCTTCTGATTACTAATGATCCAGTCAAACCATTCAGAAAGGACAGAGTACTCCAGACCAGTAAGCATTCCTCTGGAAAATAATAGAAGATGCTTCATATTCCATGTTCAAAAGAGGGCTTCCACTGAGGTATACTTACTTGGACGAATTTGATGCTTCAATGAAGTAAGAATTGGGAGAAACTCAAGCAAGACCCCAACTATACACAGGAAAGCCAAACATTAAAACCTGTACTCCATCACTAACTTTCACTAGTTTGACCAAGCTAAAAACTGTCGATACTTTGAACTTACACTTTAAGCAGAAGGTCACACAGCTTGAACTGTCATGGTTTTTACTATTGGTCTACTTTTTGTTTACAATCACAAACAAGAGCAACGCAAAGCGTGGCATATGCCCCCGCGTGTATGTTGAGTTGGGCGAACCTCCAGTCAAGTTATGTTGAAATCAGATTCCGTCAATATCAGGGAACATGCATACCAAAAACCAATATCACCGGACAAATAGTACATTCCTGAAATTGACGGAATCTGATTTCAAGATGTCAGCTCTGGCGGCCATATTGTAAATTGAAATGCAGCCATTTTCATAAGGAACCTTACTTGAGTCGCCCTCAACATCTATACTATAAAACGTGAAGGCACTTCCGTCCGTCAGCATTGGCGGCGTTGCGCAGTGACGTCATCAATCACCGTCCAAGTGGGCCCGTGTGGCTACTGGCTACTGCTATCATTGGCTATTATCGGGCAACTGGCTCAAACTGTATTTGCCACCTATTCACAACTTATTTCGCCCGCCAATTTAAATTCGTGAAGTGAATTCAAAGCGCTATGTCCACAATGTGATGTCAGTGGATTTCTCCGCCTGCGCTGTTGCCATGTTTACGATGACCAACCTCCTGCACATGCCCAGCTGAGCTTGACTACTTCCTGTGTACCGTCTGATGGTCGCCATTTTGTTCTCTATTCAAAGTTTCAGTGGGGCGTACTAACCACTGAGCGCAAAAAAATTCAAAAAACTCACCTACGTCTGTTAGTTATTGAACAATAGCAGGGGGATAGAATTGAAACCCCGGGGGAAAACAAAGCGAATCGTCTCAACAACCAGCTGTAGAAAAAGGCAGTAGGCCTATCTCAACGTGAATACGACGTTTTGACGTCATCACCATGATCACAGGGGAGTGTTGACGCCGTGCTTCTACGCCAGCCAATTCACCTATGACGTCATTCCACGGTGACGTCAGCAAACAGTGACGCACGTACCCATGGATGCAGCGCGGGGTGTAGCTAGCTTTTATGGCTTGGGGGGGGGGTTGATTGAGTCGTCTGGAGGGCGAAGGGGGCCGGGGGGTCCTCACCCATAAAAAATTGAATACATGTATCGGCATCCTCTCATCAGATGCATTTTCCCGACATCTGACACCACAATTAGGCTACCTGGCTCAAGAGGGAAAATGACCTTTTAAAGGAAAAATTTGCTTGGAAACATTTGCCCCGTTTGCTCTGGGGAACATCTGCCCCTGTCCCCGCTAGCTACGCCTCTGCGTACACGTTTATTGGCGCGGACGTCAATTTCACTTTCAACGACGGGTTCGGGAAGCAGTCTGTCGGCCACGTCGAGTGCCACATCGTTTGTAACGGGTAAACACGGCTGGCTTTAAGCAGTGTTTACCTGACAAAATCCGTTATGCGATACGACGTTATCCGTCGAAGCATTGCCTCCATGTAGCGATCAAGATGAAAAACGGATAACGGATGTCACTTAAACACGGCTTTATGGACCACACCCGCGTTTCAAGAAAAACTTTCATGACCCGTCATTCGACGGGTACTTTGCTAGTACATACAAAAAGTCAATAGGATCAGACAAACGCGTCTCCCTGAAATTGACGGAATCTTATTTCAAGATGGTGGTTCTAGTGGCCATATTGTACCCGTTTAAAAATGTTGCTTGCAATGCATTTTCTATTACATCACCCTGTTTGAATATCACTCCCACCCACCCTGTTTGAAAATCCAGGGCCTTAAAATCATAGGAAAATGCAGTCAGCCCACCCGGTTTGGAAAAATTCTGGCTAGAACACAGCAGTCCCTCAGGTCTCTTTCTGGCTAGTGGTCACGAGGACCCTGGTTCGATACTTACTATCGGCATCAGACTGGGTACCAGTATGAAATGATCAGGGTATGAGCACCTCCTGCGAGTTCTACTGAAAGTGAAAGGTTTCAGGATTGACCGGGGTTAAAGAGTCAAGGCGTATCAGATGTCATCATGTGTACCTGCCACTAAAAGCCATCAGAAAAAATTTATTTTTGCAAGCTGTAATGCATAAAATTTTTCAGGTTGTTTGAAAAAGGGAAGAGAGGGAGTGGCGAGTTCATCAAGAAACTCCATAAAGATCAAAAACACATCCTCGATCGACAGAAAACCCTCTTGACAAATCCAAGAGAAGTCAAACGATTAAGTAATCTCATCATTTTGGAACAGAGGGTAAGTTTTGAAAGTATTCAGTCTGCAGATTCTCACTCATGAAATTGCATGGTTTACATCGATAAAACCCGTGAATTTTGCATCGTGATAGGCCTATGTCATGATAGCTTCATTGACATTCTTTCACATTCATTTGCAGAGAGATCAAGAGTCGGGCACACCTGGTGCATGTGCTGCCATGGATGCTGCCCTTCAGTAATCTTCCTCTGTGTCATGGTTAAGAATCCATTGTTTGAGTTGATTTAGATAGCACATGTACATGTATATGTATGAGGCTACGAAACAGTCTCAGTGCATGGGAGAGCAATATTGTTACACCCGGCCACATTTTATGGTGAGCACATGTATGATTTGAACTCAGACCTCCCGTAAACCTGCAGTACATCAATGTACGTACATGTGCTGTACCACACTTCATGTCAGGTACATCTACATGTATTCTACAATTGGGATTCTACAGAGTGTACCGGTACATGCACGTGTCATACATTGTACAGAGTGAATTTGCCATATACATCTCCTTTCTTTTCAAATCTGTGATAAAATACATGAGTTAATATGCATTCTGCATGTGCATACATTTTGTATTTCAGGAAAGTGCAAGTTTCTTTTACTTATTATGGTTTCCGATCTCAAGATCGGAAACCATATTGTGTTTGGTCATGGTGTCTGTCTGTCTGTGTGTGTGTGTGTGTGTGTGTGTGTCTGTGTGTGTGTGTGTGTGTGTCTGACTGTCTGTCTGTTCAGTCTGTCACACCTGTAACTTTGTTCCTGCACGAGCTACAGACCTGGAAATGTGACCTACCCCCAGGTTTCATGACCTGAGCTACAAGATGGAATGAAAATTTCCAGTCTCCGATACCTGGTTCATGGTGAAATTGATATATCAAAAGTTGAGATTTTGTCTGTCACACTCTTGTTTCTTGAATAACTTGTCTCCGAGGCCAGGTAGAGCACTAGTAACATTAACAAGTTCCTTCCCTATGTTTATGACCCTTGGCAAGATACTGGCATCAACGAATTTATCCTCCAATGTCAGCATCATAATGATATTGATATATCAAATTTGATATTTTGACATATCGGGAGATCTGCCACAGTAAGCGACTTGAAACTGCTATCACAACATCATAGCTCATCCACGGATGTTATTGCAACTGAAATTTTCAGTTTGCACCTGCTCAGTCACATGATATTTGCTGATATCATGGCAAGATTTGATATTCAAATTTGATAATTTGACATAAGTCAGAATCTGGTGATGGTAGAAGCCTACAACCTTCACCT
>NMRB01000870.1:86596-174242 GCA_002633025.1 Notospermus geniculatus
TTCAAGGTTGACAAAATTTTGTTCAAGGTTGACAAAACTTTTTCAAGGTTGCATAAATTCGTTTTAAACATGAAAATAAACATCTTGCACAATATTTTCAGACTTTTTATACTATCAAAATATATCTTGAACAATAATTTTTAAAATGTTGAATGGTAATTTATACATTTTGAATACAATTTCAAATTTCTTGAATATAAATTTTTGTTCTTGAAGGGATATTTGCTTTCTTGAATAAATTCCGCTTTGGCTTGCCATAGGTGTATGCGATTGTGTGCGAAATGAGCGCTGTACGAGTGATGAATTGCAATTGAATTGGAGGGCTCAATCTCATCTCGTGCCCAGCACATAACGGGCTCGCATAGCGTCACCTCAGCAGATCTTCGGCAATTATTTGGGGAGAATGAGACCGCGAGGTGAATAAACAGATACCAGTGGCTAATAAATGAATATAACAGAAGCAATGCTTTCACGATGGATTTATGCAAAAGAACAACGTTGAGCGATATGCTGTTTTGTTTGTTAGTGCGATGGGAAAATCAGATTTCTCACCTAACACTGTTGAGTTTGCTCTCCGACATGTTGTTTTTAAATGCATCCCTATTTTGCCATCAATGATAATTCATAACCACTTGGTTTCCTTGAGTCTTGGTGTCTCATAATACTCTATCTCGACATCATGACCACTTTGGGAGTACACACGGACGCGGAATCGTCGTCCGACTCGATTGCTTTATTAGAAGAAATTCTTGATTTCATCCAAAGCTATATCATGCTCGGGGTTCTTCTCCTGGGAATGTGTGGAAATATCTTATCAGTGGTGATTTTCTATCGGACGAGAAAACGAGCAGACGCCAGCGTTCAGTATTTGAGTTGTCTTGCAATCTCCGACACAGGGGTTATCTTAGGCTTCGGCTTCACGGAGTGGATCGCTTTCGGCCGGAAGAGCCTCACGGGTGGAGCGATCGCCTTCAATCTCATGACCTACAGCGGGCTTTCATGCAAAGTAGGCCTACAGCAATTCGCTATGCAAATGTCCATGTGCATATCAGCTTGGATCATCGTGTCGTTTTCACTTGAGCGAGCCTTTGTTGTCTGGTACCCGCTCCAGCGGGCAAAAATCACGCCAATGCGGCGGAAACAGGTGATTGGCCTTGTTTGTCTACTCTCTATTCTTGTCAGTCTACATCGGTTATTCCTTCTCGATACCATTCAAGGGACACCAGTCCTATGTTTCTACACCCTCGCCCCCACTCCTGCAGCCATCCTTTGGCAAATAGATATCGCCCTATTCAACTACATACCGTGTAGTCTCATTTTCTTCGCAAATAT
Organism: Notospermus geniculatus; assembly: GCA_002633025.1. Taxonomy (NCBI): domain Eukaryota; kingdom Metazoa; phylum Nemertea; class Pilidiophora; order Heteronemertea; family Lineidae; genus Notospermus; species Notospermus geniculatus. The sequence continues at coordinate 87,929 of NMRB01000870.1, forward strand.
TCTCATCCTTGTGGCCGTATTTCGTGCAAGGGATCAAAATTTAAAGGCGACCACCCATAGAAATAAAAACGAGGGCAAGTTATTAGTGTCCCTTATGCTTGTTTCTACCCTTTATGTTATTCTCCTGATGCCAATGACGACCACTTTTACGTACCTGTCAGAGGAGAGGGAGAATCTCTCTCAAGACCAAGCAGTCTTGCTATATTTTGTCGTTAAGTTTTTCATACACGTCTGTATGACAAATTACTGCATGAACTTCATTATCTATGGTTGTACGCTTCCGTTCTATCGGGAGGAGTTTGGCAAACTATTCCACGTAACTTAGCATGCCAACTGCCAACCTGTGGATAAGCTCACCAAGCCTTGACTTGAAAAAGAGCATTCGACCCCATCCTTATTCCCAACCGCGTGCACGGAGTGCGAATCGTTGTCATTACACTAAGACTGGTAATATCGTTCTCGGTGTGTGGGAATTGAGGTATAGGTAAACAGCAATTAGTATTTTCCATCCGGTGTAATCATTCGAACAGTTTTATCCCTTTGGACATAGAGGAACTGCAAAATAAGTACAACGTACCATTGCGTAGGGGAAAAAACTGATTTAGCATGACCTGCACAACGATCTTGGCTTCCCTTCATTAGAATGTCTTCTTTTAAAATGAGTTTGGACGATATATTAGTAGGGACTAGGCTGCGGCCCAAAAAATTGTCCACATCTGGCACGATGTAGTTTGGAACAAAACGTTTCAATTTTGGACGGGGGCCCCGAGGAAATCGTCGCCTGACAACCGCCATCTTGGATTCCAATATGGCTGCCATTTTGGAAACCAAGATGGCGGCCCCAGGGGCCGAATTCGCCGAGGCTTCTGTCCTAATCAAAAGATATGGCGAAATCTACATGTACATGTACATCTTCCCCATGTTAATTGCTTTTATCACAAAATGAACGATGGGTAAGCTCACCCTCCCGACTGATACATGCATAGCATGAATCGAAGCATCGGATCGTGGCAGGGTTCGCAGTGATGTTGGTGAAAACAGTAAAATTTTGTGTTCAGTTGACATTATGTACTTTTCTATGGATTACTCATTCCGATTTCGCATTTTACTTCAAACATATACGGTATATTGATTAATGGACATACACTCATCAATATTGTGAAATGCAACCATTGTTTATTCTTTAATGTCATACACGGACATCGAACAGGTGGTTGCTTCCTCACCCGGTAAAATCCAATATGAGTTGATCCTGGTAATCTCATCACAATATATTCGCCATGCAGCTCTTAATTAAATGTACTTTCAGTGTGCAAACATTAGGTTGTACGCTATCTATCCGAATAAACTTGGAGATTATCAGATTAATACATCCATGACGTTTTTTTCCACACCCATCTGGCATCCGGCGCATGGATTTAGCCCAATATCCATCTATATGACATGTTATTGTTATCTGTTGAAAAAATACAACGCAGGCCTACTGCATGTGTATGAGCAATGTTGAACTTTTTATGCCGTTTGCAGGATGTCTGCTGCGTTTTTATATTAATTCGTCGATAATTCTTATCATACATGTAGAATTTAATTTAATTTTTTTTTTAAATGTTTAAATTTGATAACGGAATATCTATATTCGATAACGAAATCGTGGGTAATTTTTTTGTAGTGTGGCTGTCATCGGCCGCAATGAACGCATGCGCAGTTTGAGTTCGCCTGAGTGACGGATTGGACCAAACTCGTTCCCAGAAGGCATTTCGCTCCACAATATGGCGGTCGCTAATAATGCCTCTGGAAACAAACGCCCTCTTTACTTCTGCAAGATTCTTGCAAAACCACTTTCCAGATTAAAATAAAGCGTGAAACGCATCCAATGACTTTGATAATCGTTATTATTTCATTCTATAGCCATAAACTGGGATAATATGGAGGAAAACATTAATTTGATGTTAGGAATTTTGCGCACTACTTTCGAGCAAATGCGTGAGCGGTCTCGGCGCTCGACCAATCAGAGGCCAGATACTCGGCACATGATCTCCGTGTTTGCAAACATTGACACGTGCTACTGTTTTGACAGCATGGATCCGATTTTGGAGAGATGTGTGAAAAGATACCAGGAACAGTTGATTTTAAGACCAAAACAGCTTGAATGTTTGAACTTTCTGGCCAAAGAAAATAAGGATTTAATTGTCAATTTACCTGTTGGCCCTATCGGGGCCATTTTGGAACGCGCATGCTATGCTATGCTATGTTGAATGTGACGTCATCACTCGCGGAGGATCTGGAAGTAGTTCGGCCGTATGTTGGCAGAGTCAGTATAGCGTAACGTAGTGGAGCACTGACCTCTGCGAAGGAGTGTGGGATTGGACAAGACAACTCCGGGAAGACAACACAAAATCATGAAACGTAAACAAGACGTGCACCGTCCGTCTTCCCCAAGTCAACTATACGTACATCTACAAACAGTGTGGCCATGACAGTTAGAAAATACCTACAGTTTTGTTACAAAATATATTTTTATCAAGTTTACATGTATGAATCTCTGAAATTTATCAAAACACAGAAGAACATCGCACTGAGTGATATGTTTTCCAATATAAAACATGAGCTTATGTTTCTTATCAAACATAAACAATATTATTGCATCAATCTGAAAAAAGGATTATCGCATCAATAAACAAATTATTGCAGCAATAAAGAATTTTTGCAATAATATAAAAGAAATATCGAAACAGAAAACACAACATTGCACTTGATGACTTTGCAGTGTACATTGAAACAATGCACTGACTGGCAACGACATTTACAATGTGGGTGTTTGAATAAAAAGTGGTGAGTAAATGATTTTTTACTGCCTTTCTGCTGAGCAAATGCATTGAGAGTCCGACCTGTACAAAACTGAAGTAAAAGCATTTACTGGACTTTATTAATTCATACCGCCTATTGTCGAGTTTGCTTTTTCTTGATATTGGGTCATATGAATAAAGACTAGCAAATGGTTTTCCTTAAGATTTGTACAGCATTGCCTAGCAAGTGCATTTGTATTGCAAAATTCAAGTAAAAGTATTTACTAGTCTTTATTCATATGACCCACTGGGTTCACAGTCAGGCTGCCAAGAGTTGGAAGAGAAGTCACGAAATTGCTCTTGACTGAGACCACCCGGAAGAGAAGAGGTGTGCGAGACTTGTGGCTTTCCTGTCAAACATTCTGTATGTCTACCATCGCCGGGGAGAACCAACGATAAGCCAAAGAAAACATGCTTTCAATATCCGATCGGTCGCAGTAGAAAAAAATCACGATCGGCGACGTGACTTAAGTTCCAAATGTGAATTTCATCTATTGCATTGGCACACTCGGATGCGCCCACATGTTTGTTTACCCACCATGGATAACCCTTAGAGCAGCTCGTGCCAAATCGATGGTGCTCATCTTTATCAATATCCAGATAAAATCAAGTGCGTGACGATATCTCACATCTTTCCGTTACAAAATGTGTTCTACATAAGGCCATCTGTTTTATCAAAAATTTTCCGATTTTGTGGCCGTACTTTTATAATGTCATCTGACACCTGTTTCTAGTGTCAAGCTCCTTCGTAATTAGACTGGTGTGATGGTAACTATTAGGGAGGTTTCGCAAACCTGACGAAACACGACGTACGAAATAGGAAATGCTACTTCATTTCCATGATCTAATGTATTTCTGGAGATGGTTGGTATCACAAATGTCCCTGCTGCCAGTGCACCTTTTAGCATATCATGTAAGACCGAGAGAATTAGATGGTGTATCTTGAATTTTTAAATTTCCACTTCTTATCTATAACGAAGTGGAAACGGAAGATAAATTTCAAATTTTAATATACACTCTATAACTCTATCGGTCTAACGTCATACGCTAAAAGACGCTCTTGCAACAGGCAATATTTGTGGTACCAACCATCTCCTGAAATACATTACGTCATAATTTCGTATTTCGTACTTTCGTGTTTAGTCAGATTTACGAAAACTCCATAATACCGTAATAACGAAAGCATAAGATTTTCAAAGACTCGGGAAGGAGTTCAAATATTCAGCATAAAGCTGAATACTTTTTGGTAGAGGGCCAGTGTATTGGAACGAAAAAGCTATTGGTTTCCCGACGACGGCCGTGTTCATATATCAATATAGGAAATAAAAGATATATTCTTGAAGATATATGTAGGGAATCAGACAATCAGCAAATACGATGTATCGACCCGGCTGACATACTGTCCATCATCCCAACTGCAATTACTTGTGGTGCGTGGGATAGGATGATATAAAGCTACAGGCGAAGCGAGGTTTGGAGTCAGTGTTGTTTTACTGAAGAGGCAAATGTTAATGACCAGCCTTTTCGCACTTAGTAAAAGTTTCTGCATTGTTATAAACGTCATTATATTTTGATTTATAGATTTTATATTTTATTGAGTAGACATGACGACGAACGACCTGCCTAATTCGTTCACACTTTAGTACATGTACTGTACATGTAGTAAAAGTTGTTATATGCATATTGTTTAGTTTTTAGCCCGCTTGGCCGCAAGGCCCAGCAGGGCTTATGCTGTGGTTGGGGTCATTGAGTGGTGGTCTGTCGTGCGTCAGTCCGTACGGCGGTACGGCGGTACGTCCGTAAACTTTTGGTTCGTTAGCGCTCTAGCGCCTTTATTTTTTGACGAATCTTTTTTGTCTTTGGTAGGTGTATATATGGGCCTAAGATCTAGGTCGAGTTCGATTTTGACCACAGTTGGATTCCTATTTTGGCCTCCAGGGGGCGTTTTGTGAAAAATTTCAAAGGGCTATATTTTAATAATGGTTTGAACTATCACGTTGAAACTTTGTACACGTATACCTCTAGGTTACAGCAACCTACAGACAAAATTTTCGTGAAGTCTGATTCTTGACTTGGCCACTAGGGGGCCAAAACCAAAATCACTGAAAGTACTGTTTCTCCCTTCCCAAGAGACGGATCTTAGTCAAATTTTTATCATGGGTATATCTAATAGGGGTACATAAGATATAGTACTCAAGTTTTTAATTTGACCTAATTTTCAAGTTCACAGAGGTCAAAGTTCGCCTGAAATTACGAAATTGGCTCTTTTTGCAACGGTTTGACCTATTGCTTTGAAACTTTGCACTTATCTACATGTAGGCTACCTCTAGGCTGTAACAACTCAGATGAATTTTCGGCAAAATCTGATTCTTGACTTTGCCACTAGGGGACCAAACTGCTTCAAGCCAAGCGGGCACAGTGCCATTGGCACTATTTTTTTATTTGATTTGAGCACAGACACATTCACAGGGTTGAAGCAGAAATTGCATTTCGCCTTGTCGTATGACGTGAAGTGAAAATGCAGCGATGGAAGGATATGGGAAAAGATGGCAGCATTGTAAAAATTTTATCTTAAACATATCAATCGGGGTGCAGGTCTACTGGTTAGTGGTGATCGATTTCTTTAAAAATGTTGACAAAAATTCGTTGGAGGCGGTGCTTTGAATCTCCGTTTGTTCTTAAGGTTTCCATTACATAGAAGTGTACGGTATACGAAAACGCCGGGTTAACAAAGGCTTCCCGAGGATTCACAACCGTAAAGCCATTGTTAACCGTGTAAAGGCACCCTATGGCGAAGGTAAGGAATAATCCCAATATTCAGGGTGGCTCTGTCAATAAAAGGTTCTCTGAACGACAATAAACGATAAAATACATTGTTCAATAGACGGTTATTATATTGGTCAGGGAATATTTTTTGTGACCATTCTGTTGATAGTCGATATCAATAAGGAAATTTCCTCGGCTGGATTAGGTTAAGTGGAGGCACTTGTTTACTGTACACTTAGGTTGCGTGACCGAAGATGATAATTATTGGCTGGAGGTAGCATAATCCTCGACTTGGAATATGAACTGCTGTCGAGATGAAAGTATGTCAAAAGAGGTAGGTATCATATCCCTTTGGATCGCTGGTGGCATCTCATTATAAATTGATAAACATAGCAAATCGGAAAGCTAACAGAAACATGATTAGGTACACATAAGTATTCATTGGAAACCACTCATTCAGAACTTTAGTCCTCAACGAATATTTCCTACATGTGACCGGCGACAGGGTATTATATCCCGAGGTAATTAGTGGTTCTTGCTCGCACCCCTGTCACCGCGGTGACGCGCTATAACCTCTACAAGAACCTTTGATATTCTCAGGATGTGGTTTTAGGTTATGTCTTTTAAGCTTTTTTTACATATTACGTACAAGTACCTAGTACTTTCATTTTCGACAGAATCGGCCTCGGCAGTGGTAAAGTTAGGCTAATTATCGTTCCAATAATTCAACAACCTGACATATCTAAGTGTTTCCTCTTCATTTCCCCTTCCCACCTTTGAAGCAGACATCCCCATATCGCAGTCTCCAATCAGAGTCCTCTAAATCCGTGTCCCCGGGGCTGTTACTAATAACCCAATCACAGTGGTTATTCCGCCGAGACGTCCATTGTACATGCGTCAGCATTCTTTCGGAATGTCGTGCATGGCAAGTGGTTGCTAAAGGAGCAAGACAGAACAAAAGGAAACGCTCTCGAACACTTGATATGGCTATTACACGAACGAGAATTCTGCATTTATCATTGAAACTGCTCAGTGAATCGATGATAAATGGAATCGGTTGTTAAGCCTGACTAAGATTGAGTTGATTAAGGAGACTATTTGACTTGGATCCAAGCGAATGACTTGAATGTGTTGGAATTCAACATTCTGTGAAGCAAGGAATTGATTTTAATTGGGATAAAAAAATGACTCTCGAGATTACATTTACTTCTTTCCTCTTGTTGTGATGCCCATCAGGCGTTCCCCGTCGAAGTATCAGATCGAGCTGAAAGCAGATAAGCTGAACAGCAGTCGATCTCTCCATTCAATCACCGATACTTCATGAAGGAACACATCTGCAAGTGGTGGAGCTTGTTCAATAGGCAGGAGTTCCTTTCTTTCTTTCTTTCTTTCGAAGGAATCGCAATAAACATTGCTTGCTGCCTCAGAACGGAAAAGCAAGAAGCCATTTGCACTTTCTCGTTTTATTCGGCGCCCGAACATCCGTTCATGTTGCTGGCATGAATAATCGTGCCAAAAAGAGTTATCGATGAAAAACTGGCTCAGTCTGTTGCCGAGAGCGGTATACATTACAAGGTGATTTCGATGCACACATCCATTTAAACTTTCCCAGCTCCACAAATCACAATTCTGGCAACCAAGGCCAGAGATAGGCGTCGCGTATAATCTCTGTAGGAAATGAGATGGCACTTTTTGTCAGATGCACCATCAATTGGTGTTGTCAGGCTGACGTGTATGGAGCATCTCTCAGGAAGTGTGCGAAGCGTCTATTATTCAACGATAATCTTTTTGCCTCGTCTTTCCTTTAAATTACGGAGTTTCATCAGTAGAAAGTTTCACTGGGATTCTCTTGATTGATGGCTTAGTTTATCAGAGTTTAGCGCTGACAAATCCCTCAGTCAAATGGCATTCTTGTCGTTGTGAATGAGGGTATAGTAGGAAAAGAAACATCTGTTCGGCTCGCAAAACTCATGATCTGGTGAATTTGGATAAGACAAGCCTAACGGCAATAAATGTTCGCTGGTGTTCGTCTGATTCTCACCAGTCTATCTGGCCTGACCAAGGCTGACGCCCATCTAGCCTGGGTTGAATCCATCACATTTCCCACTTCTGAGGAGCTCAGGGCCTCAGACAATCATCGGTGTGCGAAGGCTAATCAACGTACCAATCACAATCAGTGTTACAAATGTGTGCGGGAAGAGAAGAGAAAGTGCCCAAGGCGAGTTGCTTCACGAGTTGTGATTGGCTCGGAGGCCGGGTCAAGTAGGGGTCAGATTCATTTATGATTTATGCATTAACGCAAAAGATGACATGATTGGGACAAGGCTAAAGACGCAGTCGAGGCCTTGTTTAGACAAGATGCTGGTGTTAGGCCTAGGGGCATTGTGAATATCAGTCAGCGCCACCATCAATGGCCAGAAGGAACCGGGCTTGCATAAAAAGCGGCATGCTATGCTCAAATGTACATGTAGTTCACACATACACACACGATCGATGTACACCGTATATCACACTACACCGCTCAGGACTGCTCGAGAAGATTGTTCGATCTTAGTTATCAATTAGGCATGGAAACTGAAGTGCTACACATAAAAAAATGAGTTGAAGTATGGTACCGTACCTGATGAACTGTTAGTAATGGTATCAGAGCGCGTCGAACTTCTCAAGTGATTACAAGGATGGCGGCCATTTTTTACTTCAGCACAGCGTGCCACTGAGATCATGTGATTGAATAATGACCAATCAGAAAGCGTCCTCAAAATAATCTCGAAAATTTCTCAAAAAATCGTACAAAAAGATTCGAAGCCGGTGAAATAACTCAAATTTCTTTATTCGGGACACGCTTTGACCCCAATTATTTGAATATGCATAAATAGTCAAGAGATTACTTGAGAGGAAAAGGGCGAAAAATCGGGGACAAAATTGAACAATGCTAAAAGTGTGCTGATTTTAGTGGTGAGAATGCCTGAAGGCCAGTTCACCAATATCTGAAGGCCAGTTCACCAACAACCAAGATGCCACTGTTTGATAGATTAAGATTTTTGTATTGTCTTGGAAAACCACGTTCGGTCACTTCGCCGCCGGACGACGCTCAGGCGCAGTCCGATAGTGCAGTCCTTGATGGTTAAAGATGATTTGTTTGGGAACAGCCGGTGGTCAGGAACAATCAACTGCTCTGACTCTGACGCTCTTTGGTGTTGACGGTATTTTCGGGGATACGTTTGTTAACTTCAGAAACAAAGTAATCTTTAATTTTCAATTAGAATGTTCTCTTTCTCGTTTCAGAGGAGAAAGACCGGCCTGATTCTTGAAAACAGAATGGAGAACTCGACATTCCCGTTTCTTCTCGACCTGTCCAACGGCGGCAGAGGACCAAAAATTCTCTCCTACGCTGAACTCCTCGCCAAAATGAGGAACAGAACTGGTGGTGGTGTTGTTAGTCCCACGGGAATTGTATTCGCACCCGACCTGGTGGAACCAACTTACAATGGCTGGATGTTGTTTATAATGTACGGCTGTGTTATGCTTACCATGAACACGATCGGATGCGTTACAAACTGCATCACAATTTACGTCTTCAAGAAATACCCAGTCAAATCATCGACGTATATCTTACTTCAAATCATGGCAGTGGCTGATTCATCATTTTTATTATTTAGTATTTTCAACCTGTCTATAAGGCAGATTTACGTATTTGTTGGAAGGTATAGGGAATATTTGAACACGTGGGTCCGCTCTCTTCCATATCTACGAGGCTTCCACGAGATCTCACGTGATTACGCCGTCTGGATGGTGGCGCTTGTGACCATTGACCGGTATATTGGAATCTGTCATCCGCTAAAAGCGACGCGGATTAACACAGTGAAGCGTGCCCTCATTGCTGCCATCGTCCTACTTATAGCGATTATCCTTTTTAACGTGCCCATGTTCATGTTAATGAAAATTATCAAAGACAAAACCGACCGAGATGGTTACCTTACATTCACCAATTCCGACCTCGCAAACGATGCAAATTTCTGCTGGGGTTATTTCGTAACGGACGCTGTGGTGAACCTGTTAGTGCCGATTATCTTCGTCATCACCATGAACGCTGCCATCGTTCGGATGATTGCCGGCGCAAATAAACAGAGGATGACCATGACAAGTCATTCAAGTGACAATGCAAGGAGTTCGCATCGGACGAACGTCATGCTTGTCATCGTGGCTGTCATTTTCGTGCTCTGTGAAGTTCCAAAAATCGTGGAGCAGGTCATGTATTTCACGGGACGCCAAATGACGTTCGATGAGTTTGAAAGAAACATCCCAGTCCCCCTCGGAGTCGCTTCGGAATTTCTCCAGCACTTCAACTCTTTCGTCAACTTTTATGTGTACTGTCTCGTTGGAAAGAAATTTCAACGGATTTTAATGTCGATGAGATGCTGCCAAATGCTCTGCGGGAAAAGGGCTGGTCTCCATCATGATGACATGTCATCAATTAACAAAACTATGTCATTCCGTCTTACTAGGAGCCGGAGATCGAAGACGAAATCCAATGGTGGCCATTCGCATGGATAGAATCATATATGCTATTACTCCAACCAACCGTGGAGTAATTATATTTCAGATACAACGTAACAGACTTTATAATTGAATTTGGTGATAGAGGTTAAGATCTGCTTCAACTCCGACTCCGAATTCCACATACATTTTTCAAGGGAATATCATTTTATCGCTCAATCGGGTTCTATTCGTTTTTCGGAATAAAAAACCCTATTGAAACACCCTCTTGTCTAATATTTGACGACGTCGTTCACAAGAAAGGAATCATCTGGAATCGGAGACGGGGTCAGAGGCCATCGTCTGCTTCCTGGTGGTCGTCATGAGCGTACGGCCAATGACTATACAGCATATACATGTAGTATTTTCCAACAAGGATTCATTGGCCAGTGAGGTTTCGCAAACCTGACGAAACACGAAGTACGACGTCGAAATACGAAATTGGACTTTATTCCCATGACGTAAACGTATTTCAGGAGATGGTTGGTACCACAAATATCGCCTGCTGCAAGAGCGTCTTTTAGCGTATGACGTTTGATCGATAGAGTTACGGTGTATATTAAAATTTGAAATTTATCTTTCGTTTCCACTTCGTAGATATGAAGTGGAAAAAATTTCAAGATGCACCATAACTCCCTCGGTCTCACATGATATGTTAAAAGATGCACTGGCAGCGGCATCTTGGCTACCAACGGGTTGTGACATCGCTCCGCCCTCCGACTACGCTCGCACAAACGTAGCCAATACACGTGGAGTTCCAGGATGGCAGCAGGGACATTTGTGATACCAATCATCTCCAGAAGTACGTTAGGTCCTGGAAATGAAGTGGAATTTCGTATTTCGTATTTCGTCAGATTTGCGAAACCTCACTAATGTTAAAAGCACCTTGTACAGATGATTTCGAAAAATTTCTCTAGTCACCGGCAGGTGGCAAGTAGCAAGATACAATCGCAGTTATCCACTCACGACCAATTATTAACTGCGGTGTGCCGGCATATGGAAATGCGTTTTGTATCCAATAATTTTGTCCGGCGAGGGACGCCCCGCAATAGGCAGGTCACGTATGGTGTCGGTGATAAAAAATAATGATTGCTGAATAATTTTGTTACTGATTCGTTAATAATGGAACGTGTTGAGGCGATGCTAGTCGAAAAGTCTAGCCCCCACCCCCACCCCGACAATCAACGACCACTACATGGGACCAAGAAGCCACACAGTTGCCATTCTAATTATGAATTTCTTTTTCACGACTGGGTAAATCGGCAGATCGGGAATGAAAGGTAGTTACGCAACAACCTGTCCACCCTTTTACAAACCATTCTCTTCTTTTGGGGCGATTTGACTTGACCATGCATAGCATAGGAAACAAGTCGCCCATCGGCATATGGACGAAGCGCTCCGCTGACAATGTTGATTTTAGGCGTAATAATGTAGTTGTAGGACACGCCCACTAGCCTACAGCTTTAAGCATACATCATAGGTTTATGAAATGACAGTTCCTTGATGGGCCTAGGCCTAACTGAACAGACATGACAGAACAGAAACTTGCACATGAACCATGTGATGAGCTCATGTTCATGTTCATGTTCCCTGGAAGTGATCTGTGATGTCATCAAAACTACACATAGAATGGTGACATCATCATGATGCTTCCAAGTGGGAAATTCGAATACTAGTTTTTATTTCTGCAATTACGCCCCCTGCCAGGGCCTGCTGGACAAATTCTGAACAACTGACCCCCAATGGGAGGTGAAGAAACAATTAAGCTAGAAATCCTATCAATTTCAGTTTGATATAAAGCCTCAGGGCCAGGTTATTGGGGTTTTCTATTTTATGGAAAATGCCCCCTGGAGGGCATAATGTAGGTCAAATCGCAAAAATGTTTGGTTCTGTTTCAAGCCCTTTCTGGGGCCTACCACTCCACCAAGTTTCAAAGCCCTCGGTCAAACTGTTGCAAAATGTGCCAGTTTGACAGACGGACACAGACAGACAGACACAGCTCAGACAGACAGACACCACTCAGTATACATATGAATAGCTCAGCTGACCTTGGTCAGCTAAGCTAAAAAGAAATTCGTTATTGGAATGGCAATTACGGCAAAGCCCTAGGTACGAAATCGCCAATGGCAAAATCGCAAATGTGGAAATTTGAATATGCTTCAATCTGCGGTATAAGTTTTTAACACGTGTAAGTTTTAACAGGTGGTTATCAATGCAAGAAGACGGATGTGGATACTTCTAGGCCTATTTGAGGAAATTAATAAAATTGTGACAAAAGAAGGAGAATAATACGCAATTGCAATTGGGGATCTCAACTTCCTGGAAATTGAACACCTGTTAATATGAGTGTATCAGTTCAAGACAGCCAGGTGCGTTCACACCATGTCTGGCTTGCGATTTGCAGCATGGTTTCCACGGGTATTACCGGGTACCAGGGGCAGATCCAGAATCATGGGAAAGAGGAGGCGCAGCCAGCGCACATCGTGGAAAAACTCGGTCAAATTTTAACATCTTTTCAAAATTTTGAAATTTCCCGGTCAATTTTAAAGATTTTTCACAAAATAGAGAGGGCACGGGCCGGGTGTGCCCCCCTTGGATCCGCGCCCGGGTACGTTGTTTTTTCCTGTCGTAGAATTTAATGCCCCCTGATATAGGATTCCCCCCCCCCCAACAAGACGTCCCCGACACCATTCATGGAGGTATAAAATAAGAGTCTTATTTTTATACCTCCATGCACCATTCAATTGCACTCTATAGACCTAGCAAAAGTGGTCGGCCAAACACTACAGCCAGAACTGTTTGCACTCCTTCAGCTCATCAGTTCAACGACCTGGGGCTGTGAGTTATATCAACCTTCGGGGAATTATGAATTCCTCCAAGCATCAACCAACATCACAAAATTGACAGCATACGGTAACCAACAAGCAAAACCAAATTCTTTGATAATGCATTTGTATTTAGAAACATAATGTACATGATAACATATTCTGACAAAGAAAACTTAAACCATTGAGTGATCCATTATCGAAATGGTGATAAAACCAAACAAAGAGTTTCTCAACTTAACTATGTATTTATCCTTTAAATCCGTCAGCTGGCCATTGTCTGCAGCAGCTTTAAGCTCAGCATGCTGACGTTTTTCTAATATCAGAGCAAAGCCGGGCAGTTTTTCACTGCAATAAGCACATGTTCGTGTTTACAGAGAAAACAAGAAGACTCATTTCTTTATAATTTTGTTCGAACCATTCGCTTCACCCATATCCAGTTGCCGGGTTAATAATGAATCAATGTTTGGTTTGCCAGCCCCTCGAATCGATGGGGGCAAATCACAAATTAATAAGACATATCACATTTTACCATAATGGGGCAACGTTATTGCCCAGAAAAAACTGAGTACATGGCTACATGTTAAAGTCAAATCACTGGGTGATATATGGTTACTTGAATTACGCCGAGGGCAACTGTTCAGTAATAAATCAGACCAATTTTAGACGTAATGTCTATTTCACTACAGAAAGCAACAGTGACTGATTGATCCTCCTTATAAGCCTGCAATATTTAGTGCTGCCATCAAGACAAAAGTGGTGTAACTATCATGTTGCAGACAATTATTAGGGGCCGATTTCACAAAGGGTGTTAAGACTTAGACGCGTGTAACTTCACTAAATGCACACACTTCCACCATGCATTTGACGAAGTTACATGCGTCTAAGTCTTAAACACCCTTTGTGAAATCGGCCCTATAACTTTAGGGTGTAACTGCCATGAAAGCTAGTTTGCCTACCATACATTTGACCAGTAAATTTCATTACTTCAAACTGATACTTCTTCAAACTGAATCAGAAAATGATGACCTACAAGCTATCTTTAAGACTACCTCCTCATACATACTTGAATACAGATACTGAAATACAATTTACCAAGAGGGTACTGTGGAATAACATCCGTAGACGATGTAGCCAGCCACCTGCTTATGTTATGAATCATGCATACTTATCACACGTTTGATTGTGGAATATATTGCAATCTCACATCTGAGAGGTCAAATCGGCATTTAGCAAATCTTCAGGCCGGCAATCTGGGATTCCAGGGTCTGAAAAAGAATAAGACAGGATCTGTAAGAAACTGCTTTGGAATTTCAATAACCACGATCTTTTTAAATGAAAACCAACACAATCAAGTGCTTGGGAGGTGACAGATCAGGGTTCAAAGTTCATGACCATTTGGTCTAAAATGTGACCTGGATTTTGCCCTCTGCGACCCAAAAATTGATGTTCTAATGCATTTTGTATTGTGTGCGACTTGATTTTTTGGCCTGTTCAACCAAAATCTGCTTTTTTCAGAATATGAACTTTGATTCCTGTAAGACAGAAAACAGCTTTGACGCACTAGAATTCTTCTTCTGATGAAAGACGTACCTTGAAATCCCATATGCAAATGTTGCCATCAACACCACTGGTGGAGAATTTGGAGACCATACCCCTATCACCAGCTAAAATGGCCACCTGACTGGAATACGCAAGGACATAATCATCAATCAAGGTGACAGGGAAGCATGAAAGACGAAGTAGGCTCTGTTTATTTTTATAAGAATGGTGCCATCAACATCAGCATTCAGTAGAGACTACCATCTTTTAAACGGGCTAGTACTAACTAATATCAGTAGGTTAGTACTTACGTGATGGTATTCTTGTGTTTGTAACTCGCTTGAGCTGAGAGATCAACATCCACGCCCCTTTTGTCAAGAGCTTGGAACCTCATCATTGCACTGAAAGAGATGACAACATACCATGAATTTACCATAGGTTTTCATCAACAGAGGAGAGTCTAAGAGAGATGGCAAGAAAGACAAGACTAGACCCCCTAGGCCGTATTTTAGAACGTTCCTTAACATTAAGGTCCACCTTAAATCTGCTGTTCTCAGTTGTTTTACAATAGACTTAAGGTCGACCTTAACTTTAAGGAACGTTCTAAAATACGACCCCTAGAATCCTATCCATCGAGATCGAGAAACTGGAATTTCCTCTCTTATAATACATGTAGTACTAAATGACCAGAGGATTTTGGGCAGGTAGTCCCCTCTTTCGCACTTTGCCGGTGACATGAAAATGGTACCTGCAGTCCTCGTACTTACCTGACTTTGCCAGTTGACTCATTCTCCTTACTCACATCAAGTTTGTGCAGAAAGGTCAGGCTTCCACCATCGTGGGAGAACAGCATGGGGTGGCAGTCATGGCCCTGGAAATGAATGACAAACATGCTGGTAATCCAATGGCTTTACGACAAGTTTATGACTTGTTTACGACTAGCTCATGACAGGTTTATGACTCGACTTGTTAGTGATTCATTTGCGTTGCGGCGGCAGTCATAAACGAACCACAAACATAATATAAACTCATCGTAAAGTCGGCGGATTACCCACATTAGCAATACTTGTGAAGTGAATTTATCATGTTACAAGATAGGCTTTGATTGTACCATGCCACATCCATCTACTCAATACTTACAGCTACAACAAGTTGATTCTCAGTTACCCAAGAAACAGTAGTGAATGGAAGAAACTTGGTCTTCTCGGTGGCAACCCTGAAATCAACGAGTAAGATATCCCTATGTACCGGGGTATGCCATTTGAGGTGAACATCAAAATTTCTGAACTGTACCCATGTAGATATAATTATACATGATTACCATAGTGGTTGATAAACTAGAGGCCTGGCGGCCTGGGAGCTTCGCTGGGGGCAGGGGCTGAGTGAATTACCCGTATGGGCTGAGTAGTTGGCACAAAAAATATTGCAGGTTGTAGTATGGTAGGTTTTCTACTACTAGGCCTACTGTGTAGTCCAGGGCCCATATTCATAAATCTGCTTGCTAGGCTTAGCTGCCGGCTAAAGTGCCTAGTTTGTACAGGCCAATGTACACAACTAGCAGCCAACTAAGCTAGCAAGGTTTTATGATGGGCCCAGACCTGTTCCACAACTGTCCTCGGCAGTCGAACATTCTCTTCGTTGAGGATGGCTAAGACAGGCCTGAGTGGAATTGGTCTCGATCATTGTTAGCATGAAACTAAAAAAAAAAAAAAATCCGACGGCTTCTCAAGGCAGGTGAACTCAACTTCATTTCACTTCGAAATTTTGTTGTAATTCGCAATTACCAGCACAAAAGAACTATTTTAATCCTATCTAAAGCTTTGTTTTTGTTTTGTTGACATCATCACCCTATCTTGGGCGTCCCACAAATTCTGGACAGGGTTATCCGCCGTGCCGAACGTGTGGGCCCCAAGCCTAAGGTTGAAAAGCCTCTGCTGCTGTCAGACAGTATGCGATTCCTCCGCCACAGACATTGAAGCAGCAGCAGCCGTCCGGAAATTTTACAGGCAAAGTTGACCGTCACTGCACAGTGCTGTAACTATTGACTGTCAATAACAAACATAAACACGGCGGAACATGAAATTTATTCACGTTTACCTGCGTAGATCACTAAGAACTATATAATGGCGGCGCAAGAATACCTATCACATAGTGTGCATTTCGGTCGTCCATTCTACATCGGGGTACTGCCATCAAAATTCTAATAGAAATGGCATTAGGCAGATTCCAGCTCACAGTGCCTGAGAAGTAGTCCGGCAAAATACACAGGAAATCTACAGCAGGATAGGAGATGGCTCGCACCATAGCATAAGCTTCGCTGGCGAATACTCGCCCAGCGAAGCTAAAAATTCGTAAGTGAGCAAGAGGGTGATTTTTTTGGTTGAAGTATAAAGTGCAAACAAGAGGCCTACTGGCCTTGCACTCAGCTGACTATGACCTGCCAACTCAAGAGGTTGAAATGGGGGAAAGTGAGACAAGTACGAATACGAGTACGGATGCCACTCAGTATACATATGAATAGCTCTGCTGAAAAACAATAACCTCCTGATATAAAATATGCAAATTCTAATACTCACTGCTGGCCATTGCCTCCATCAATAACGGACAGACTAGAGTCATGGCCAACCCAAGCGAGCTTGTTCCCACTGCCAGAGAATGAGACATCATGGACCCAGCCACCTGCAAAGAACATACAACCTCAGAACGAGAAACATCTTCACAGAATAATATCTACTTTGGAAACACTGGGACTTGCAGCCATCTGGGTGAAAACTGCAGTCGTTACCTGAGAATCTGGACTCTCTAAATGGATGAATATTGCTAATTTAACATGATTCAAAATAAAGAAGAATCTATGCATATTTTAAGGTACACAGCTATAATGAAGAATCGGCTATCTGCTGCATGGTGCTGCGACTGATAGGACTGCCGCGACATCGTTGACATCAATTTTTACAGTTGTCTGGGTCTCCCTTCCACCTATAGGCTACGGACTCCATTGATTGTTGACTCTGCTTTAAATCAAAAGGAGTTCAAAGACCATTGCTGATTCTTGGTCTCACAGATTCAGCTAACAACAGATAAATTCATTGTATCAGCAACATTCCCAATATGGCAACTATACACATTACACCACTCATTCCAATGAAGTAATGTGAACTCCTTCAAACAATGGTCAATCAGACCTGGACAACAATTCCAGAAAAGGAATGCATTTTGACGACAGTGTAGACTTCCTACCCCCAAAAACCGATAGGCCTATGTCATCAGTTTTCTCTGAATGATATGTAAAATTGATTAGAATAGAAAACATATTCATGCAAATTTTGTAATAGACAAAACCAAAGAAGGGATTTCAGAAGCACTTACTACGCACCCAATTACCGAATATCCTAGCAGTAAACTACTCATTGCATGTATGAAAGACACTCAAAACAGCCATGCAAAGACACAATGTGTACCCAGTTTTGTTATTTACCAAGGTGTAAAAAGGTTAAATCCGTTGCAGCTACAGGTAAAGATGGTACCACTAGAGACAATTTGGAGAGAGGACCCCAGCTTAGGTAGCCTACAATCTAAATGACATCCACTGCTTCAGGCAGGTCAGGGGTTAAAGACTTTGTCTGAGTGATAATTCCAATCAAATAAATTAGAATTGAATAATAATTTGTATAAAAAAGTATACCGGTAATAAGAAAACCAGCCAAAGAGATTAGACAGAAGAATTTGGGTCGTATTTTAGAGCGTTCCTTAACGTTAAGGTCGACCTTAAGTCTATTGTAAAACCATCGAGAACAATAGATTTAAGGTGGACCTTAATGTTAAGGAACATTCTAAAATACGGCCCTTTGTCTTGCTTCAGCATTAAGTTTAATATGAGCCATGCACTAAAGTAGCCCACCAGTCTCCTTGACAGTAGTCATCAAATCGAAGGGCAACCTATAAGTATCATGCACAACACATAGAACAATACAAAAGCTCTACAATGGAAGGTATAACAAGGGGAAACTACCATCAGAACTTGACATTTCTGGGGGATTCGAAAAATAAAAGGGGGTATTTTTAAATGCGCACACCAGAAAACTGCCAACCATATGAAGCCCATTTAAAGAAAAATGCAGGGTAGTCAAGTCTTTTTTCTTACCAAGGGACTTTTTCATAGCAGGGCCATCTTTAACTTCATTTCCTGAAAGAAAGCCTAAAATGACAATGGCAATATTCGTGCCCTTCTCTTTCATAGAGCTACAGTGTGAAATTGCTGTTCTTTTTGCTCCAGGAGAATGTGGCAGCAAAACCTACACATATCTCAACTGCCACATACAAAACCAAAGTCAGCGATCAAAACGGAGAGCTGCCATCAACGGATAACTTGGATGAGTCAATCATAGACTTACAGAATATGGCTAATGACTTGATAAATCAAAGAGTTTCAAGTTTTACAGAATTAACCTTTTGCCCCTACAAAATCAAATAAAGGCCTCACTTTACAAAATGCTTCTATGAAAATACCTCTTTTGTATTAGTCAGGATAATTTCAGAATGGAATTTATTAACATGCATCACAGGTTAGTAGTAACTTTAAGAATTCACAACAATCTTAGTAATATAATGCAGACCACACAGCACTCGACTGAATTTTACGAAAAAAGTACCAGTAATTTAGGAAAACATGCTTACAAAAACATGAAACACTATTTCACCCGAACTACCAAAATTGGATGATTTGAAAAATCTTAAATTAAATTTTTCCTCATTCCACTATTTTTACTTCAACAACATGATTACATTAATTATTAAGTAAGTACATTAATCATCAGCACAACACCAGACCTATAAACATGCAATACCTTCAACACCCACTATATAATACTTTGCCTCTCGCAGAAATATATAACACACTGAAAACTATTGCAACCCTGGATGTCTTCAGCATCATCGAAATGACTGGTTTTTATTTTGCAATTGAGGCAAATGTCTCGTAAAATTGTGAGCAGATTTTTATAAATGAGGTCTCATTTTGAAGATGAGATACTATTCTTATGATATCAACTTAGTTTTATCATATCACAAAATCAATTTATTTCATGCTGAAATACATATAAAGGTGCAAAAATGAGCATTTTGTATTTCTTTAGTGTTATTTCTGGGTGTAGTAATTACAAAAGTAATAGTACCGGTACATTATCTGTGTTCGATATCTCACTACTATCCAATAGTAGTGTCGAAGTAGTATGTGATGTATGTGGAAATGTACCTGCAGGTTCATGTATGTACCTTTTCCAGGCCTTGTCTTTTAAGGCGAGCTAAAAAGTGCATGCGCCTCGCAAACAATGGAAATTCTATAGAAATCCTATTGTTTGCGAGGCGCATGCACTTTGTAGCTCGCCATAAAAGACAAGGCCTACTTTGCCTTTGGAAACGCCCCTCACTACAAGTGTCAAGACTGGCCAGATTTCAACTCCCTATTCAGATATCCAGAGGCATGCAGTCTGCCAGATTTAAGCTAGGAATTCACTGCTGATTTTCTGTGTTGCAACTTGCTTTGCAACCTGCCACCTGCGATTGAATACGATACCGGAACTGATACCGGTCGTCGACCGATTGCCGACTGAAATTGACCACATCTTCGCCATTGGTGGAAATCACGTCCAGCGAGTCCACTACGGCGATCGAGTGCCCAGTTGCAACACAACCCAGTTGCAAAGCAAGTCGCAACGCAAAATCAGCTTGAAAATCAATGGTGGATTCCTAGCTTTAGACACTGCAGTGAGGGGTGGAAATATCTTTTTCTAACCACCGGTACATGTCACACCACAAATCCGGAATAGGGATACTTGACTGCGGTTGACCTATTTCCAGACGATAGCAGAGATTGAATGCCGAATAATGGATGCAATCATACCGTAATCATACCATCAAAACCTTGAAGGGCCATGGGCAATAATCATGCTGCCAATTCCTGAATGGAGTCCCCAGTGATTGCCACTAATGACCACATACACCAGCAATTCTCCTTGGTTTTGACAATGACTCAAAGACAATTATCAATATAGCCTATTTTTTCTCAGAGGAATAGCTGAAATGAGGTGCCCGTTATGAATATGTCAATGAAAATATGAATCCTATGACACCATGCATTTAGGTCCTGCCCCTAAAACTGCTCCGCAGTTGTGATGATTTATTTCTCAAGCAGAAGCT
Organism: Notospermus geniculatus; assembly: GCA_002633025.1. Classification (NCBI taxonomy): domain Eukaryota; kingdom Metazoa; phylum Nemertea; class Pilidiophora; order Heteronemertea; family Lineidae; genus Notospermus; species Notospermus geniculatus. Next base: position 108,642 of record NMRB01000870.1, read on the forward strand.
ACATCCGCATAAAAAAACTAAAACCTGTGAAGAAAATACAAAACAATTACATGCGGTCAAAGAAACAAATTAAATGCAGCGACATTCGCACCCATGGAGTATGAGTGTCTATGACAAGCTGAAATTAGACAAATCATGCGCTGGATGAACCATGTGGAAATCATTGCTCTTAACTCTATCAGTGCCAAAGACGTACTGGTACGTCCATGGATTTTTGGGACATTTCAGTTCACCAGATGAACACCAGATGTCTCGGCAGTCTCTAATACTGTTCTATATGGCTCTCTCGCTGTGGACAGTGGAATTGTGTGGTGTTTGGGACTGGGGGAGACTGGGTGGTTGTGCTGCACCTCGTTTTGGGGCAAAAATTGGCCTTTTTGCAAAAAAATAGTTTTTGGATCAATTTTTGGAAATGTTCCCACCACAAATTCTGTTTTCATGGTTGTTTTGTTGAAAGAAGACATAGAAACAAACATTCTGAGGCCGATTTGGGGTGTCTATCTGAATTTTTTTTCCTGAAATTTTGATGGGAAATGCGGTCTAAAACCCGTTTTTCTGGCACTGAAAGAGTTAATAAAGAAGTGCGGAGGACACATTCAACACAGAATAATGACACGAATGAACATCTGTAACTGAACAACACTGTGACAAATAAACTACACAAGGCTAGAAATGCATGGAAAATCAGTCAGTCCGTATTTCACTTGGAAATTTTCCTCAAATGCTCCATGACTTTCCAGATCATATTCATTGCTTTCATTCTACTACTTCTACATGTAACTTTATTTTCAGCCTTAGTGTTGATATGTAACTTAACACAGAAATCTGATGATACCAAGGCATACTGAGATACAGGTATTTACAAACACAGAAAGACTGATTCTCTATGCAGCATAAACAATGAAACATGGATTGTGTTCATGACCAACAAAAGTCGTAAATAATTGTATATGAGATACAGTACCTCGAATAACTGGAATAGAAAAATAGAAGACTCTGTAGAGTGAAGAGGGTAGAGACTAATTTGATTTTCTAACCTTTGGTCAGAATTACTATAGAACATGCCAAATTGTGTTTCAGGTTTCAAGACATGAACGTACCACTACCCGCCCTCAAAATATGAGACCGTGTCTGTGAAAACCCGGCCAAAGTCGCTGGGAGTGACATAGGCCTTGATCATACCTGCCCTTTGTTGCACAATCGATAAGGCTTTTTTGCCACTAACAGACCAACGTGTTTTCACTGTGATCAGACTCCCTACATAACCTATTACCGGTAACCCTGTGGTGTTCAGCGACTTTGGCAGGGTTTCGCCAGACTGGGTCACATGTAGCAATATGTCATGTCAGCCAAGGTGGAAAGAACCCTCCGGGTAGAGCTGAGCAGTGCATTATTTTTCATTTGAGAAGCCACAATTACCGAGACATTCTACAAGCTGGGGACTCGCAATCTTGAAATATTAAGGATAAAATGCTTCACCAGCCTTCCCTTAAAGGCTTCAATAAAGAGATTCATTCACAAGTTTCTTTTGTGCAAGAGTATTATCTGATTGAATGCAATACCTTCTTTGTATGCGATATGGAATAATGCCATCCCCCCTCCCTCCCCGAAAAGAGCTTGGAGAAAGCTTCATGCATCACTACATGAAGGATTAGGCAGAGAGGTAGGAGACAATGGGAAGGAAGAGAATTTAGAGAGTCTACTCAGGAGATATCAGAGAATCAAGAGAATTATTTTGAGAACTAGACTTTGCTCACCTCCACCATTAGAAAACTCAGCCATCAAATTTCCAAAGGTTTTCTTTTTCCCCCAACAGCATTCAGCAGGCTTGGATTCCAGTTCTTTAACATATGTTGAGAAGACACGTGCCTTGAAGTCCGAGGAACCACAGAGGAGGAGGGTATTGTCTGGGTGCCAATCAATACTGAAAATAAATGTATTCCACATGAGTAGNGCGCCATGACAATTGGTCATCGATATCAAGCAGCATTTTGAGAAAAAGGCAAAAGAAGGATTTTAGTTTAATGGGAAATGCATTAGACAGCCAAACTTCGGAGGCGCATTCTGCAAAATCTGCCGCTTCAAAATCAATGGGAATAGTACAAAATGTACATCTTGACCTACTGAATTTGAAAATGTCATTAACCCATTTTAACAAATTTTTACTGGAACCTCGTCCCCAGTGTTTACATTCGCATATTTGCACAGGTGTTGCATATGGCTGGGGCACGGCTTTGCCTGGAGGCTAGATTCACTCTCTATGGAAGGTACCACCAAAAATGTAAACAAACCCCGCGAGCCATTCGCTTTAAGTTTAGCTTTAAGCAAGAGAAGCAAACTGCGAAGAGTCTTACCTGGTGATAGTCGACCTAATAGGCTTCTTGATGTGTTTACTGACCCACCAATCATGGTCTTTATCAAAGAAGCAAATAGCTATCAAACGAGCTCCACTTCCCACAGCAAATTTATTTTCTGGAACAGAGAGGGTCAGCGATGATTATGGGAACACAATAAGAACTTTGGGATTTATGAGTGTTTTATCTTGTCAGCTGATGCCCTTTAAAATCATGGCTGATCGAAAAATATGTGGAAATCAATGAAAAGAGACAAAGAGGAAGCACATGACTCATACCCAAAGGTGACCATTTGCAGACAGTCGCAGCCCTGTTGATCCTAAGGATGACCAAACTTGGCTTCCAGACACCATCAACAAGAGTCCAGACATAGGCATTCCGATCCTGAAATAGCAAACAGCAACCTTAACAAGAAAGAATCTTGATTTTTCTATGAATATTCATGAAGGAGGCCACAACCAACCACAGAAACATTTGTCCTCCAAGAAATACACTGGATACATTGATGAACAAGTATTTTTATACTCACTGCGCCGCAAGTCAAAATGCGGTTGCTTTCTGGTGCCCAATCTACACTTGTCACCCTTTGTGTATGCTCATTTAGGGTGTAGGCTTTCTCCCACCCATTGCCACGCTTGTTGTAAATGACCACTTCATGATTATTTGGAGACAGTGCCAACTCTGGAAAATGCAGAAAATATGAATAACTTTAATCAAAATACATTAACACATTCCATTTAGAAAAATCTCCTCTTTCAAAGAGATTATGCAAATGAGGAATCACTTGGAAATTTACTTCAGGTGCTTCCACATACAGTATCAGTCGATCTTCTTTGGAATCCAAGTACGAGTAGTAAGTATATTGAATCAGTCTGACAGGGGGTTTTCCCAACATAACAATACTCACGAGTTCTATCTTTGTTCCAGGCATGGCAAGAGATGGGTTCTGATCCAAAACAGTGAACAGACATGCTTTAAGATCTCCTGAAGATAGAGACAGGCATACAGGGCTTAGTCCTAGTGGTTCAAGTTGCCAATACATGAATAGGCCTGGGCCTGCTGGCCTAGTAGGCCTTGGCTAATGGAATGCAGGTAGCTGTAAACAGTGCAGGTTTCAATACAGTTTGCGAAATTAGCGGCCGCCATTTTGTTTCTGGATTTTGCCATTGCTTGGGCTTTTTCAATGGGATTTTGCACTATCAGAGGCTTTCATAAAAAGAAAGGTCATACAGTAAGCCACTTAGAACTGCATAAAGATATTTTAGCAAGCAAGCAGCGAAAAGGCCCCTTTCAAAAGTCGACATTTCGGCACTGCGGGTATTAAAAAACAAATGGGATAATGCATTAAGTTTTGCCAGAAATTGCAGAAATAACTGACAGTAACGCTTGAAATTTGGCAGAAATGTGGTGATGGCCAAACTATTGAGAAGTGAGAAAAAAATTTGGTGTCATCGGTCGATTTTTCGAGAAAATGGTGATTTTCTACACCTGAACAACAGGTGGATTAACAGACACTTTAAACCTTCTATTGTTCAGTTGAAGAAAAATACAGAAATCTTTAAATTACAAAAATTGATTGATGACACACATTCTCAATGAATTGGCCCTCATAACATGTCTGCCAAATTTCGAGCATTTCTGAAAGTTATTTCTGCAATTTCTGGCAAAATTTTTACCCTCAGCGCAAAAATGGACGACTTTTGAAAGGGGCCTATAAAATGTATTCGAAATATAGCCTATTTGAAAAGTTCGGAAATTAGCATACTGGTAGCTAGGCTAATTTCACCCAAAAAATGGCAGCCACTAAAAATATCGCAAACTGTGTAGCTAGGCCTAGGCCTATTCTTTATAATCCCCACGACCGGCGAAGTCACTGCTGGTAGCCTACTGCTGGGGATTTTTCATTTCAAATAAGAAAAGGGAGTGTTGCATTTTACAACAGACAGGGTAGCTAACATGTCTAGCAGGAGTAGGCTACTATTCGGGCGCAGATTCCCGGCCACGCCTACTTTTACTTGGGCATAGGCCTGAATGTACAGGTAATGCACGGGGACTGTGCACGTCGGCGAGGCAGGCACAGCGCATAAATTTTGATGCTCAAATCCAGAATGAAAACATGATTCTAATAGGTTGCCGTTGATATTGAGAGGATCTATATACATCAAAGCTTCACACCAACCCTTTGCTTACAAATTTTGAATCGATTAAAGGGACGAAATTAAAGGGAAAACGCGGACTCTGGCCAGTCTACACGATTTTCCCAACCAGGAAGTAGTACAGGATATTTACTGCGGAATATTCTTTTACAGTCAACGGATAATGTTGAAAAATGAATATAGGCCCCTAAGTCGTTGATTAAAATACATGATATATTTATCTGATCTTATTCCTTATAAGGAAGTATCACTATTGTCTTTGTTGTATTAATTAAGCTCTGCGGGGCATAGACTGGTACCCGGTACTAGTGCATAATTAGCCAATCCAATTCCAGCATTTGTAAGCCAGCCTCTGACTCTACAGCAAAGCCAGCGGTTCGACTAGCGTTCCACTACAACCAACTTCCGGCTTTCTGCTACCGTCGTCGGTCGGCGAGCACAGCGTGCAAAAATCGTCTGTCCTCAAAAATGAATGGATCGATTTATTCTGTAACTTGCTTACTACTTTACTATTTGATTTACTTTTCGGGGACTGCCGTGGGTGACGACAGTTGGGTAAAACCACCTACAAAATGCGAAGGCAAGTGGAGAAATTGTGTTGGGCCTGCTGCGCGCACGCACTGGCTACATGCATTTTTGCATGCATATACTGCACTGCACTCACTGACTGGCATCCCACACACTGCAGCTACATACAGGCTACATGCACGGTGGCCTAGCCTAGTACATGTCATGATAGCTATCACTGCACATACATAGTATATAAAGGAGTGGGCCTAGCCTACTAAAATTAGGGCCCTAATTAGGCCTAGGCCAACGTAGGTTAGAAGTACCATGACAGTTCGGGAAACTGTGGAATTCCACAACGATGTGCTCCACGATGTGGAATTCCACATCGAGCGTTGCGGTATAATGCAACTGGTTACGGTATTCCACAATGATTTCCATGCCCGAATTCCACAACCACCGCCATCGGGGCCGTGTTTCCTTTGCCGGGGAGTTTGTTTCAATTTTGTTAGGTGGCAGCACACCCCAACTTCATGTCTGCTCTTTTTCTGCGTGATTGGTGTTCGTTTTCGGCACTTCCGGGGCTCAAAACGAACGAAAGAAAGTGCAAGTAAGGTGGTAATCAACAAATATATTGATAAGAATGTGCATTAAACATTTACAAACTGGTTTGTCATCGCATAATTCAATTTAGGGGCGTAATTTCCGAGTAGTAATGTCTTTAGCATCACATTTTGGCGGGCTGTTCGACTGTCGAAAAATCCAAGATGGCGGCTGTCCGATGCGGAATTCTGCATCGAGGTTGTTGAATTCAACATCCACGATGTTGAATTCAACAACGTTGTGGAATTCCACAGTTTCCCGAACTGATGACTCACCTACCTACTGTGTCATCGACATGTCTACAAAAAAATTTAAACTGTGTCAATGTCGTTTGTATACCGTATCCTACCTAGCTAACTAAGCTAGGCCTATGTAACATATGTAACAGGCCTAGCTTAGTTAGCTAGGTAGGATATACAAACGACATTGACACAGTTTAAATTTTTTTGTAGACATGTCGATGACACAGTAGGTAGGTGAGTCATGGTACTTCTAACCTACGTTGGCCTAATTAGGGCCCTAATTTTAGTAGGCTAGGCCCACTCCTTTTCAGGTGGGGTGACTGCACAGCACAGGGCCAGGCTCAGCATACCGATACCGGTAGGCCTAGCGAGCAATTACAGTATGAAGACCCATTTCCATATTCCACTAGTAGCCTACAGTGGATTCCGTCTTGGTTTGCGATTTTCACTAGGTATTGTGATAGCAATAGGCCTAAATAACACACCCTGCATTGTTAAACCATCGAAGGATTATCCCCCAAAACCCCCTGAAAACCACACCACACATTTGCCACAAACTCAAACTGCAGCAGAATCCGTTAGTGGAAACGGTGCTTCACTGATAGAGCGATGTGAATTACAATGTGGTCCTGGTAAGTGCAGCTCAGCACTGAAGACCTCTGAAGTCTGTATCTTGTTTTAATCATTATTTCAGTTTGCAAGTATTTAGCAACTGAATTTGTTGCCAAATTAAAAGAGACAAAATCGAGTCAAGTTCTAGAAACTGGTCATGGTCTTGATACCAAGAAGAAGAGGATAAAGTATCAAACATCGTAAGTTTATACAGACAAAGACATCTTTCAGGAGGCTTCATGTAGTTGCATCAGCTTAACATGAAAGCACTTTGAGCAGGCAAATGACGAAGGAATCTTGGTGGTCTTAAAAATACAGTGCTGATCGATACTCTACATGTATGTTTACCAGTACTGTCAAAGGAACTAGTCTTCAGTATACAATCCACAACCTCTTGATGTGATACTACTATACTATGTCATGGCATGTCAAGTCAATCAGTTACAGGGTTCAAAATTCACAAAGGAATCGAAGGCAGTTGCTGTTGTGCCCCACTTTTGCCTTGGTGGTGCACTGCAGTCAGATTTTATCTTGATCCAAAGCAGATTTTTCTTCAATACATGTAATTCCAATGATATCAATGAAAGAATTAATTGCCCTGTATCATCAAACATAACAAGCAAAAGTATCCTTTTTTAAACAAAAATTGATGTACCCCTCTGGCATCAAACTGTGAGCCCTGCAGTTTCCACAGCAAACCATCATATCTTGCTTCACTTCACCCTTTTGGTAGATAGGCATGGGTGTGGTTCATATTTCCTGTTATATCTGATAATTCCCTACACAACAACAATGGTGACATGGGTGATGTGGATTGCTGTCTGATGCACACGTGTCAATATCTAATCAACCATAAAATAGTATTCATTTCATGTCTGGGGATACCCTTGAGCAGGAATATTGTGATGCCCTGCTGGACAATTATTGATTTTTGTCTCTCTTCACTTCACACCTAATTAAATAACAATATTTCATTTTGCATTTCAGGGAGCTGAGGCTGTATGAGGTTCTCCATGAGCCACATGTCTGTGAAAGACTCCTAGATTACAATGTCCATAATGAGAAAAACAATAGTCTCCGCTTTGCAAAGAAACGAAGCGAAACCATGAACACCTTACAAGGTTTAGTGTAAGTTGTGGCATGCGTGGCTATGTCATGTATGTATTACATTACCGGTAACACGGGTAGTTTTAAAGAAATTCACGCGCTTTGAGTCAGTTCCATAGTCTCTTGGGAACTTTTTTGTCTGAGGGTGACAAGGCATTGGCTGACCTTCTTTTGTTTCTTCAGTTAATTTTAATTGCCTGTCATGATTTTGTTATAGGAATCGTGGTGTTGAAGTCAAAATGGATATCCCATATGCACTGTGGAATGAAACATCAGCTGAAGTCAGAGATTTACACAAACAGGTCAGATTACATGTAGTATGGGTATTTGTTTATCACAATGCCATGGCCAATTTGTTAAAAAAAACGAAAATATGTACAAAAGCTGAACCCATCACACATAGGTATTCATTGGAAAGCTCTGGGAAAATCCTTTCCAGTGAATACCGGTACCTATGTGACAGGGTTTCTGTGGGATTTTAAAGGAATTAATTTCAGTGAAATCACCACTGGCAGGAAAGGGTTACACAAATATCTGTAATCATGCTTTGTTTATTGATCACCAATTTATTCTTTTGATTCTTGTGACTGATTCACAAATACTGGTCGTCTGTAGAACATTTATCTGAGTAAAGTACCATACCTGGAGGGATAGAAAAACAGAGCATCGCTCTCAATGTGTATTTCAATAGAGGATATCACTCCAAAAGAGCGCAGCACCTGACAGGGTCAGCGTCAGGACGTCCCGCACGTCATTTCATGATGTCTCGAGGCGAGACATCATTTCATGATGTCTCGAGGCGAGACGAAAAAAATCAGATTGTTTCACAACGTCATGATCGCTGAAACAACCGGATTTTTTTTCAAGTCGCATCATGCGTTCAGAAATGATGTGCGGGACATCATGACGCTGACCCTGTCAGGTGCTGCGCTCTTTTGGAGTGATAGAGTCTATTGTGGACTTCAGTTTTACATGTATATGCTGACACTCTACTAATACTCTTCATTATTGCAGTGTTTTGTGATCACCAATGAATATGAAGATGACATTGAAGAATGGTATTTTCATCATCAAAATGAAGATATGATGACATATCTGTGCAAGGATAGATATTTAAAAGATACAAAATCGGACAGCAGTAAGTGAACCACAAGGCCAACCTTTGAACTTTCTTCAGCTTAGCCAAGCCAACCCTTTTGCAGGCCATCAACATTACCATGAACTGTACACACTTTTGTTACTTCCGTTATTCGTGATGATGGCAGTGTCATTCTGAAACTATCTGGGCCTTCTTTATCAATCCTGGGATGAATCCTATCTTTTGAACTGATTGTATTTCTAACCTGTATATTATACAGCCTCAAAAAAGTGTAAATGTACACATTTGATATTACATTGTATTTGACTTTTATCATTCACAGCTTGTCTGACAGAGAAAGAGGATGAGAAAGATACTAACAAAGATGAAGCTAAGAAAAAAGAAAGTACTAAATCAGAAGGTGAGATATTTTCATCAGTGTGCCATTTCTTACAAGAAATTTACATTCAGCGAGCCAAGCTGGCTGGGAAATTTCATATCATGTTGTGTTTCCCTGCGAACTTTTCATTCTGTACTGGTAGATGTGCTTTCAGGTAGGCTGGCTTCCCTGTCTGAAAACATGGCCAAAAATTCACCGGTATTGCCAATGGCACTCACCACATTTTAAACGGTATTGATTAAAAGCCTGCAGGTGAAAAATAATTCATTCTTTCAAATATTGATCCTGCCTTTCCTCTCAGTCTCAGTACCCGGTATTTACATCATCACTTTACCGTTCAAACAAGCAGTGTTGATCATTAGGCTCATCATGGCCTACTATGTGTCTGTACTACCTCATACTTCATGGGCAGAGCAATGTCACAACTCTTGGTATGTAGGCTAAAAGTTGCCACAATAACGTTCATGATATCTAAGAAAATAGGAAATTCGTTGGTCATGACTGTGTGACAATCATCAATTTAAATCTAAACTGTCCTCTTTTCAGATGTGAAAAAGAAAAATGCAGACAAAGCTGAGAAAACAAAGGATGAGTTGTGATATCTATTTCTGTTAGTAGTCTGTAGGAGATTCATTGACTTCATTGGTTACTTCATGACTAAATCAAACATGAACTTTTCTGCATGTACTGATGATGTTTTATGGTACAGCTACCGGTATTCATGTTACGTACATGTACATGTAGGTCTTCAGTAGGCCTACACACCAGTAAAAAATGCAGTATTTTTGGTTTTGACTGTTGCCTTGGGTGCTGGTAGCAGCACTGCTTTTGTTGTAGGTAATGTATTTACCATTTACATTCGTCATCTTGTAATTTTCAACATACTTACTGGTACATTACAAAGCACAACAGAGTAGGAGCTGTCAGTGAGTTGACCGATAGGTGTCACTACGGCCCAATTCAGTGCATATAGCGGACCCATTCATTCTTGATCGAGCACCAATCACGTGGATTTTTCTGTGTATTGGTCCGCTGGAACTTTGCTGCCATCTTTTTGCAATACACGCGGCTGACTGCTCCTACTGACCTTCTATCACTTCACCTTCAGTGACCCTGAGAAAGGGGAGGATATTTATAACAAATCTTCTAGATGACTGCAGTTGTTTCGCTAGAGGCTCATCGATGGATTTCATCATCATCATCATCATCAGGTGAGAGATCGAAGGCATAAGCCTGTAGATCTAAAATTTGTATTGTTTTATTGTCATTCTGACTAAAGCCTGATCCACTCTGACATAATTTCTGATTATACTGAATAAGGGCTTGCACGTAGATTGTTGGCATATTCAGAAATGAAGATCAGGCATGTTGGTGTAGGCCTCAGTGGGTCATGAAGACTCCCCTTCACAATAGGTTAACTTATTTGGAATTCCAGTGTGCTTGTTAAATTGTATTTCACTGCCTTTACTGAGGATTAATCAAGTTATGGATGGATCACATGAAGTTGGGGAGACCAGATTTTTGATAGATGAACAAGAACATTCCATTTTCAGTATTACATGTAGACTATTTGATGTACATTGTATTGTGACTTAGGTTAAAGTAGCGTACATGTACATGTATTGTTTGCAGTGCTGACGTCAGCACAAGCACATTTCAGTGTGATGTTACATCAGTTGTAATGCAAGGTAATGTGATTGAAACTTTAACATGTTTAAGATGTCTCTCTACTTTCGTAACTTTGGGAATTGCTTTGGTTTATTTGCATAAAGCAATCCGAGTGTTAGAGTGCAGCGTATAGAAAATGTTCATTTGATGAACTTTTTTGTATTGTTAAATTTTATTTATCCACGTGTACTTTGATCACTTGCATTTGAACAGATGGCTTTGGAAAATGATCAACACTACTATACCACTTAGATTGTCGATGTCATGATGATATCTGTCTTAATTTACTAACTTCCCCCNGATATTTTGACTTAGGTTAAAGTAGCGTATACATGTACATGTATTGTTTGCAGTGCTGACGTCAGCACAAGCACATTTCAGTGTGATGTTACATCAGTTGTAATGCAAGGTAATGTGATTGAAACTTTAACATGTTTAAGATGTCTCTCTACTTTCGTAACTTTGGGAATTGCTTTGGTTTATTTGCATAAAGCAATCCGAGTGTTAGAGTGCAGCGTATAGAAAATGTTCATTTGATGAACTTTTTTGTATTGTTAAATTTTATTTATCCACGTGTACTTTGATCACTTGCATTTGAACAGATGGCTTTGGAAAATGATCAACACTACTATACCACTTAGATTGTCGATGTCATGATGATATCTGTCTTAATTTACTAACTTCCCCCTCCTACTCATGTACATGTACCGGGTAAGTAGGAAAGGGTGTCTGCTGATGTTAAACTTAAACTGTTGATTCTGCTGAGTTCTGGTGATGAACTATCACAGTCACGAGTGACATAATGATGATTGGTGCGATTGTCATTTTCCCCTCAAATTAATTGCTTTCATAAGAATTATGTAATATGAACTGGAATAAAAACCACCTGGGGAAGGGGATATGAAAATCGTGTTTTGTCAAATCCACCAATAGTCAAATTACATCCATCTGTCGTACGTGTGCATGTACCAGTGAGATTTCTCAACAGAGGCATAGGCAGATGATCTTTTATCTTATTGTGCAATAGTGTAACTTTGTATGCACCATGCTCGAGGTTTATACCCGAGCCCTGTACTTTGTTACCAAGAATAAAACATATTTTTTACCAATACACAATGTAGACATTTTCCTGTGAATTTTGATATCAACAGGATCATCTATTGCAATCTTGCTTGGTCAAGAAGTGGAGAGGATTATAAGCTATCATCATAAAGGAATCAACCATAAAGGTTCAACTGACAAATTTAGCATTTTATAAATGTGGACAATAGGCCTTTAACACCCAACAGATTTGCATTCTGACGTTTCCATGTGATAGGCAAGACCCTTCTGCACATTCACTGCAAATTTTGTTGAATTTCGACTAGTTGATCTTATGATACAAAAGGTCNCCCCCCCCCCCCCCACACACACACTCTACATGTATTGGTGCAGATATCAGTTCTTTCTGCCCATGATGATACTATAGACTCAAGTAGGATCCACAAGACCATGCAAAGATGACGGAAGTGTTCTCTAATGATTTGATCCAATAGGTGCTGCCATCTAGAAGTCAAGGTCCTGATAAAGATCCAGGAATTTGCTTCAGCACTTGAATGAAATGAAATACACGTAGCCAACTGGAAGAATTACTTCTCAGGATGAATACTGTCCTGTGTAGGACTTTTTCCATGGCAAGAGGCAGTTTTCAGGGACAGGCTCGCCACTGTCCTACACAGGAATTTTTCCACAGCAAGACCAGAGTTGTCAGTGGCAGGTTGGCCAAGGATCTCGAGCCAGCTGCTAACTGTGAACCTAGCCCGGAGAGGAGGTAAAGGAAACACTGTTGATTAAGGAAGACATCAGCAATAGCATGAATGGTAACAGGAAGTGAAATGTAATACATGTATGAATAAAGAGAAGGTCAAATGACTAGCTCACACTACAATAGATCAATTTAAAATAATTTTTATCTTTATTATCTTCACATGATTGACAAGATATACCAACTGTTGGCAGTGAAAAGTACCTCATAGGTCCACACATGTACAATTTTGGAAGTACTGTACAGGCCACAGAGGTCGTATCATAAAGGAATCAAACCATCCTTATGGTAGTATGCATATGACACTGGGCGTGTCACCTTTGTGATTTATGAATCGTCTGGAGGGCTTGCGAATAAGGTCCAAGAACAACTCGCAAAATCGCAAAGGAACAGACAGTTTGATTCACAGTCAAAGCACCAATGTCCTGCAAGTCTGCGCAAAAAAATCCGGCTATGAGGCATTTCCTCCATATTTATTAGCTTTCATTTGTCTGTACAAGTCCACAACACGTTCTCGTTCTTCATCAAGCTTTCGCTGCTCTGATATTGATAAATTCTTCCGTTTAATCGTCTTTCCAATTTCTCTGATTTTTTTCGTAGATTCCTGCTCTGGCACCTGAGCATTATGGATGATTTCCTTTAGTAGTAGGTTTTTCTTTCCAGGCTGAAACAAGATGAAGATCCTAATGAATTAAAAGCGTCATAAACTTGTACCTGACTCCATGTACTGTATGTACACGTACACCAGGTATTTGTCGAAAACACTGGATAAAAAGAATTATGATACTGGATAACAAGTTGGGACTCTTCTTTTACAAGTACTCTGTAGTAATTTATCAAGGATAGATTCATTTGAATCCCATTTACAATTTTTGTTTGCTTTTATTCTGGACTGAGGAACATACCGGTAGATATCTAAATACACTGTATATCTGAATAAGGTACATGTATATGAATACCGGTACATAACATGCCACCATATATACTGGTACCGGTATATGCTTAGAATCGTACCCTAGTTTCTAAACTAGCTGCTCCTCTTGGTTTCTTAGAGAGGGATGGAGGAGCCATGGCAACTTCCCCAAATTTCACTTCATCTGAAAACAGAAGCATATGCTAATGCAAATTTGAAAGTACCCCTGAAAGAAACATTAAATCACACCAGAAAACTGCATTGTTCTATACATGTTTAAGTTGCATCCCATAAGCTACCTAAGTTACATCCCATCATCAGGTCGCTTATGAATCTTTGTTAGATGTAATCACCACATACCAATCGCCATAAGATATATTCATGCAATCACCTTACCAGTACACACTTTTGATCATACCACAGGCCTTGTCTTTTGAGGCGAGTGAAAAACTGCTCGCCTCAGAACAATAGAGTTTTCTATTGTTCTTAGGCGAGCAGTTTTTCACTCGCCTCAGAAGACAAGGCCTGCATACCTAAGCCTACTAGACAAGTATTGACCATCAGCAAGGGCCAGAAATTTTAAGTTGAGTTAATGGTTCCAAACATTTTAAACATCAAATAAAGGTCTTTAGCAGCTAGCACTATGGAAATTAGTGGAACAATGCATGAGTATTCTGCCAACAAAATTACCTTTTAATATTTCAAAACCAGTTTTCTTGGCTAACTTCTTTAATTCTTTTCTCTCCTTCTCTTTTTCTTTCTTCGCTTTTGACCTCCTGAAATGTAGGTGGAGTGGTCAGCAATGTAGGAAGAATGCATCATTTACTGTCTCGGCAATCAAAATCAATACAGTTAGATTGAAGCGTAAAAATAATCGGACAGCACTTACTGTTTTGCTTTCATTTTAGTCTTTGTTTTCTTTTTCTTCACAGTGATCTCACCATCGTTCCCTATTTGAGTTGTCACCTAACAGATGAGAAAAAGAATACCAATACCAGTACTGAAAGGAGTTGACAACTGATCAATTAGTAGATTACAGTACAACTTTTACACAGGAAGAGACACTGCTTTAAATTTTATATGCATGTTAAAGTGACAACTCATCACATGTACATGTAGGAGTGAAAGAACTGTCACAAAGAATGGTAATCATATTTTCTTCTACTCACTCCAAATTTTTCTTCAAATTGTGTTTTCGCAATCACTGTTTTCACTGCCTTGTCCACCCGATCAAAAAAGGCCCATTCAGGTTCACCTTCCTTCCGAACAAATTTTGGAGCAGGTTCGACAGGTTTTGTCATTCCTTTTTCCATTGGACGCAGGTGTTCCGGAACTGTAAATGGAACAGATATTATTACATGTAGTAATCACAAATGGGAGCTCTAAAGAACACAGCTTCAGCACAATTTCAGTCACTGCTTCTGATAATTCAGGCGCGGATCCAAGGGGGGGTCACACCCGGCCCGTGCCCCCTCTATTTTGTGGAAAATCTTTAAAATTGACCGGTAAAGTTCAAAATTTTTAAAAGATGTTAAAATTTGACCGGGTTTTTCCACGATGTGCGCTAGCTGTGCCCCCTCTTTCCCATGGTTCTGGATCCGCCCCTGTAATTCAACTTTGTCACAAAGTCACCTCAACTGACCCGGGCCTTTCTTTTTCCTGGACCTTTTATTTTTGTTTTTTAGAGCAATAACTTTTCCTTCCATCATTTCTTTCAAAGTCCTAGGTATTCTATCTTCATCTGAAGCTTTGGGTCTTTGGTTGATCCCCAGGTCAGTTGTTCTGTAAAAGGAATTTAATTATTACGTTGGTTTACATCGCAAGAGTCAAGAAGCATCAAATTTTGCCATGATGTAAACCTATCAATAATGTGGCAGTTGGTGCCCTAAACTTTCCCAATAAACATAAGTGTAGAGCAGCCAAGAAAAAGGACAAATGGATTGTGCAGGAAACTAGAAAAAATTAAGACTAAGTGTCAATAGAATATCAAAAGGTCAACAATGACAGCATTGAACATAGTCAACAGTGATTTCAAGTGTAAAGCAACATCTATTTAATAGGGGACGCCCTGTGGTAATTTTCTACCCTGAGGGTGAAGTAAGAATACATATGCATGTACCGGTATAGGCCTATGCACACTACTCTGCACTGAGCTGCACACTGTCACTGACCTGACGTTCTTAGCCTTCCCTTTTCTCTCGCCACCGGCTTTAGATGACCCACCACTTCTCCATAAATCGGTATACTCTTGATCTACTGCCTTTAACTTTCGATGACGATGACTTTTCATAGGTTTTCCTATAGATTTTGCCCTCCCCATGATGTTTAATCAGCTGCTGATTTCAGAAACTCGAGAAAAGTGTGCCTGACTGTCGCTTACAGCAAAAAAGAAAAATGAATCTTTATCCAATGTTTTCTGCAAATCAGGGCTTCTATTTTACTTCAAGAGGATGAAATTACTTGCACATATTTTTCGTCTATACAATGTAACTCTTATGGGTGTGAATCTTCTGTAAGATTTATTGGTAGGTGTTGCTTTTTGTTATTGTTATTAGCGACGGGAAAATGGAAGATGGCAGGAGGAGGAGTTTGGCAGCAGCAAGCTCTGGCCTTAGATGCAAGATTCAATGCCTATAGAGCGCCTCAAAACCCACAGTTTAGTACGTTTCCGGGAGTTGAATTGTTACATTGCCATTTTGCATTGCTGGAACGGGGATTCTTGGTTTGTCTGTGAAAATAATGGGGAAGAAAGATGCCCCCCCCCAAAAAAAGGATGACAGTTCATGAGTTGCTAAAAGACAGTCAGCTGAGACAGGCTGAGTTGAGTAGAAATCAAAGGCTCTGAGTCTGATACTGTCTGTAGCTCTGTGTGGAGCTGAGCCTACCGTACCGGTATGTTGCAATCCGATATTTGTGTTGATAGCCTACGTAAGTTCTTGCTTTTTTCAGGAACATTATACATCAGACGAAGAAGTCAGCTCCTGAGAGAAAAGGCTGCGGAAGGGGTACAGTAAAATTAGATTTGAACCCAAATCATGTTCCTGTTTGAATTCATCCATCCATGGTCACATGCGCTTCGTTTATTTTGGTATTAGGCCTATCAGTTGGTATTATCTGTAATGCGATTTACCTTCAGGGTGTCTCCTTGTATTTCCAGCATGATCCTGCCGTGCGAAAAGAATACCTGAAGCTGCGAAGTCAGTTGCTGTCACAGAGATATGGAGCGCCAGCATTTTCGGATGCAGGGTAAGTACATTAGCCATGAAAATTGGCCATGTATTCCCTGATTGTTTCTCTCTCAGTCTTACAGTTGCTTAGAATAGAGCGGAGAGAAAATTTGGTGAATGAAGAACATTGTAGTACCTAAGTACCAGCTGTACCTGTCTAGTGTCATGCCAAGGACACCATGAATATCTTTGACTGTATTGTTTTTCTTTGACAAGAAAGTTTGGAAATGAGTTTAATAAACATTTTGAGTACCGATAATCAAAAATATTTTTGGTGTAATGCTTTTTTCAGGAGCATCAAAAGTAGAGCTCCCAGCATCCGAAGTTACAGCATGAGCAGAACAACTTTAGATGTAAGTTCTGTTGATCTCCCAAAGATCGTGAAAAATCTAGAAAGTTTGGCTCAACACTTCCAGTTTGATATTCTTAATGACAGCCCCATGATCACCACACCAAAGCAGATAAAATTTCATAAAGATTGAAATAATTTATTTTCCTTTGATTGTAGAATTTTGACACCAGTGAGGGTCGCATCACACTGCTGGATGTGCGGAACAGGGCAAGGAGAGGGCATGCCAGTGGTAATTCCTTGAGTCCAAAATTTGATCTTGGTGTGATTCCAACTTATGCTGCTGATGCTAGCAGGTGAGATACATCCCTGGCGTCGATCTGTCTCGCATCCCGACATCCAGTTAGGAGCACTTTGGCCGCGTTGTTGGATTCTGTCTTAATTCAAAGTGTAGGCTACAAGGGAAACTTGGTGGCTTCATTTCACATCCTCTGTCTTCGCATTGGTATTATTTTGACCATTTAAAATCTGGAATGAAACAGGCAGGAACACCAACCAATGTATCAAGTGTATCTTCCTCACAATCGCACTAACAACTTGACTCTTTCCAGGGCTATGGTTGGAGACAAGAGTCTCTCAGAAAACTATGCATTTGCAGGAATGCACCACATATTTGATCAACATAGAAAGGCTGGTAAGTTCTCATCTCACTTGTTTAATTAAATCAAACTATAATTTTTCAATAAGCAGTTACCTATTCTTTTTTGTAAAAGTTTTACATGGTCTGGTGTTAGCTTGATAGTTTAGTTCTGACAAATGTTTTGAAACAAGACTTGAATTTTTCGCTTTCAGTGATGAGAGTCAAATTTGCTCATGATGATAATTCGAGAATCGCCACATGTTCTTACGATGGCACGTTATCAGTGTGCCAAGTCATTCCTCCACCGGCAACTGTGATCTGTACGCTGTATGAACACACGAATGCAGTCACAGGTAAGTCCCTATTCCCTCCTCCTTGAGAATCTAACATTTCAACTTGGTATTTTACATGTGTTGTCTTTTAATTACAGTAATATAATAAAGTATAAAAGTCAATTTCCAGAATATTTAGCAATTAATTACAGGGTATCATTTACGGTAGTTGTCAAAGTTCTGATTCTGCTTTGTAGAATTTCCAAGGATACTTCAGCGATATTGACAGCATTACAAGTTTGTAGTTTTTTGGCAAATAAGACGCATCTTTTTCACATTAGAAAAGTGTAAAATTCTGGGCACATCTTATACCCCTGTGCATTTCTTCGTCCGAAGAATATGGTACCTGTATTTGTGGGTTAAGGCTCTGACAGTGAGTAAAGCCTAGTTCATACTTCGACGCACGACCATCGGCGTCTGACGGGCAAAATCTGGACGCCGACTTCACGGAGTTGATTCATATTCCAGCATACTTCAGCGACGGTGACACGTTATGAAATGACTCAAGTAATTACAGTCTCCGAGTCGCAATCGAACGCCGACCACATCGCGCGACGGGATTGGCGTCGAACGCAAGGTCGTGCGTCGGTAGCTGGCAATGGTCGTGCGTCGAAGTATGAACTAGGCTTGAGTAATACTGCTATCACTCTTGAGGGCAGCCTCTTTCAGTGTGTAAATATATGTATCCCTTTTCAGATTTCTGTTGGTCACTTTCCAATGATGTGATACTGTCCTCTTCCCTTGATGGTACTACACGGTTGTGGAACGTGGCCAAGGCCCAGTGCCTTAGAGTCTTCAAAGATCCAGCAGGAGCTGAAGTTCTCACCTGTATATTCCAGCCATTAAATAATAACCTCATGGTTGTATCCTTTTCCATGCTGATGTGATGAATAGATTTGTTCGGTATAAGGACCAAATTTGTGGAATGCTTGGATTGAGTCAATTTCATGCCCCTCTTAAGCCACAAATTAAGCAGCCTGTTGAGGACATTGTCAGACACCAAATTGTAATTTGTCAGGTGCCACTAACTTAAATATTATTTCAGGAGTGCAAGCGCCCACTTAGGGCATTATAGCTACTAATCAAACAATACTGGGCAATATTAACGATATGTAGTAGGAAACCGGAGCCCCGGAAAAAACCCACGATGTCGAGGAGAGATCGCCCTCTCTACCACATAAAGCCACTTGCACGACCGGGGATCGAACCCGTGACCTCAGTGGTGGCAGGCGTCGATGTTTCCATTGCGCCACCCCGCCACTAACTTAGTGCCTGTCATTCCCTAGTTCGTATTCACCAATCCTGCCTCTAGTCTATACCTTTCTTATGCCTGCATCAAGTTTCAGTCACCTTAACATCCTCTCAGACTGGTAATGATAAATGCCAGGTCAGTGTTATGAATATCTCCACAGGTAAACTAGTGAAGGTATGTTCATTGTCTACTTGAACATGTGTTTCTCAATTTCATTCCAAAATAGCATGCAGTTTGATTTACAAATGTTCACTTCACTCACTTTACTATGGAATCCCATCATTCGACAAGCCATGTCACTCTCTGATCACAATCAAACTAGAATGTGTTAAGATGGATTTACACATCGGTCGTGTGACATCATCCATCAGTGAACAAAAAATCCAAGTTGACTTAGCTGAACTAAAACCGCTGACACCAACAACGCTTTCTTGATCCACCAATGGGAATCCCACGTGATTACTCACTGTTGTTGAGCGATATCCTATTCAAATTATGACCTATTATCCTTCAAATCATTTCAGGGCGGGACATCAAAAGTGATGGGCCGAGTACTCTGCTTGACCTTTGACCCTACGGGCAGAATGCTTTGGTCAGGTGATGATCGAGGAATGATATTCTCATTTTTGTTTGATCTGCAAACAGGGAAGCTTATTAAATCAAAACGGCAAGTATATCTTATACCGGTACTATAATTTGTGAGGCGGTCTGGGAAAACCCGTCGAATGTCGCATTTGAGGAAAGTGTTAATGGCCTTGGTGGACCCGCACATTTCAATAGCTGAAATGTACTACGTAACAGGTGAACAGTAGCAGATCAATGCACAGGCAATCTGACAGCCCTTGTTGATCATTAAGTGACATCCTACGGGTTTTCCTAGACTGCCTCACATTTACTGTAATTCAGCCAGTAAAGAGTATCATTGTGTGGCATTTTTGTTGTAAAGGTATGCCAAGTACGTGTATATTGGACATTATGACCCACATTCAAAGAAATATCTTTCTTTAAATCATATCCAATACAAAATTAAGTTTTGTTCGTCAGTCATTTTGTGCTCACGTCGGCCTTCTCTTTCAGAATGAGTGTTTGTGAAGGTCACCCTGTGACTAGTCTTTCCTCCAGGTCATGGATCAGCCGGGAGGCTCGTGATCCATCTCTGCTAGTCAATTGTGGGATCAATGCTTTGTGTTTATTTAGGTAAGTTAGAGATCACCGTGATCAATGGGGAGAATTCAGTTTCAGTTGTAAAGAAGTTGAGGATTTCACTCATAACAGCCAGTACCTAGGTTTACACGAAGAGACATAACTTCGTTGTGCAATTTTCGGTTTTCCAGAGTTACAAGTGAAGATGGCAGCTTACAACTGAAAAGAAAGTTTCCCATCCGACAATCATGTGCTCATATTCGAAGTTCATTCTGTCCACTGATGTCGTTTAGGCAAGGAGCCTGTGTTGGTACGTCTTGACATTATCGTTATCGTTACTTTATTTCATTTGCTGAGCACTTGCAATTATTGAAAGGCAATTTTCGGAGATATATGACCTATAAATGACCTAGTCTGGCAAAACCCCGCCAAAGTCGCTGAACACCACAGGTTAATAGCTTATGTAGGGAGTCTGATCACAATGAAAAAACGACGGTCTTTTATTGGCAAAAAAAGCCTTATCAATTGTGCAACAAAGGGCAGGTAAAGTCTGGCAACACCTATCTTCGACCTAATGGAATGCGGAAGTCATGTAATGTGGCAGAGCTTTGTGGTTTTTAATCATGCCTGTCGATCACTTGTGGTCGTTCCCGATTGTTCGTGTTGTCCACCGGTCATTCAATAGCCGCATGTGATTAAAGGTCCGCGGAAAATCCAACGATCAATTTCCTAACTTCCGCATTCCATTAGGTCAAAGATAGATGTTGCCAGACTTTATGATCAAGGCGTATGTCACTCCCCATGTCACTCTCTGGCGCGGTCACATATATGTACAGTCTACTTGTTTTTTATCCATGACAATTCATTGGTACAGTACAAGTACATGCACATGTTCATATACATTTTCTTTGTATTTCAGTGACTGGCAGTGAGGATATGTGTGTATACTTTTTCGACATCCAACGTGAAGCAAAACCCTGTGTGAATAAACTTCAAGGTCATTCAGCGCCCGTATTGGACGTCTGTTTCAACCATGATGAGAGTTTACTTGCATCCTGCGACGCTCAAGGAATGGTCATAATATGGAAGCGTGAATTAAGATAAGACTCGTTCCACACCTGGTGCAGGTATTTACAGAATTTTAGCTGGGAAAACTGGCCTATCTCCAACTATGCGGCAAATTTCCCTCACCACCATCTGGGTAAGGTGAATGTCTTAGAAGGATTTGGTCATCAGCAATGGGATACCCGCGTGACAAACTTTGCTACGCGGTGGCGATGTGATCGACTGACCCGTCGCGACGTCATTGACGTCATTTTAGGTGTTGACGTTGCGTCATGAAAAAGTGACCTGTACATTTTTCTACAGGAAAAATGAGACAAAAACGTTGCTTTTATCGCCAACCTATCTCCTCATTTTAAGGAAAAAAGCAAGGAGATTTAAGAAATTTTCATCTGCTACAGGATGATGTAAGTTTACTGCCAGGCGACCAACAGAAACGGGTTATTTTCACTCTAGAAATAAATGGAAATAACGTTAGAAAAAAGAAACTTCGGGTGCATCGATCGCAGCGCCGCGTTGTGACGTTAGTTCCGCGGGTACCTCATTGTAGTGGAAATTTAAAGGGAGACTCCACTCATTGTAAACTTTTGAATTTTTATCAGTCCATGGACATGATGGAGGCTATTGCCATGAGTTGTGATGTCACTAGTGTCAATAGGCTGACAACCTTAATTGTAGTGAATGAGCTAATACTGTGACTGCCTAGGCCTTCCTATTCGTTGTACCTTCATAAATATGCATTGAGCACATATGACATCACATGTGCTGTGCAATGGTCCCCTTGGGATGCAATAAAAATACTTAGGCCCTAGAGTGATGAGTTTCCTGATTTTAAAAAATACGACATGTTGCAGATATCAATGAATTTGAATGTATTAACGATATTTCAAAAATTCAACATTTTACACAATGAATGGAGTCTCCCTTTAAGTCCAGTGAGGGGGAGCGAAACTATGTGTACATGTACTTAAATGTTCCATTATCATTCAGCTACACATTCAGCTGACTGATCTGGAGTGGACTCTATTCAAACTTGGAAATCGGCCTTCATACATTATGTGCAGAAATTTAAAGCACCTCGTCCATGTTAGTCAGGGCTGCAGTTGTTAGAGAAAGTAAGTTCACAAATATAATGTAACTGAGATTTGGTGCTTTTATGGAGCTTGTTTTCTCAAGGAAGTGACATACTTAATTTGTAAATCAAAAGTTTCATGGCTGCTGCACACCCACTGCTGAAATTGAATGATGTACTACTGAATAAAACAAAAATCTCTGCTTTATTTTTGCCATTTATGTGCAGTCACTTTCAGTTCATGTAAACGAAGTTGTTCAAATGGTCATGTTCTGTTCTTGCTCTGTGAACTTGTATGATAATGTGCAATATTCTCTGTGGTATGTACTCTGTTAACAATGAAGTTTTATTATACATTGTACAGATGTGTACGTATTGGTGGCCTACACGAAATTTTTTCTGATTGAAATCCAGAAAAGAGTAACTACATGTACAAGCAAAAATGGGTAGACTTTATCTATTTTTGCTACAACTGTATAAGTTTCATGTCTCCAGCTGCATGTAGATTATAAAACACTGTGCATGTATATTCATTGTAAGTACGTAACGATAGTTGCCCAAGTCTTTTACTTAACAAAATGATTTTTTTGGAAGATTTGAAATTCCATTCATTTGTCATACGGTACATGTGTCCCTCATCTGATTTGACTTTTTTTCCTAGAATGTGTCATGGAGTTCTGAATCGGATGCAATTCAGGGCATACGGGCGTCCATTCAACTTCTCACATGTCTCAGCGTATTAATCTTACCATAATACAGAATTTCATGACCTAGTGCTTTGTCGAAGTTATGTCACTGTTGCTTGTAGTCCTGCTGAGTGAAGTGAATGCACACGAGCAGCTAGAAGTACCGTACCAGTTTCGTGTAC
The DNA here is from genome assembly GCA_002633025.1 of Notospermus geniculatus. Classification (NCBI taxonomy): domain Eukaryota; kingdom Metazoa; phylum Nemertea; class Pilidiophora; order Heteronemertea; family Lineidae; genus Notospermus; species Notospermus geniculatus. Next base: position 131,971 of record NMRB01000870.1, read on the forward strand.
GGGTATACATGATGTTTGGGTGGGAGTAAAATCAGGAATTTCGCATATTCAGTGATAGGCGCCACAGTGAATATACCAAGGTGTGTGAGTTTGGTCCTTTGATTCCAGAATATGCATGAACATTTCATGTGCATATGTGACCCTCCACTACAAAACCAGTGTACCCGTAAAGTCGCATGGAAAATGAGCCTGAACGACAGAAATAGAATCGCTGAGACTTCACAACAGACACGCAAACAATACNTAGAGGCCCTGAAATTGACAAATACATTGGTCCGAACTTGCCAACCTCAGTGTGTCTGATGACTGGTTTTGTGGTGGAGGGTAACATTTGTCAATTTCAGTGTTGTCTGTCTGTTGTGAAATCTGAATGATCCTGTTTCTATCTTTATCTCCTGGTGTCATGTCGGTACGTTTAGGCTCATTTCCCGTGCGACTTTACACTGGTTTTGTGGCGGAGGGTCACATATGCGATACATGTAGAGTAAATAAACTTTGTGCACTTAACTGCTGTTGATGATAATATGTTATCACGTCTTCACATATCAGCAATAGAGTACGCTTATTCCAATATTTTTATTAAATGTAGACTTCTTACTATATTACACCATCTAGTCAAATATCAATACGATAATGTGAAGAATGCTTCTGAATATCTGAAATTATTTAGCTCAGCCATATCAGGCAGGAAGGTGGTTCTAAACTACATGTACATGTAAAATCAATGAGATTACAGTTGTTGAAGAAACAATTGGTATCTGCTCCTAGTTCTGGAATTTTATGGACATGTAAAATTGTCGTAGGTCTGGTGAAAATTTTGGGAGATCATGTCCATTTTAATCTGTGGAGGAATGGTTTTCCAAAATGTTATTTTTGCTACCAATGCCGTCACTCACAAACTAATGGTTGGCATATTCTGTAAATAGGTAGTGCATGCTTCTATTAGAGGTTACATCTACATGCATTTGGTTTGATGATCAAATGTCATTTCTTCAGTGTCGGTCAATTTCATGGAGACATTGCTGTGACTCCAAAAGCAGTCATATTGAAGTGCTCTGCCCTACTTTTGTAAGTAGTAAGACCTCAACCATGACTGTTGTGAAGTGAACATTCCAATTAAAACATTTCAATTCCATTTTCCTGAGCGGTTCCACCATCTACTTCCATTATTCATGTTGTTCAAAGTTGCATTCCATCCTCAAAATTTGCTTCCTCAACTTCTAAACTTGTTAAGTGGGCTAAGATATGTCTCCAAGGAAATGCACACAGATATTTCCAGAATGGTGCCTGGCTGGCAAAAGTAAATGAGTGGTGCCTGACTGGCAAAAAGAAATGCATGGATGGCAAATTTGGCATTACTAATACCAAAATGCTTTAGCTGGCCAGTGCCATTATTTCGTAGTTGTCCATTCAAAGCCGTTGAATTATGTTCTCCAGGGCCCATCAGCTCGCTTGTGAATTTTTCCCGGTACTTAAGTCTAAGTGTCACAATTATCCTTTGTTCAATATCACCCTTTGACTTAAGTATGTATATGAATATGGCCCCTGGCCTACATGTATGCACAATATATACGGTAGAAAATTATGTAAAAAAATGACTGTAGATACATTTAAGTGAAGTTTATATTTTTGTATTTGCTAGTTGAAATGGACAAAATAAAATGTGCCATGAACCTTGAAAACATTCTTTCCTGTACATTTGTCAAATCCTTTAGGTATCAGGGCCCGGTTGCACAAAACTCACGATAGTGCTAACTTGGTGTTAGCGCTAACTTTATGTTAGATGACGTAAAAATCCATTGTCTTTTTACGGCATTTAACATAAAGTTAGCACTCACACCAAGTAAGCGGCTAACATGAGTTTTGTGCAACCCAGCCCAGGACTTTCTTTGCAAAGTGGCTCAAGGATGCAGAAATGGGTTTGATGACTGGTTTCATCGGAGCAGCAGTCACGATTCCAAGTTTGAACTCAAAATTGGCATGAGCGTCAGTTTACCCAGGTACATTATTGATGGGCTACATTCCTTGCTGAGGTGACATGAGATGCACGTAGTTCAGCTGGTACTGCGGCATAGCACTATCTCGATATACCAGCAGTACCGTACATGATGTGCAGCCCTTGTAGTTGAAATGGTTTAGAACAAGCTATGGTTTGGGGTAATTCCGCAAGGGACAAGACCTAAAGCCATTCTATCCTCTGGTACAAAATTCTAGAGATGACAATCAATTTACAGTCTCATAAATATTGGACCAGGATATGCGAGCCGCTCCAGCAAAAGCAGATGCTTGTCGCAACCCGAGGAAAGGGTGAACAATGGCCTTGCAGCACAACCGCTGAAATGTACATTGATGGGGGTTTACAAAAGTAGTGGACAGCAGTGATAATAGTTGAATAAACTGATGACCAATGATGATCACTTGCAACAAGCATCTGCTTTTGCTGGAGCAGCTCACATATGTAAACCGGCTGGCTACAAGTATTGAAGAACTGAATAATATCATACTTTGAATCAGAAGAGATGGTGATGGTGGTGATGGGTCACAAATGGTGTTTACTACGCTTATCCAAACTCCAGCGCAGTGCCGTTCCATTCCGCATTTTATGATGATCCACTTACTAAGGTAAGGTGAAACCGTCTGACCTCTGCCTTGGAAATTGACCCTTATCATCAAAATATGGTACATGTATGTATGCTTTTAAATGAACAACAAAAGCAGGTTTATACAGATATCAATTTTATTCATGTATGTATACATCAATTTGGATAAAATGCCAATAATCAAAATACTGAATACTACTGGTAGTAATTTATTAATTTACAAAACAATATCATCAAATTTGATTGATAGCTGACACAAAAGCATTGTCATGTATATTTCATTATAAAATTAATTTAATTTACAAAATATGGCAAAAGCATAACTGATAATTTAAATTGTTTTGCAAAAATTCACAAGCAAAGCGGTGCTGTTAACAACTATGGCAACCCTGAAAATAAAACCATATACTGTAGTCTTTGAAATCTCAAAATGATGAAATATTCTACACACTATATATACTTATATGATCCTGAGGTATTAAATCAGGGGTTATGCTCGCTCCCACTGTCACCAGATGCCATCCTAAGTTGATCAGGGAACTTAGTGCTGCTCCCTCCATCACTGCACACAAATGCAGTGATGGAGGGAGCGAACATTAACATCCTTGATTACTTGAGGATGCTGCATACATCCCCCAGACTTCTGCCAGATTTGCTCGGCTCATATTCATAAAACTACTTAAGTCTAAGTGTGACACTTATCTTTTGTGTTCAACAAAGGATAAATATGACACTTAGACTTTTTCATGAATGTGGGCCCAGGGTCCATATTCATAAACATACTTAAGTCTAAGTGTGATACTTATCTTTTGTGTTGAACAAAGGATAAGTGTCACACTTAGACTTAAGTAGTTTTATGAATATGGGTCCTGGGGCCATATGCATAAAACTACTTAAGTATGAAAATCCCAAGGGATTCCCTCAAACCACCACTAAAGTGGAAATCTTAAGTTAAGGGAGACTTGAAAACATTCTTTCCTGTACATTTGTCAAATCCTTTAGGTATCAGGGCCCGGTTGCACAAAACTCACGATAGTGCTAACTTGGTGTTAGTGCTAACTTTATGTTAGATGACGTAAAAATCCATTGTCTTTTTACGGCATTTAACATAAAGTTAGCGCTCACACCAAGTAAGCGCTAACATGAGTTTTGTGCAACCCAGCCCAGGACTTTCTTTGCAAAGCGGCTCAAGGATGCAGAAATGCGTTAGATGACTGGTTTCGTCAGAGCAGCAGTCACGATTCCAAGTTTGAACTCAAATTGGCATGAGCGTCAGTTCACTCACGTACATTATTGATGGGCTACATTCCTTGCTGAGGTGACATGAGATGCACGTAGTTCAGCTGGTACTACAGCATAGCACTATCTTGATATACCAGCAGTACCGTACATGATGTGCAGCCCTTGTAGTTGAAATGGTTTAGAACAAGCTATGGTTTGGAGTAATTCCGCAAGCGACAAGACCTAAAGCCATTCTATCCTCTGGTACAAAATTCTAGAGATGACAATCAATTTACAGTCTCATAAATATTGGACCAGGATATGCGAGCCACTCCAGCAAAAGCAGACGCTTGTCGCAACCCAAGGAAAGGGTTAACGGCCTTGCAGCACAATAGCTGAAATGTACATTGACGTGGGTTTACAATAGTAGTGGACAGTAGTGATAATAGTTGAGTAAACTGATGACCAATGATGACCACTTGCGACAAGCATCTGCTTTTGCTGGAGCAGCTCACATATGTAAACCGGTTGGCTACAAGTATTGAAGAACTGAATAATAGTGAGCTTCTGCAAGCGCCCGGTTAGGCTCTACAACAACGTTTATGTATTGTGCGAGAGCACCCAAACAATAGATAAACGTAGTCGTATGGCCTAACTGGGCGCTTGCAGAAGCTCTCTAATATCATACTTCGAATCAGAAGAGATGGTGATGGTGGTGATGGGTCACAAATGGTGTTTACTACGCTTATCCAAACTCCAGCGCAGTGTCGTTCCATTCCGCATTTTATGATGATCCACTTACTAAGGTAAGGTGAAACTGTCTGACCTCTGCGTTGGAAATTGACCCTTATCAAAACATGGAACATGTATGCTTTTAAATGAACAACAAAAGCAGGTTTATACAGATATCAATTTTATTCATCAATTTGGATAAAATGCCAATAATCAAAATACTGAATACACAATTACTGGTAGTAATTAATTTACAAAATAATATCATCAAATTTGATTGATAGCTGACACAAAAGCATTGTCATGTATATTTCATTATAAAATTAATTTAATTTACAAAATATGGCAAAAGCATAACTGATAATTTAAATTGTTTTGCAAAAATTCACAAGCAAAGCGGTGCCGTTAGCAACTATGGCAACCCCTGAAAATAAAACCTTATACTGTAGTCTTTGCAATCTCAAAGTGATGAAATATTCTACACACACTATAGACTTATATGATCCTGAGGTATTAAATCAGGGGTTATGCTCGTTCCCCCTGTCACCAGATGCCATCCTAAGTTGATCAGGGAACTTAGTGCTGTTCCCTCCATCATTGCACACAAATGTGGTGACGGAGGGAGCGAACATTAACATCCTTGATTACCTGAGGATGCTGCATACATCCCCCCAGACTTCCGCCAAATTTGCTGGGCTCATATTCATAAAACTACAGTGGAACCTCCCTTAACGGACACCTCTGCCAGGAGGACACCTCTCTGATTACCAGAGGATGCTGCATACATCCCCCCAGACTTCCGCCAAATTTGCTGGGCTCATATTCATAAAACTACATGTACTTAAGTCTAAGTGTGACACTTATCTTCTGTGTTGAACAAAGGATAAATATGACACTTAGACTTTATGAATGTGGGCCCTGGGCCCATATTCATAAAACTACTTTAGTCTAAGTGGGACACTTATCATTTGTTCAACACAAAAGATAAGTATCACACTTTGACTTAAGTATGTTTATGAATATGGACCCTGGAGTACAAGGTGCAAGAATGAAAGCACCCAATCTGAGACCGTCATTCTGATTCAACTACCGGTAGATGACAAGCATGCATTTGGTGAACGAGGGAGCAAGAATTAAGAACCCCCGATTAACTCAGAATGTGAATATATGCAGGCATATTTCCAGCAGCTTATATTTCCAGCAGCTTATAACCATTACGTAGATGGACGGCATTTGAATCTATGACATGAAATAATACTTAAATACCTCATCCTTTACCTGTAGCCACCGGTACCTGTAATTTGTACATTTTTTATTGTATATGCAGTTGGAAGCCTATCACATTCAATGAATTCCATGGCCTTCAACAACAGAAACTTGAAGCAGAGTTAGAATTCAGAGAAGGGGCGGTACTTCCATATTAACATTTTTCAAAATTTCTTAATCTTAGTCAGCATCAATGATTTGTTGTACCTAAGTACCAGTACAAGAACATAATTTTACAGAGGAGTAAGCACCACTTGTATCCAAAAATGGTTTGCTGAAGTGCAACAACAAACATTTGGTGAGAAAAAATTTGTGCATATGTCCGATATCTTTAATACCTACAGTAAATAATGAATGTCAGTCTGTAAGATATTTTCTTGTTAGTACCGGGTAATACATGTATGCTTGGCAGACGTCGCGGGTTCAGTGTTACCGCAGCTTACAAAATCAACATGACCATGTCATCATCCAGGGCGGGCCGTCACGAAACTCCGATAGCACTAACAGTGCCTAACAGAGAGGTATGCAATGGCTTTTACCATTACAGAATTTCTCTGTTAGGCCCTGTTAGTGCTATCGTAGTTTCGTGGCGGTCGCCCCAGGTTATTAGGCTGATCATCCCTGTGGTTGTCTGCCTTATCATCAGCATTTTCCAGCAGAGGTCTCCAAATCCAATATCACAGCGTTTCGATTTCCTGCAATAACAAAATAACATTAAAAGTTTGCTTCTTTTGAAAAGTTTGAAGGGGCCTACACATGACGTTTTTTTGCTTTTCATGCCAGATACATGTATCATCATGAAAACAGACAAATATTTTTGGTGATTTTTTTCATCACTAGGAATTGTTGTATCATTACACAAGAGACTTCACACCACAGGGTCACACTCATTTGGGATATCAATCCCCAATGTCTACCATACAGTGCACACACAAAGCTGAAACCAATTTTAGATACAAAACGTATTATGCAGGGACGGATCCAGGATTTCGGGAAAGAGGGGGCGCACTGTGCTAGATACAATGAAATCTGCGGTCAATTTCAATGATTTGCCCCAAATTTCATAATTTCACGGTCAATTTTAAAGATTTGTCGGCCGAAAGGGGGGCGTGCGCCGGGTGCGCCCCTCCTTGGATCCGCGCCTGTAATGGGAGGGTGGAGACGGAAGTTCAAAACATGACACAGGTATGCTACTTGGAAAACATGGGAGAACTGGAATAAAGGCATAACATGTATTGCTGTCATTTGTTGATACAGGGTATAAACCAGATTGGAAAGCTGAAGGGGACAGAAAAGAATGATAAAAGGTGCACATAATCAGGAACTACACATAATCAGGGTGACCAGAAAATTTTCAATCAACGGTGAAAAGTTACCAACCCAAAGCGGGTGAGAGGCTCCAGCATGCATACTCAAAGTCAAACTGACCCATGGAGCAGCACCTGCCAATTGTGGGCAACTCCCACTACCCACAACTCCCACACTAAAACCAAAGCTTTAAGCAGGTGGCATCAGGTCAGATTAGAGCGATAGGATGACAGACACGAGCTCTCGCAACAAGGCAAACACAAGTTAAGCATATGCGAGGAAGGGCACTGTATTTTTTGCCTTGGTAAGTGCTGCCAAAACTAGCATAGCTTACATGTGAAGAATGTCCTTCAGTTCAAGTGGAAGTGGATTCACTTTTGTCCACCTGGCAAATGTACAAGAATGCACCCATCAAAATTTTACCATCAGACATGTATCAAAAAACAGCAAGTCAAACCCAGAATGGCCAAAATGATGCACGAGTGGGCAACATCCAATGTCAAGCTAGGTGCACACATACGGATAATGCTCATCCTGGCACAGCATTATTGTGCTATATTCTTTAGATATAATTGCTTTGATATTTGGTGCAGTGTTTTATGGCACAGCAGTATGCGTCTCGTGGCTCAGCACATCCGTAGGACTGTCTTGCGATGCCGCCAATCACTAGCATCTTTCGATCACGACTTCAAAATGTCAGTAAGAAACTGATCATCTTACCATCCTGATCACTAGTCGTACCATCCTTAGGATATGTATGAACTTGGACAAGACTATCCACATCAGTAAAGGACACCCTTTTATTGCCAACTAATGCCAAATTCTACAAAGAGAAGGCAATCATCAAACTGGCCAGAAATCCCAAATACATATATGACCTTCAGCATCTGCTATGATTCAAACAGTATGCCAAGACCATGAAGACAGCTGTCATTTGTGACCCGCTCCAACAAAAGTAGGCATTGTTCAACTGAGGAAAGGGTTAACCACCGTACAACACCCAATAGCTGAAATGTACATGTACATCTCTGCAGGTTGACAATAGCAGTGGACAGCAGAGATAATAGCTGAGTAAACTGATGACCAATGATGATCACTTGTGACAACAAGCGCCTGCTTTGCTGGAGCGGGCCAGATTTTTTTGCCAAGTCAATCATCAGACACTGTCGTGTGACCGAAGTCTATGAGGTACCCATCTTTAGAATAAAGTACCCTATGACTGGAGGCAATAAAGCTGCATTGGCAATGCACAGTTAAAAATATTAGTATCAATAAAGGACCTGCGTCTGTCAGTGCACAGTTAAATCATTCACAATGCACAGCTCAGAATATTAGTATCATCAGAATGAGTGTCAGTTAGCACTTGGAGGAAAAATAGTGCCAATGGCACTGTGCCCGTTTGGCTTGACAGCATAGTTGTACGAATCATCAGCAATCTCACTTAAGCCATATCGTAAGTACAAACATGCCAAATTGCCATATAAAAGTATCATTGGGTAACAAGTTGATGAAGATCCGTTTTTAGTTTTGGCCCCCTAGTGGCAAAGTCAAGAACCAGATTTCGCCAAAATTTTGTGTGCGAGTTGCTATAGCCTAGAGGTAGATATGTGCAAAGTTTCAAAGGGATAGCTGAAACCATTACAAGAAGTGCCAATTTCGTAACTTCAGACAAACTTTGACCTCTGTGACCTTGAAAATTAGGTCAAATTAAAAACTGGGGTATAGTGTTATGTATCCTCATTAGATATACCCATGATAAAAATTTGATGAAGATCCGTCTCGTAGTTAGGGAGAAATGGCACTTTAGGTGATTTTGGTTTTGGCCCCCTGGTGGCAATGTCAAGAACCAGATTTCACCGAAATGCTATCTGTAAGTTGCTATAACCTTGAGGTACATGTGTACAAAGTTTCAACACAATAACTCAAACCATTATCAAAATATAGCCCTTTGTAATTTTTCACAAAACGCCCCCTGGAGGCCAAAATAGGAATCCAACCGTGCTCAAAATCGAACTCGACCTAGATCTTAGGCCCATATATACACCCACCAAAGGCGAAAAAGATTCGTCAAAAAATAAACGTGCTAGAGCGCTAACAAACCAAAGTTTACGGATGCACAAAACGCCCCCTGGAGGCCAAAATAGGAATCCAACCGTGCTCAAAATCGAACTCGACCTAGATCTTAGGCCCATATATACACCCACCAAAGGCCAAAAAGATTCGTCAAAAAATAAAGGCGCTAGAGCGCTAACAAACCAAAGTTTACGGACGTACGTACGTACGTACGTACGTACGTACGTACGAACGTACGTACTGACGCACGACAGACCACCACTCAATGACCCCAACCACAGCATAAGCCCTGCTGGGCCTTGCGGCCAAGCGGGCTAATAAAACCTGACAGGTTTTATTCCTCCAAGGTTAGCAACACAGCTGCTGCATCAGCAATGAAAAGCTCAAATATTAGCTTCAATCTCATTACGTATTAATTTTTGGCAATGCACCTAAATTTCTCAAGTAAGCCATTCCAAAGTAGAAGACATTCAGTCAAATCATATAAATTGTAGTGGTGTTAATTAGTTTCTGTGCATTCGAAATATTGTCATGACTTACCTGATCTTTGATAGAACTTTTGCGTTTATACATCTTGCCGTCAGAGCCAGTCAACACAGGTTCCTTCGATCCATCATAATCGTCATCATCATCATCATCATCATCAGCAGCAGCAGCATCACCTTGTGTCTTCTCTTCTCCCTCATGGTGGACATGAGCATTGGCGTCAATGTTTATTTTCAAATTCATGAAATTTGACGGCGAATCAATTTCCACCTCCGATTCGATGAGACCGCTGCGCTGCGAAGGGCTTATTTCTCTCTGCTTTTTGCGCCTCACGACAACGTTCTCTGAGTCCTCTGCATCATCGTGGTCCGAATCCTTATCAGGACCTTTCTCAAAATCAAACGATTCTTCCTGAAGTCCAGGGGACTTACCCGGGGTGTATGGTGGTGGTTCTATTTCACTAAGAACCTTGGATACCCTCTCTGAAGCTGATTCACCATTGTGCGACAGCGTCTTTTCAGTTTGTCCGGTGTGCGACGAAATATCACGCTCGGAATCGCTACCAGAAAAAAACCTCTCCCGCATTGGTAAAACAACTTCATCTTCTGATCTCTCACTTTGTAGAAACATATCGCTTTCAACGGACCCAACTGGTGTCACGAAATCATCACTCGTACTTGACGGTACTTTAGGCGATGTTGACATAGAACTTGTCGCTGTCAGAAAACTCCCATCTCTTGATAACTCAAAGCCTCTGATATCACTATGGACATTATGTGCATCGTCCTCAGATGGTATCCCGCCAGTTTCAGTGCTTGCCTCAGCATCCGCAATGGCTATTGAAATGTCAGCACCATGTTCTACACGTAAGTCCTTTTGCTTTCCATTCATCTCCAATTTCGTTTCACCTTTATCCAATTCCACAGGTAAATCAATCACAACATCATTGACCTCTGATACGTCAACTGCGACGGATTCTGAGCTATCAGGAACCAATGTCTCATCCATGAAATCTGCTAAGTTATCATCATCGTCATCTTCAAATGATGGATTCACAATCATTTTCCCTGAACTTTCCTCGTTAGTGTCCAAACCAGGCTTGCTGTCATTCCCCTTTGTAAAACTCATCCGGGACCCACCAATTGGAGCGCTGATGTCATCAAAATCATGAGCATTTTCATCGTCAAATTTCACTGGGAAGTTTGCTGCACCATGGGCTTGGAATTCCTCTGCTGCAGAGTCCCTCTTCGGGAGAAGTTGATTCCATTTCTTGTCGAAATCATCCAACTCGAAGGGTGAATCTAGCAGGTGTTGGAGTAGCCTGTGGGTTTCTGCCATGGATGGTCTCAAGGATGGTTCGCCCATACACAACTGCATTATCTCATACCTGCAAGAAATTGTCATTAGTTCAATAAATGAGAAAATAGTGCTTATCATGGAGGGCGACAAAGTGAAATATCATCCCGAGAAACCATGTTGACTGTGACTGCTCTGGACCTCGCTCAGTAATGGTTTTTGAGAGATGACTTTTCAGTAAGTCCCTTGACAAGAGGGCACCATTTCCTATATCATATGAAGTAAGTCTAACCGGTGGTTTTGGAAGTCACCAAGAACCCTGGGTGACGACCATATCAGACAGACAAGTCATTGATTTGTGATATTGCTAATATTGTATACAATGAATTTACATTCTCTCCTTGTCCTTAATGGTAGTCCTAGGAACTGAGGGTTTTATCTCCTGCTTGACAAGGACCTTCTCAATAACTTCAATGTCTGTCATCCCTTTGTACGGTTGATCTCCAAGCGCAACAAGCTCCCAGAGCACCACACCAAAGGTCCTGAAAAAAAATTTCAACATTTCTTACAATACTGTCTGTCACGCACAAGCTGCTGAAGTTAATAGAATAATTCTAAAGAAATGAAGAGTCACACATGAAGTTGATAGAATAATTCTAAAGAAATGAAGAGTCACACATGAAGTTGATAGAATAATTCTAAAGAAATGAGGAGTCACACATGAAGTTGACAGAATAATTCTAAAGAAATGAAGAGTCACACATGAAGTCGATAGAATAATTCTAAAGAAATGAAGAGTCACACATGAAGTTGACAGAATAATTCTAAAGAAATGAAGAGTCACACATGAAGTTGACAGAATAATTCTAAAGAAATGAAGAGTCACACCATGACTTGGACTAAAGACTCTCTGCTTCTTAGTCCAGCCATCCTCCCATCACAGGGCTTTGGTCTCACTCTTCTTCATACGCTTGCATACATATGCTCACGTACAAAGTGAGCATATGACGAGGAGCAAGACCAAAGCCCTGCGATGGGAGGATGAGTCCAGCACTCCACCACCTGAGCTAAAGAGACACGTCTTACATCTAGGCTGGTAGGAATAGGGTTACAATTCATTACATTATTTTTCCACTTTGACACACTGCAGCAAAATCTTATGCAGCTTACCAGACATTGGCTTCTTTGGTGATGTTCTTTATAACAACGTTGCCTCCGCTGACCTGAGCAGTCTCAGGAGCAGACCATCGAATAGGAACTTCGTAACCTTCAGGACCATAGTAATCATCCTGCAAACAAATAAGGCAGGGAGATTAAAACCACGCATTTGTTTTCCAACCCCAACAGCTTAAAGAAAAAAACCCAACAGCTTAAACATGTTAAACCAGGGTTTCTGCCAGCGGGGGGTACGGGGGGTACAAGTCTCCCCCATGGCTTGAAGTAGGGGGGTATGTACCCCCCTTCTATCTGCTGAGCAATGCAGATTTCTTCTTCCAAATGTCAGGAAAATGCATTTTCAGGGCTTAAAAAAGCAAATTTTTCTGAGAGAGGTCCCCGGACCCCGCCTGAGGGTGCTTGTGACGCCGCACAAGCTATTGTACCCCCCTTCTTTCAATTTCTGGCGGAAACCCTGTCAGTTAAACAGGACAGGATGAAAATATGCCCCCAAGAGCCCTGAATTACCCTGTTTGTTTGATTTTAGCAAAGTGGTTTATTTACAACCACTGGTCAACGTCTGCTGCAAAACTCCAAACAGTATTTCGATTTGGATGCAAAATGTCTAGGCCTCGATATCACACCACGGTGACTTGAGATCAAAACTACATCATTATTTTGTAACATCCTTATTACCGAGACAGGCCAATGTTTTTCCAAGCTAGAGATTCCAACCAAGACAGATCTGTGGCCCCATCCTTTCAAGCAATTCATGTGTGTGGATGAACATGGACATACTGTATGTACAAGAGGCATATGTACAAGAGCAGGAGGAAATAATCTAGATTATTTCCTCCTGACAAGAGTGGTGTTATTCAAGCTACCAATAATTATATGTGTCCTGTTCAACGGATATGAAGGAAGGACGTATTTCATGCAGGGATTACAAAGTTACATCACGTAATTAAGCTGGGAAAGATTTATGGCTGAATATCTAAGAACGCATGAGCATGTTCAACTATGAGTAAGTAATTGGACTAAAATCTGGGAGCTACCATGAATTCGTATCTATGATGACAGGTACACCACACAGTTTCATTGTCAAAGGTACAATATCCATCTTCAGACATCACTGTGTAAAACTCCTTTAACCATTTCAGTTCAATAGACGGTAATCTGGGTCCATGACGCAGCCATGGCATCGTGTGCTTTAATGCACTAGCGTTGTTTCCTAATGCACTACATGACGTCATAATGATGCAGCTTTTCATAGCCATGACAGCACAGTGTTTTAAAAGTGAGTACGGGTACTCGATTCCAAAAGGTCTAGGTTCTCCCACAACCAGCAAGGTATCAATGCTTTTGACAGAGGGGTTACATAAGCCATTATCTTTTTCATATGAATTTCAGGGGACAAAAAAGACAGAGCTACCGGGTACACGTACAACAGGATTTCTGATTGCTGAATTTTGGCCAAGCACAGAAACATTGAGCATTAGGCCCCTATTACATGGAGCTATACGCTATTCGGTATTCGCTATTTGGTATACAGTATACCGGTACTATTTGGAAAAATCGGACATGCACGATTCGAACTATGTATAAGCGAATTGTGTGCCCTCAGCATAGTTTAGTCTTATGTAAACCACTCAGGCGATCATTTTTTTATAAAGTGCTTTTCAGAATGTCCAGTCATTTTTGCACTCATTTTACCTTGCAATGGAACCTAACCACAAACCACAAATTGGGCAATCATACGTGTGCATGTCAGTGCAGGGTTGACCGACTTCTAATAGGACCTTGTTCAGGTCTATATTTGATTCAAGATAATCATGCAATCATGCACGCGTAATTGGCCCATTTGTTGTTTGTGGTTAGGTTCCATTGCAGGGTAAAATGAGTGCAAAAATGACTGGACATTGTGAAAAGCACTTTACACAGTTGGTCCTCGGGCCAGCCGCTCGGAAAACGTCAAGAAAAAAAATAAAAATTTATTTTCAGCCTGTCCTCGGGCCCTCCGCTCTGCAAAATACACCAAATAGAATAAAAATAAAATTTTATTTTTATATTTTTTCCGCCCGCCGCCTTGAAATTATTTTTTTCCTACCACCGCTCTCATATGACCCCAATTTCTGAAATAAATTTCGTGATGCCTATGTTCAAATTCTTTAAACACACTTTGTGAAATCGGCCCTAAATGTTCTTCAGTGATGTCTTTTTAAAGCTTTAATATCAGTTTGAATGATACATGTATCAGGATAATTCTGTCTGTTTAAGTTGTAATTCATAATGGCAAGGTTGACCATTTTTATTTTTTTCCAAAATAAACATTTATTTTCAATGAAAATATTTAATTTTTTTCTATCCTCCTCTCCAAAAGTAAAGTCATAAACAGTGCGAGGACTTGAAAAATATTGAAAAATAAAATTTTATTTTTATTTTTTTCCCGCCCTCCTCTCTGTCAGGTCTGTCCAAAAAGCCCGAGGACCAAGGTATAAAAAAATGATCGCCTCACTGAAATAACCTTGCTCGATTCACACTATACGCGTGCCCTACGAAACGTGCCTATAATACCGAATAGCATATATAGCTCTATGAAATAGGGGCATTAGAAACAAAAGTGCTGGCAACAAATCGCGCTCTTTTATTTATATAATGTAGGAGGAAACCAGAGGCCCCATAGAAAACTCGAGGAGATATTGCGGCAATGCCCTCTCTTCCGCATAAAGCCACTGGCACCACCGAGGATCGAACCTTTGACCGCCATGGTGGCAGGCACAGACGTTTCCGCAATGCCACCCTGACAATCTCTGACTATGTTGAACGTTGGTGTATCGTGACATCTTTGGAGCTAAGGAATTATGTGACAGTGGTGAAATCTACATAAGCAAAAGCGGTAAGATGAATACAGTGGGAGAAGAAGCCTCCAGAGTGTGGAAGACGACTAATGTAGGGACAGATCCGTGAAGAAGAGTCTAGTCCACCTTGTAAAGGTCTTCTGCTATACCATAATCCCCTACTTTGACTGACAAGTCCATAGCAACCATGCAATTTCGCAGAGCAAAATCACTGAAAACAAGACACAAATTGTGCAGAGTGTACTAAGTCAACATGCAGACGAGTGCAACAAAATATAAACAAATGAGGAACAATGCACACGGTGCAAAAGTACAGGAGTTCCAATCACCAACGATAGTGAATATCCCATATGAAACTCAGACTACATGTACATACTTTAACCCTTCAGATACTGATGGCTGGCTCTTTTGACATTCGTGAAATTTTTTTTCTCAAACTCAGTGGTAATAACTCCAATGTTATTAATGCACACGGAAGATGGGGATTTGGCCTTGTGGTTGAGACATGCTGCCCCTGAGTGCTGGCTATTGATGCCTTATGCAATGTTATGTGAGGGTCCGTGGGTTCGAGTCCGGTAGGAAGCTACCGGTATGTCTTTCACCTTAGAAACTATCCTGTTTCCCAAGTGATGCGCCATCAAGTGCATGTTCTGTTGGAATTCAGGTTGGGGAAAATACATTATTGCCAACCAACAAAACATTCTCCTTAACACGCGATCCGTGTGCGTAACCGGGGCGGGAGGGTGAGGGAAAACTACTTCCCTACACGACCATCATACAAGCGACCGGTGAACTAATTTGCCATTTCTCAATCCCTTCATCACCAGCAGCCCAGCAAGTGTTCCGAACAGAACTGATCGTCCATGAACATCACGTGCCCCTGACAACACCTCACTTAGGAAACCGTTATTATTTCATGCCAATGCTTTTAATGGGTTTGAACTGTTTCGATTTCCAATCTACAGTTCAATGGGATTAGTTGCCATCAGTTGCTAGAGGGTTAACACATTATCAAGTACAGCAATTAATCAACTGTGATATTGCCACCTTAATCTTAGAAATAATGCAAGCAAGTTTGGAAAACTGGCCTACTGATTCAATTACAATATCAACATCAATGCCACGTATAATGAATTTCCCAGGGACAATATCATGTGAATTAAAGAGGCCAATACCAAGGTATTTTTGAAGTGATAAATTGATTACTTAGGAGAAAGTAACTCAGTGTGTCACCAAAAGTCATAGAATAAATAGTCCACTTTTTAATAGAAATAGGCCAGATTCATCAGAAAAGCATGCAATATGGTTTGCCTTACTTGTGAACAAAGTGGTGGAAATGCAAACAATGTAATCCAGCTGCCATGTTACAAGCGAATTTCACCAACGTCCGCCTCTCGTTTAGGGCGTTCACTTCGTTCTGTCGCTGCAGAAGGTATGACTTGACATCACCCTGAAAATCAAATATCATGGAAATCATTTTTATCTTATTTTTATCAATGCTAGGGGAATGGGGTGATGCTGGAGTCAGCAGATTTTTAGTGACGTAACTTTCAGTACTTTGTCTGTGGAGAGTATTTGAAATAGGAAGATAAAACTTTCAAGCTGTGTAGCATTTCTCTATAAACGCAGTGCTTCATGTTTGAAATCTGCAGTAGCTCAATCAGTTGAGTTCCTCAAAGGCTCAAGGAGAGCTGCTCATACTCGTGAAGGAGAGCTGTTCACACTCGCGCCTGAACTTCAAGGATGCCAAGGAGCGCGGTCAATTGAGCTCCTCGGCGCAATTTTGCGGCGCGCAGGGGGGCGAGCGTGATTGCGCCCGTCTTATGTGAAGCACTGTAAACGGCATGATCGTAACTCACCAGAGCAAAATACTCCATGATAATGAGGAATGGCATGGACTGGGTACACTGACCAAGAAGGCGTACAACATTAGCATGGTCCAATTCTCTGTAATATAGAATCCAATTGTGTGTGTCAGGCAATACATCACAACCATAGCAACTGCTTGCAAGTGCACTGGGCAGAAGTGTTTTTACAACTTGTGAGACAGATGTTCATTTCACATGATTCTATTTAGATGGAGTGTAATTTCATCCATGCATACAAGAAGCTACGTCTGCTACATAACCATACTAAATGATCCTTTTCACTTCCCTCAAGAGACATTTCAATTTCAAACATTGATTATGATGGGAAAACTATCAATAGATCACACCTGTCTTGCTATCAGAATTTATCTTCAACATGCCATACTTTCCGTGTCCCAGACAGAATTGATTTTCCTGTGTACACTTCAAGAGTAACATACACAGACACAAGCCTACACCTTGTAGGTATGAGATAAATGTAGTGAAATTGACCATTGGTCAACACGTTTTGGCACTAAATATTCTGTGAGATTTTATGGCAATCTGCAGTTACTAGAAAGTACATTGTGTAATCACAAGAACCTAACCAGGCTCCCTTAGTGGCACACTGAACTTTTCAAAGGGGGCATCCAAAAGCAATTTCAGTTAGATAAAGAAGTTATACCTGTAGGATAAATTATCAAGCAGGAAGTCAACCTTGTCCTTTTCAGAGGCCTCCATATCAAGCATTTTCACCACAACTTTTGACTTTTTCAAACCCACAGTGATTTTCTGTGCTTCTCCCTGCAACACCTAAAATAGAATCATCAATGCATAATAGTTGAAGTAATGTGATCAACTGCACAAGTTTTCTCTTCATTATGAACATTGAATCAGCTGTGTGTGAAATACGGCATATTTTGCTCCCTAGAGACAAAATGGGGCAATGGAAGCTTGTGCACTGTTGGTACATGTACATACTAGTACAACAGACCCTCAGAGAAAACATGTACCATGTGAGCCCAATTCTATGACATTCACAGAAATGTGACATTATGTACTCCTGCAAGGATATCGAACCACAAAATAACTCCTGATTGACAAGTTTATTGGCAACTTAACAGCCTTAACAGTAGCATAGCATAGTTATGGCTACAATATTTATCTGGCACCTTACCTTCCCAAACCATCCGCTTCCAATCTTCTTCACAAACTGTAGTTGATCTCGGGAAAATTCATAATTGAAGGACTCTGTAAAGTGGAAATTCAAAAAGTTTTTATGTTTTTACGAAAATTCAAGCAATCTTATTTGAATGAAATACTCAAGAGCCTTTGCAATTTTGGGGATTAAACAGGGAAAAGGCAACTGCAGGCATTGTCTTTTAAGGTGAGCGAAAATGTGCAAGGGCTTCGCAAACAATAGAATTTGTATTGTTTGCGAGGCACATGCACATTTTAGCTCGCCTTAAAAGACAAGGCCTGCAATTGATATTGTAACCAGGAAAACACGAATGATTTCTTTATAGGCCTAGAGAATTTTGTCAGGCAGTAAACAACATATCTTTGTAAAGCTGTGACCTGGTTTCTTTGTGGTGAAAGAGTTGCAACTAATAGTGTGAATGGGCTTTATACTCTATATTTAGGCACTGGGCTTTATACTCTATATTTAGGCACTGGCGTGACCTCGTGAGCAAAACAAGAGTTGGAAAGGAAATACCAGAAACATAATTTTCACATTTTGCACAACCTAAATGTTCAGGTCATCTCTTCACAATGCTTACCTAGAAGTGCCTCGGTCCCAAGCCTCTCCTTATTCAAGGGGACAATTCTTGGCCTGAGAGTTGCCACATCAGTAGGGAGCAATGTGGATGGGTGGGGGAGGGGGTCAAACTTAATCGACTCATCTGATGTTTGCCTGTGTGCGCTACGAGGATCGAAGACATTAAAATCACTCTGGCCGTGTGAATCATCAGTTCCTGATACACTTTGGTTGTCACTAAATTCCTGAAAAGAAGTACATTTGATTTGTTTGAACTAAAGCAAAGGAAGAGTTGTAGGAAAGTAAAGTTGCCGTCAAAGGTGTAAGTCAAAGGATGCAAATCGTGACAACAAACCTTAAATCCAAAGTTCTTTCCGAAGCAGCAGGCGCAGGCCACTAGGGAGACGACAACTCCCAGAAGAGCTCCTGCACTCAGCAAGATCACCTCAAACTCGGAGAATTCAACAGCTTCCAACATGGTCATCACATTTCAAACTGCAAAAGAAGAAAGATATCCAAATTTAGCACAAAAAACGACACACAAAATGATAGTACAAGTAAAGTTGTCTCTCAATTCACAAATTTTCGATCCCAACTGGGGTCTTCCTCAGGCACTTTCTTGAGGTTGTAGAGATCCCAGAAGAAGTGATTCACTTCTGAGATCTCTAATAGAAAGTGCCTAAGGAAGACCCCAGTTGGAGTCAAAAATTTGCAAAATTCGAAGACGACTTTACTTGTAGGCTACTAACTAACTAGCCAAAAAAGAAAGATTAACTTAGGCGTAATCCAGGTGTGGATTCAAGGGGGGCACACCCGGCCCGTGCCCCCTCTATTTTGTGGAAAATCTTTAAAACTGACCAGGAAATTTCAAAACTTTGAAAGGATGTTAAAATTTGACCGAGGTTTTCCACGATTGCGCTAGCTGTGCCCCCTCTTTCCCATGATTCTGGATCCGCCCCTGGCCCTGTAGTGTAGGCCTAATCCTTCATTCATATAAAATCATGGAATCTGTGGTTACAATAATATACATCAGTCAGTCACTGAGATCCACTAGTAGTGCGATAGAATAAAGATGCTCTCTCATGGATGCATTATGCACACCACCATGACCAGTGGCACGAATAGGCCATGGAGAGGCTAAGTGTCATGTGATCTGCAATGGGGTATGGTAATGTAGGCCAACTGCATGTATGTACTGCATAGCCTAGTATGTACAGCCTACCACATACATGACAATGTACCAGGCCTGTGTGTACTGTGTGTGTAATTTTTTAGTCCCATTTAGCCACAAATATCTTGGTATCAACAAATCGACAACATGGCAAGAGGAGCTGTCATCAGAAAAGGGATCTTCTTATTGCGTTCCTCCTTTACCATTTTATTCTATTGCCATTTAAACCGAATCAAACGCCAAAAAACGGGAAAAGGAAATGTAGCCAACTTTAGGGGGCGTGTCCCTTTTAGTTTCACACATTGTCAAATGGCGGCGCCACTGTTTAATTGGTTGTTTCCGTCGCTTTTGGTCAATCAGAAGTGTGATTCCGGCTCATCCTCCAACAAAATAGGGGGTGGTCAAAACCACAGGGACTAAATTGACACTGATGGCCTGTGATGTTGTCGGTAATTTGGTGGCCCCCACGGACACGCTCGAAAAATAAGCTAAGCAATCCAGGCAAGCGACGTGGGTACTTCCATGGGTGGGTGGGAAGGGGCACTAATCAAATCACTACCTGCAAAATGGATCCCACATCTACCTCGACCCACACGACACAAGCGTTGAAAAACCCTTGTACCTTTCAGACCTGTCACGAACCGAAGACCCACCAGGTCGGGTCAGAAAATGGAGCGGGAATTCCCAGCTGGTTTTAGCCTAATATGGTCTTGTAAACTCGTATCCAGGTATCGACTGGAAATAGGCTTCGCTGTAGAGCAAAGCACTGACGTAAATTCGGTCGGCGGGCGCGCCCATGAACGAGGTTGAATATCGTCTAATCAGTCGAGTTATTTGACCAATCAGAATTCCGTTGACATGGTGCCAGGTTCACGCTTACCGGCGACTGCATGAATTAGATAGTGGCTGGGATATAAGCCTGTGAGCCGCGCCGTCTTGCCTGTTCTTACGGACCTCCCGTCTTTCTCAATTGTCGAGTTCTCTCCAGCTGTAAGGACCCGTCTAATCGATATGGCTTCAACCGGCGCTCACATTGATTCCATGATTACTGGAGTCAATAGAACGGTATCAGTGGTGTTCGATTTTGAGAAAAAATGGACTGAAAGGGAGCCGTCCTTCATGGACTGGATGCTAAAAAATTGGACCATGTGCTTCATCTATTCTCTGGTCTATGTGGTTATAGTCTTCGGTGGACGGGTTTACATGAAGAACCGTCCTCGATTTGAGCTAAGGCCTGCTCTAACTGCCTGGAGTTCTATACTTGGGGTGTTTTCTATAATGGGGGCCCTTAGGACCTGGCCTGAGCTGTTATATAATATCTATGAACATGGACTCCAGCATTCCGTTTGTGTACCCAGCTATTTCTTCGACCGAGTGACAGCGTTCTGGTCCTTTATGTTCACCGTATCCAAGGTTTATGAACTCGGAGACACCATGTTCATTGTCCTTAGGAAACAACAGCTCATTTTCCTGCACTGGTACCATCACATCACTGTGCTAATCTACGCCTGGTACAGTTACACGGAACGCACCGCCCCGGGGAGGTGGTTCATGGTGATGAATTACACGGTCCACTCCTTCATGTATACGTATTACGCCCTCCGTGCCATGAAGGTCCGAGTCCCAAAGTTTGTCAACATTATGATCACTGCGATGCAACTAACCCAGATGATCATTGGTTGCACCCTAAATGTATGGATTTACCAGATCAAGAAAAGAGGCGAGCCATGCCACCAGAGCTTCGAGAATTTGCAATATTCATTTGTAATGTATATGACTTACTTTGGACTTTTTGCTCATTTCTTCTACACGACGTACATGGTGAAGAAAGACCAGTCCGATTCCAAGAAGTCCTCTTGAGAATGTGAGGGATTAGGACATTTCATGATATTTCAACGAATGTTCACCCTAACTAGAGCAGAACTTTATGTGTACCCGGTATTATCACGAGTGTGATATAGAGAATTCTTGGCTCTACATGTATGTCATGTATATTTGTGCTTTCACTTGTAGGCCTAGTGATTATGTCATTCTACGTCATTCCACAATGTTATGTAGTCCTACATATTGACTGCCAGTGATCGATTGTTCCAAGCTGTTATCTCTTTCCAGACTTTTAAACTTTATGATTTAAGTCCAAAAGGGACAATGCATGCCATTTTCGGTGCATTGTCCAAGGCAAGTTTGCTCAGTGGCACCTTGTCTTGTGAAACTGCCACTGATTGCAGAATATAAATTATTGGTATGAACTTTTCATATTTGGTAAAGCGTACCTCATCAACAACAAATGAAAATGAAAATGAAACCACTTGACAATGTGACTGTCAATGATGGCCAACATGTTGTGCATGTAATTCCATTGGCTCAGTCGCTGTCCTCAATAGTTGAATTGCCTACATGTTATGTAGATATTCGAATACATACTTTCTCTGTCAATACCTCCCTGTCAGTATGCCCTATTGAAAATACTTATCTCTAGCACTTAAGTATTGTATATTTTGAGTTTTTTTAAAATATGGTTTTGAACAGTACTTAAAAATCTTCTATACTTCATTGGGTGAATTTTTTTCTTATTACATGTAAGTTGTTTCCAGTCTGGTTGTGTCCATTTCACTATACTGTACAATAGAAAAAAATGATTTTTAGTACCTTTTTGAGTTGAGTGAGCAGTCTTGCCAATGGACTTTGATATTGGGTGATGTCTGTATTGATTTTGTCTGCAAATTTTTCATCTATTGATTCGTAGAAGTTGTCATAGTCAGTGGCCGATACCATTGTTTGGTTGGTACATGGGTACTCAGTAGGGTGAATCCATGAGGACTTGGGGAAAGTACCTTGTCACGTCTGCTTAGAAAATTCATGGTTTATATATATGTCTTTGACAAAGTCTTCTGACATTTCCAATTTAAAAATCTCAGTTTTCCAACACTGTATTATTTATTCAATCAGATCAAAGTTAGATTGATAGTTACAAATTCTTTACAGTATTTCATAAAATCAAATAAATGAAGCATTGAAATGGTTTACAATGGATACAAGTATCAAAAAGAATATTTTCCATGTAAATTAGAATGGTTGTGAGTTGTGTGCTGAATCTTGATTCAGGGTTCAGCATTTAGGTCGTTGAAATTATTATTTATTGCCCTCAGACATCAAACATGAATGTTTGGTTTGTTTGCTGTTACTAAGATTGCCCACAATAAAATTTGTTTGATTGTTTAAAATTAAATGGGCACCTTGTTAACTGCAAGGCATTTGAATATCGAGTACCCATACCGGTAATTTTTTGTGTTCTTTATGAAAGTTTCAAAACTACTTCTGATTCAATGGTTCAATTGCATTTGCATATTTCATAGTATATTTTGTTTAATTTCATTTATATGTGTGTATATTTGATATAATTTAATTTGCATAGTATTACTGGTACCGGTACATGTACATTATGGTTAATTATGGTTAATGTTTTTCACTGAGTGAATTTTGTCCAATAACGATTTTGGGAACGGCTATTGGATTGGTGTAGTGGAAACATTGGCGCCTTTTACTAATTTGAGGTTCTGGCGTTGTCTCCAGTTGGACTCATTCTTCATCAAATAGAGAGGGCGCCACTCTATGTCAGCACAGGGTTTTATGGGTACTCCAGTTTCCTCCTGCGTTGCATTGATGTCTATACAGCTAGTACCGTATTTATTGGCGTACAAGGCGCGACTTTTTGACCCCAGAAGGGCCTCAAAAACGGAGGTGCGCGTTATAAGCAGGTGCGTTTTATTTGTGGATCAGGGTGGAAAAAAGAAACGTTATGGATTCGGTAAGTGGTTCCAGGGGGTGCGGCTTATAACCCAGTGCGTTTTGTACGCCAATAAATACGGTAATGCCACAGTTGGAAGTAGACTGGTTCCTTATCCTTGAGCCGTTCTGCTAATTGCGGAGCGTTTCAAGGGCAGGGAACCAGTCTAAATTGGCAGGCGTTATATGAGATCAGGAAATAACCAAGAATTTCATTTTCTAATGTACATGGAGGGTACACATCATCAGAAATACAATGCATAACATATTTTATATAAGTGTATTTTTGCTGATGTCGTGCCGATGAGCATAATTGTCTGGGAAAGGGTTAATATGATGAAATGTGGTGGAAAAGAGCAGTGCATCTCTGTTACGTGGTGTACAAGTACCCACGAGCATAATTTACTCTCGGGGATAGGGTTAACATGAAATAAATAACCGTCTGCCCTTCTAGTCATTTAGTCAATAATCCCCAACAAAGTACTGGCGGGTTGTCATGAATAGTAAAAACCGCTGTGTTCCATGAGGAATACAGACTCGCTCTGTCTGCATGAATTAATTCTACACCATTTTGTTCTGGGCATTTCTTCCTTTCACTGGGATGGGAATTTGATCAGAAATGTGTCTCTCCTCCTGGTTATCATCACATCAGGATTTCGAGGGCCCTCAGGCGATTTTTGAACCTGTTTTCCTCTCACTTGCAAGACCAATTTTCTGTAACAGTCATAATTTTTACTGGCTGAAAATTTTTCTGGGAGTAGGTTTGAGAGTGTGTCCCATGCTCCTGTGCCCCTGTTGGCCAACACTCTTAGCCAAAAAGGTTCTTTAGGGTTCTTTGTGCCTCACCAGAGGAACCAAAAAAAGTTCTATACAGAATCTTCTGTTGAGAACCCAAAAGGGTTCCATATACCGGTAGAACCTTTTTGTGACCAAATAACCCATAAAGGTTCCAGATAGAACCCTTTTCTAAGGGAAAGGTTCTATCTGGAACCTCTAGGGGTTCTTAAATGAGAGGGTTCTCCCGGTGTGGCACCAAAGAACCTTTTCGGCTGAGAGTGAATATTCCCTCATTCGACATGCTCGATTTCCGAGGAGAAACCCTGATCAGTCAGAATCAGCAGCCGATAATTATCGTCATTGTGTAAAAACTGCATGGCTGACTGTAATGTCCATTTAACAGCTGTGAACACCCATATGAAAGAGGAGTTATTGAGAGTAATGTTGCTCAGGGGCCGGTTGCACAAAACTCATGTTAGCACTAACATGGTGTTAGCGCTAACTTTTATGTTAGGTGACGTCAAAATCCATTGTCATTTTACGTCATTTAACATGATGTTAGCGCTAACATGAGTTTTGTGCAACCCAGCCCTGGACTAAAACGTGATATTTTGTAGTCATCACCGTACATTCCACCACTGTAAATTATTTGGGATTTTAGTCAGTTTAGCAAGCTGCCACTATATAGTCCCTTTAACATCTTGGAGCACATTGGTCGAATGAACTGTGGCTTCCATTGTAAAGTGTCTTGTACAGTCTTCTACATTATTCAAGTGTGTTGCAATTTCCCTGTACGCTGTGGTTATGGTATCGAATGTACAGTAGGCTACATCTCTGAGGACAGACGGATTCCAATCAATACTGTGGCCCAACGAAAGAGAGGCTATTAGCTAGACATGTCTGTAGAAATACCCTGAGTCATGTCAAATTCCCCAGAGTAGTATATTGTAGTCTACATCAATGGTTCATCACCCCAGCCTCTTTTTAATGTGACAGTGCTTCCGCCATAGGGGGGCAAGGGGCATGAGCCCCCCTTTCATGATCTAAAGGGGGGCTTGCCCCCTCCTTATTATTGCAGAGTGCAGTGTCTTTAAATTGCCCTTATTTTCATTCAAGAGATACAACACTCGAACAAAGATCTGTACACTTCCGATTTCTCAAACATGTTACACCAGATTAACATTGAAAACATGCAACACTCAGAGATGTTACGCCAGAATTAACATTGAAAACGTGCAACACTCAGAGATATTACACCAGAATTAACACTGTGCCCCGCCCTAAATATTTTTTCTGGCGGCAACCCTGTGTATTATTCCAGTTATCTTAATAGTCACTGCAAAATAATGTGGAAAAGTCCAGAAGCGAAAACTTTGAACGTTAAACATTGACTTTTTTGTATGAGGTTTAGTGTACCTTAGTTCATTTAACCATTCACTAGGATGTCTAATGTCATGAAATATTTGATACTTCAACTCTCTGATATTTCAGAGGAATTATGAGTACATGTACTAAGGATATTGCCCGGTTATGCTGTGTTATCTTTGCCATAGTACTGGTAATTTGAAAAGCTGTGCTATAGTTATACTGTAAAGCAGGAAAATTTCGCGTGCAGGAAATTTTCGCGAATTTCGCGAGAGTGTATGAGTCGCGAAAATTTCCTGTCGCGAATATGAGTACACGCAAGTGATAAATACGGTCCGTGAAGAAAAACTGAAAAAAATGGCAGACTCGCGAAAATATCCTGCCGTGAATATGTCTATAATTCTTGATTCACGAAAATTTCCAGCCGCGAAATTATCTTGGTTTACAGTACTTGTATACCGGTAATCTGCGGTTATGAACTTACTTCCCTTTTTAGAGGGTTTCATTTTGTCCTTTTCTTCATCGATCCTAGTCATGAGTCAAATAATGTGCTACCGTACCCGTATTTTATTTCACTAGATCAGAACATGTATGTACTTATTTTCGATGTGATGTGTTCCACTTTGTATGGGTCGATGAACATGGATTTTTAAAGAGCTTTCATTCATGTGTGAACATGTGCTAAACTTGCATGTATGAAAATTCAATGTTAGAATACGGTACTGAAGAGAAATTTTTTAAAATATACCCAGTATACAATGTGTAGATTAGGCAACGATTAGGATACGTTTCTATAAAATGTTGAGAACCTTAAATCAAAACTGCCACTGACAAAATGTCAAAAGAATCAAAAATAGCTTTGGAATCCACCAGATTATAGGCGCCTGTTGTGTGGTAGTCCACAGGTGATCACTAGACCACATTACTTGAAACCTTGTGTCATGAGAAACTTTCATAGTAATTCGAACTGTTGATTTCAAGTCAATATCTAAAGGCCCAGTTTAGTTGCACGTTAACTTGTTTCATAATGGTTGTTCGTAAATGTATTGCTGATGAAGTGTGCTATTGTTACAAATGTACCAGTATACCGTCATAGTTATATCTTGGAGGAATTAGTATAATTCCTCCAAGGTTATATATATACAATGTATGTTTATTTCGTATATGCAATGAACTTGGTATTCAGTGATATTCAATCATCGAGAACTTCTGAGCACAAAAATTTTGATAGAAATCATGTACCGGGTATCCTAATGTAAAATTCAAAGATAAGTTCAGATTATAGGAGAGGCTTTTTCATAATAAGTTCAGATACCGGTGTGGGGGGTGGGCCTGCAGAAAATCCAGGCATCTTCCTTGATTAAGCCAAACTCGCTAGATTAATTCGGGCTTGCTTCAAATCCTCATGGGATGAACAAATTGCCACAATGTCTGCAAAAACCTTCGATCTCGCAATGATGAGCTTAAATTTTAGATCGCTGTGTATGCCTGAGGTGTAAGATTTTCCTTTGAATTGGTCTAAGTACATCAGGAGGAATCATCATCGAATTCGATCGTATTTTATAAAACGGGTACAACTTTTTAAAAATTAAGATCCACAGCCTTGCGGGCTTCACTGCATAGACTCACGTACATGTCATCAGGCATATTCAGATTGGTCATGTCTAGCAGGAATTAAGACATTTTCATTGGTTAAAGATCTGTGATATTGCAACAATGATCTTGTTTGACTCCCGATTGTGTCCTACCGCTATCAGGGGTGGTCACAAGGAGTCACCTGGTGCATAATCATACCGCAGCGTGGATCTATCAGAATCCTAATAATATTTTAAAGCAGTGCGGACATGAGAAATCCGAGGTTCATGATATACCGATAACACCTCATGGTACCGACTCTATCTTGCTTCAACACCAGAAAGGAAGACAGTAACCCGTATAAATGGATTATGCCTGTGCTGTATTATATACCGGTACTACAGGGTGTGTCAGAATGAACAGGGCAAGTCAAAAATCATTACCAATTCGAAGAAATTCTACTTCATTTCCTTTTCCCAGCATGATGATCTGGCAAATTTCAGCATAGAGATTGCCCTAGTTCTTTTATCCGATTGTCCAATATTTGAATAAAGGTCATTTTGGTATTCAACAAGTCAAGATAGAGTAGTGTTTCTTTGGTCATGCCTGTTTAAACTGTGTTTCACTTTAACATGAAATAGAATACATGTATCGGGTGTCCCAAAAAAAGTGAACCGCTTTTTGACAAGTATTTTCTCAGCGATAGATAAACCGAATTCATTGGAATTTTTCACAGAGTAACCTCAGGATATCATCAACAAGTCTGCAAAATATCTAAGAGATCAGTGACACATTGCGCAAGTATTGTCAAATTCAAAACAGCATGTCAAAAAATCCAATATCAGGGCTAATGCAATGTGACCTTCATCATGTTCACGCAGGTGTTGACATGCTGTTTTGAATTTGACAATACTCGCATAATTTGCGAGCGATTTCCTAGATATTTTGCAGACTTGCTAATGATACCCTAAGGTTACTCTGCGAAAAATTCCAATTAATTCGGTTCATCTGTCGCTGAGAAAATACTTGTCAAAAAAAGCGGTTCACTTTTTTTGGGACACCCGATATATTAAGGTGCCTCTCCACGTGTGAGTTTTCTCGCAGAAGTTTACGCTGGGACCAATGACATTGCTCGCAGTTGAGTTGCCCATAGAGAGCCAACTTGCGCGAGAAAACTCCCTTGGAGAGGCGGCTTTAGAGTCTGATTGAAGTATTTTGACACACACTGTAGAACCTGTCTTGTTAGCTTCTTGTGAACACAAGGGACCATCTCTGTCCGATGGAATGGAATGCTGTTTGCATATAGATGAAGATGTCTAAGCTGTTTGTATCAGTCTCGTGTTGATTTTGTGAGACGGACCCTGTAGAGTGGATTGTGTCTGTATTTTTTTTCTTCGATGTCTGTAGCTGCTCTGTGTTGCAAGAATTGCATTCCAGAGAAGTAGCCTCACAATCGGATTCTGATCTGCCGCTGCTTAAATAGATTGTTCTTCACTGTGTGAGGAGTTGCCATTTGTTGAATAAAAATCGATAAGTTTACAGAAAGGGAAATGCTGTGTCTCTTATTTTCTTCTTCAATTACTTGGTAGACCATCTGCTAACATATTATACCAAGAGTGGATTGTGAGGATCCAATGAAAGACTGCATGTATAACTGATCTTTATTAGGCCAATGAAATTACATTTATAGTTTCTCGTCACCGCCCGCATGTGATGGCCCCTTATCAAAAAATTTCATTATTTAAAAAAAACGGCAAAAATCTGCCACTGAACTGCTTTCCTGCCACTTTCAAAAAGTCACTACAGGTACCAGCTCTCACACAGCACAAACTGCCGTTTCTGAATTTTCGGTGTAAAATCAGTTTGTAAATGCCAGTTAGTGTGTGCGAAAAGGGTTGAAATTTTCCATGAAAAAAATGAATAATGGAAAAAACTCATCAAATTCTGAAAAATAGCTGACGAGAAACTATAAATGTAATTTCATTGGCCTTGGGTACCGTAGGCATATTCCAAATGTATCATGCCCAGCAAATGAGCCAGCAGGAGGACTGGAGTTTCGAAGGCTTATATCCAACTTAGTGGAGATCTGTTCAAAGCCCACCCTTGCCCAGGCTGTAAAAGGTGGCACCTTCCAGTCAGACGGCGACTGATGCATCTCGATAAAATAGTGCAAACAGTGATGAGTAGTCTCTAATTTTCAGCCGAGATTTCATTGTTCTATAGGATGTCCAATGAACAATAGCTGTTAGCTTTGCATGTTCTCATGTCCCGAGGACATTTTAATGGGCCACCCTGTATGTTCCTGACCCTATTAGTTTTTTGGAACCCACCCAGCAGAGCTACGGTCCAATTCACTCGAAAATGTAACCATACAATACTACGATAAGACCTTTCGAGGCCAAGTACTTGTTTTTCGACAGGTCATTCTTTAGATTAATTGTACTAAGACGACTTTATAACACTCTGGTGTAATTGCAATATTTAAATCATATTATCAGTTTGTGGCGTGATCGGTTTAGTACAGCTGCACCAAGTCATTCGATATTCAGTTTACAGCACAGTACTGTAAAAATACTGTAAAAAAGTCTGGTGTCCTGTGTGTGCTGTTCCAAACTAATAAGAGAAAAGTCTCCTTGCTTCTAGAGATGCCTTAAAGGTGCTTCTCCATGTATGAGTTTTTTGTCCTGGTGCGCTCGTAGAGAGTACACGTAACCTTTCAAGGTGTTATTTCCATAAATACCCGGTAATATGTCCGACACGAATCATTCACGAAAGATAGCAACGACTATCGGAAGTGGAGAAGCACCTTAACCCTTAGAGCACCGTTAACGTGTATACTCGGTGCAGCAATTCTCTTTTTTAGGACCATTACCGAGTAGACTCGGTAAAGGTCCTAAAATTCAAATTTCAAAACGCATTTTTGGCAATTTTTTTCTTTTTTCAGAAAAAAAATTTTTTTCGAAAAAAACCCGGTCACGGGAGAACGAAAAGTTGGAAAAAACCCGGCGTTCTAAGGGTTAAGAGCAGTTTTCTTCCGGGAGATCCTGTAATCGCCTACAAAATACATTGTAGACAAATCTCAAGCTGACAAATTTTGACTTGCTCATGTGACGCCTTTCTTACGAACTCAGCCTCTTTTTGGAATATGACGTGCATTCAATTTGACATCACGGTAGTCTCGCACTTGTGTCTTTACTTCATACATTCATTTTAACACTCTGGGGAACTTTTGAAGATGAGGCGCATGCAGCAGGCATGCAAACGGCCCTAAAATTCCTAATTTTTTTGCGCCTTCCTAAAATTCCCTAAAATTTCAGCCTTTTTGGCCAATTTTCCTAAAATATCCTAATTTTTCTTTCGGGTAACATCCGCGCCGCGTCGCATCCACTCTGATGATGTTAAGGCACATGGCAAGATGGCAGAGACTCTACATCTGATGTCTGAAAACAGCCATTCTCCAGCAAGACAGATTCTGTCTTGCTGATCCCATCCATATCAAAAGGTCATATCAGGGAAAATTCACACTACCGAATGTGGCCATTTGGTATGGAGCGATATCAGCTTCAGATGTGGTGTGTCACTTGCTTTGCATCTCAAAGGGTAAAAAGTAACTGGGTATAGTATATTGTTTCTCAAAAGGTAAGCCTGTTAAAGTAGGCCTACTCTGCATAAGATCAAAAATAGATGTAAGTACCGGGGTAGGCCTACCTAGTGAGATCTAGCATATGGACGGGGCAAATGCCCCTCCAGGCAAATTGTGCAAAAACACAATTTTTTTCAGCAAAATTAAATGGGATAACGGATGATTATTGTTCATGTCTCAGAGTGCAGGAACTTGACCTCAAATTGCATCTCAGAGGTTCTAATTTTCTAAATTTTTTATGGGGGGAGGTCCCCCAGACCCCCCTCCCCACAAAACCGGCCCCCTTGGCGCCGGAAGGTGAAGGCCATGTCCGTTGAACTCATCTGCTTAAAATGCCCCTCCCCCACGAAAAAAAGCTAGCTACGGCCCTATAGTATGAAAACATCTGAACATATTCGAATTATGACCTTCAAATTGTCCTAAAACGTCCTAAATTTGAGCCCAATTATCCCTAAAAATCCCTAAATTTAAAAAAGAAAAATCCTAATTTTCTCCCTAAAATGTGCCAGTTGGCTGTTTGCATGCCTGATGCAGTCACCAACATCAAGCAGTCACCAACATCAAGACATGAAAAGAGGAGAACTTCTCAATTCATAAATGGAATGTTTATTGCTGACAAGTTGTAATCATAAAAATACTGTCTAAATGCCAGTAAGAGGATTACATTTTTCAGACAACCAAATACTTTTTTATGATAATAATAATACTGTTGTATGGTCTCAAAGTGCACCACAATATTTCCCCAAAGCCTCTCCAGAAACCCTGCAACTCGAGAAGCAGTTAATTCGGCACTTCCTCGAACCTTTTCAGACTAGTTGAGAAAACTAAGTGGCGACTGGACGTATCAAACCCGCACCCTCGCATTCCATCACTAGTCAGACACTTTCACTACGCCAAGGGGCTACGGCCTGGCTATCAAGGTTTGGAGATATGCTCCATTGCCGTCATTTAATATACAATGCTGCCAAATTCTCGGTAAATGTTGTAATTACAGGGGTTACAATTCAACAACTCATGCAGAATTAAGTCTACTGGGAGGTGCTGTGAGCAGTTGTACCGGTACCTTTTTTCGATGTCTTGTCCCTGTTGCACTGCATCAAGGGGCCGTATTTTAGAACGTTCCTTAACATCAAGGTCCACCTTAAATCTATTGTTCTCAATGGTTTTACAATAGACGTAAGGTCGACCTTCACGTTAAGGAACGTTCTAAAATACGACCCAAGGTGTCTTGCTTTGCTCTGTTTGTGAAGTTTTCAGTATCGTACCGGTACAGTACTGGTACAACTGCTCAGTGTGCCGACCTGTCCATAAGGGACACACTCTGCGTGAGCTACTGCAAAATCCCGTCCGCAGTCAGACGTACTTCACTGCGGACAACGAATATAGACCCATTAAATGAACGGAAACAATAAACGGACGACGGACGACGACGACGGACGTAACGGGTGACGACATAATGCCCCCGACTGCGTTGCAGCGGGGGGCATAAAAATCGGACATGCACGATTCAAACTACATGTATAAGCGAATCGCGTGCCCTCAGAATAGTTTAGTCTCATGTAAACCATAGAGGAGTACTCTGTATACATGTATTTATAGATCGCGGTATGCAGGGCTGGCCTAATACATTAGTTTCACAGTAGCTCACGTGGAGTGTGTCCCTTATGCGGGATAAAAATTATGTGGGTTCATCATTGTAGTGAATATCATCACGACTAGCATTGATATTCTATCTATAACGAGAGCACAAGCAGTACTATACCTGAGTAGATCATGACACAAGTCATGATGTTTGGCATGACTTTTCTCAACACACAGTCACAGTTATTCAGGTCTGTTAGCATAACATTAGTCCAATAAACAGCATCCTATCAATATTGGGCATCTTTTCCCGTGATGTCAACAGTCGAATACCACACTGGAGGGCATCAACTTCAGCTAGCTTGTTACAACTTTCAAAGCCTTTATCATGTGCTGCACCAATAATACTGAAAACAGAGACATGTCAAGACAGTGTCAGTGTCTCTACGAAATTCAATCTCCGGCGACTAACATCTTTTTTGTACCGGTATGGTAACGAATCTTTAGTTGAAATTGGAATATTTTGTTGAAATTGATTGTGAATTTATCACTGAAGAGGCACTGGGCTCTCCCTCTACCTGATAGTCCTTTGGTCCCCTTCAAAACACGACTTTTGTCTCACCACTTTTAACTTTCTATTGTAATGTCCTCCGATATGAGGATGTGTCTTGTCATGATGTTTAAACTTACCGGCGAATCATTTCACAGCCAGCGAATCCAGCCACTTCCTTCATCAGATTCTCCCGATATGACTCAATATCACCTGTGGAGTGTGTCATGTATTCAAAATATGTCTTCACTGAAACAAAGATCAATGACGATGAATGACTTCTCTGCACCAGTAGGCCTCCATCTCTTTAGATAATGTATTTTTAACCAAATTGCTTTCCCTCGATGCAGAAATCTGGGTCGTTTTTCATTGACCACTACAGATACTACCGGTACCAAAATGTAAAATTCTTGGACGATGGTGGTACGAAGGAAGAAGGACTGCCTACTCCCACGTCAACTGCGGCTGTTGCTCCAACAGCTGACTTTGGTTTTTAGCTCACCTCTGTGAGGTGAGCTTCTCCCATGGTGTGTCGTCCGTCGTCGTCTGTCGTCGTTAACAGGGGTGGCACGTTTCTAAACTGCTTCGGTTACAAACTTGAAATTTGGTGTACAGGTACCCTATGGTAAAAACTATCTCTGGACTGAAACTTAGCGCTGCTGCTTGTACACTCTGGCCTGTAGGGGGCGCTTTGTGAAAACCTTCTTTCGGCCATATCTCCTGAACGCTGTTAGCTAGAACCACGAAACTTTTATGGCCAACTTTCATTTTCAATTGTTCCACTTCAACCACAAAAAAGGCCTTTCATCCTAATTTGAATTTCATGCTGCATTTTAACAACCCATCTTTTGTTCAAAACACGGGTGCACAATGGGAGCATCCAAATGCAGCATGAATTGCCAAATTGGATGATAGTCTTTGTACTTGCATACCATACATACCAGTCTCTTTGCATGCCTCAATCAGGAAGTAACAGAATTTTCTGTGCGTGTCATTATCTTTTTCAGTTGCTTCGTGTTGGTAATACGATAAGAGGTAGTTAGCCAATAGGAGCCCGAGGTCAAATCCACATGGTCCAACGTACATGAATTCAAAGTCAATGATCTGAAAAGGAAAGCTGATGTAAAGGAGAATGCCTGCATGTGCAAAACTGAATAGTTTGTTTTGCAAAAGTGAATCTGAATGTAACAAAGTTGATGAGTCCAAAAATGGATAAGCGAGCTCGCTTATCTATTTTTGACGACTCCCATAGATGACTTGCGTTTTTCTTATTTAGGTTTTCAACAAAATGTCAAGACAAGCACCCCTGTCAATCTAATCCAGGAACACCCTGGCATTCCAATTCATCACAATGGGGAACCCGCCCTGTAGTTTATCCCGACAGGTCAGCGCTGCGAGCGGTTGTACCGAAATGACGTCATTTTAGGTGTTGACGTTGCACAGAAAAAATTTCCTGTACATTTTTCTACAGGGAAAATGACACAAAGGACGTTGCTTTTATCGCCATCGTATCTCTTCATTTCAAGAAAAAAGAGACTTTGGTACAACCGCTCGCAGCGCCACGTCGCGACGTTAGTGTGCGGGTTCCTCATTATCTGATCAACACAAAAGTTTGTGAGAACTTTGCTTGCAACTGACGAAAACCAACAGAAGCTCGATAGGCCTATATGTTAATCTGTGATTCTAATATCTGAGACCAAAGAAACGAATGCTTGTATAATGTCATCCGCTGACGTTTGCTTTTCAAAGGTAAACCCACCTTTGGCTGATTATTTTTGACGAGGACAGAACCAGTGTGAAGATCACCGTGGACAACACATTCCTTTTTCTCTAGGAAAACTCGCTTCATTTCTCTCACACCTGCCATGACATCTGGGTTTCCGTAGATGAGGTCAAGGTGTTTCCTCACTTCATCACTGCATCTGTTCGTGGGGTCATCGCGGATAAACGGTTTGGTGAAAATGTAGTCGGAAGTCAAACCACACATTGCAGGATTGCTGAAGCAGAATGGGATGAAAGATTTTATCTGGCAGATCCTAAGAGAATAGATCCTGTGAAAACAGGTCTAAAGACCTCTCGTGGAGTGCCTGGTCAGGGGCGGATCCACATTTCGGAAAAGAGCGGGCGCACTGTGCTAGAAACATTGAAATCTGCGGTGAATTTCAATGATTTGCGCCAAATTTTAGAATTTCACTGTCAATTTTATAGTTGTTGGCTGAAAGGAGGGCCTGCGCCGGGTGTGCCCCCTTGGATCCACACCTGCTGGTGAAAGCCTGTGCTGTAAAAGAGAGTCACCGTCTGTATCACATGAAGAATGGGCCAGCCAGGGATTGAACCCAGAACCTCAGAGGTGACAGGTGCCAATGTTTCCATTGCACCACTCTGACTGCCCATGCCCTGCATGATTCAGGAAGTTTATGTTCCACACCTTGTTGGTCTTAAAAGTACAACATGTACCGGTCGGCTACTACCAGGTTGAAGTCTATCCTGCTGCATTCATCCTACAATTGATTTCTTTTATGTTTCATTATTCTGATGGTAGTGCTACCCACAGGCGTGGATCCAAGGGGGGGCACATGTCCCCTTTCCGGCCAACAAATCTATAAAATCGACCGTGAAATTCTGGAATTTGGAGCAAATCTTTGAAATTCACCGCAGATTTCAATGTTTAGTAGCACAGGGCGCCTCCTCTTTTCCCAAATCCTGGATCCACCCCTGGCCCAGAAGTACCATAAGGGACACACTCCGCGTGAGCTACTGCAAAATCCTGTCCGCAGTCAGACGTACTTCACAGTGGACAGCGAATATAGACCCTGGAGGAGTACTGTGTATAGATCGTGGTATGCAGGGCTGGCCTAATATGGTACATTTAGTTTTGCAGTAGCTCACGTGGAGTGTGTCCCTTATGATGTAAGAAACATCTCACCTGAAATTCTTCACCATTCTGTCAAACATGGCACCATCAATCGTTGATGAAGAGCGATGTGAGTGGTACTGAATAAGTCCCAAAAATCTAGCTATATCTTTCACTGTTGACATTTCCAGCCTCCCGGCAATCATCTCATCTTTCATCAGCACGTGATCTCGCAAGTCTTCCACGCAAACTGAAAGTTTAAAAGGGTGGGAGCGCTGTCACCAGTCTTATTAAATAATGCCCTTATTGTACCTTTACGTCTCCCCAAACGATTGTTGATTTATGGCCAGCTTATTGATCATTCTTGGTCTATATTACCCAAAAATTTGCAAATTCATAAAATTATGGAGATGTTGTGGATGGAAGTCCTAGAACCCTGGAATAGACCGTTGACGCAAACGACAAAGATCTGCGCGCTTCCGCCGAAATCTCAACCACAACCTCGGTCTCAGACTGAATGACATAACGCAGACAACCCCACGACAGTGACTTCGACATCGTTGCATCAGACTCGACCATTGCTGAATCATGGATGGCGTCACGTCAGCTGGTTTTAGATTGAGGTTCTGGTTGAGATTTCAGCGGAAGTGCGCAGATCTGCGAATTCGAGAAAGGTCTATTGGGTGAGTCAAGGACATCACCTCCCGTCAAAAGGAAGCTGAGCGAAAAAGTTCTGAGTGCCATCATCAGTGAAACACTGGGTCCAAGCACGTTCTGAAAAACATGGTCAGCTCAGGCCTCAAGCTGTCATTGAAAACTTACCCATATGACCAGATTCATCATAAAAAATAGGCCTCGGTACATTATCAGGATGTGTTGGGTGAAAGTTTACGAGGGCTTGCCACTCGACGGACATACGCTTTACATCCAAAGGATAGGCGGGGCCAAGGCACTGGAAAGAATAGATACCGGTACCGGTATATAAAGGAAATAAAGAATAGTCCCTGACACGATCCAAGTGTGTAGGGTGAAAATGACAGGGTTCAGTATTTTGTGCCTGTGGCCGCCATGCAAATGAAAATGGGTATTTCACACTAACCTTGATAAAAGGAGTTGATATCTTGCAGATAACGCTTGTTTCAGGATCGTGGCGACTCTGAACACGGATGACATAGTTCAGGTTCCCATCCCCAATGGACTGGAGGGAGACATATTCTTCATTGGCAGTGAACTGGGAATATGGAAGAAATTCACATTCTTCAGCAAAAGTGATCTTAGTTTTTTAACCCCATTGGTCACAAGAAGGACTCATTGATGCCAGCGACAAAGCTGATCGGTAGCCTGCAGGGAATTCCCAACACTTCACAGCAAGACATCATCAGCTAGAATCAATGCCGTCTGGATTGTGAAGGCCTTCGCCTAGGCCTAGGCCAACAACAGTAGGCCTACCGGTAATCGTTATGATACCAGTAACACGAATTACGGGCCTAATGCATGCAGTGGAACCGTCTAGCACCTGTCACCACTGTGATGTCAAAGTTTGACTTCCAGGTGGGATCTAGCAGGGTCGAGGGCAAATCATGGGATAGCGAGGGCATTTCTTTTTGGCAGTGTAGGTTTCCCCCTACATTAGGCCTACATCACAAATCGCCTAATATTGTCTAAAGAGCCAATGAGCCAGTTTGCCCGGCCCCCTCACTCCTTAATTTTATGGTACGGTACACATATGCTTGTTCCTGAGTTTGAAAAAGACCCCCTTATGGAAGGAACCAAGGGAAATTTTCCACCCCTTTCTGCGGGCTTGTTTCATCCAATTAGACCCCCTAATGGAAGGAACCAAGATATTTTCACCCCTTTTTCGGGATTTTTTATGCATAGACACCCTAATTTTGAAGATTTTCACCCGTTTTTACAAGCTTTTTCATTGAGAATAGGACTTTCAAACCCCTTTTTATTATTTTTTCGGGAAGAGAAACTTTTGCCCCCCTTTTAAAGAATTTTTCGGGAGAAAAGTCATTCAAAGTACCCCTATTTTAAGTGTTTTTCGGGAATTTGTTCCCGAAGAGTGCTGCCGAAAATGACCCCTTTTCCCGCGAAAATTGGAACGAGCATGCGGTATGGTTGACCCCTGAGTGGGGGGGCCGGGCCAGTTTGTTGGCCTGCCGCTCTTAATTCAATACAATACTGGAACTAAGAGGATGACATAGACCTAGGAGGCCCGGGCTAGGAATGTTGTTTCAGAGACACCCTGTGTAAGACCTACACCCTATACACTGTATAACACTATACCCATCAGTTCAGTTTGAAAAGATGGTTTTGTAGCTGCATATCATACATTCAGGACAGCAAGGTGTTGGTTCTTCTTCAAGGCCCCAAAAAGTGCCTTCCTGACATCAGGAGGTATATCATCTTGGCTGCTGTCAGTCATTTAGTTGGAAGAAATGGGAGAAATAGTCACAAAAGTTGTCCACGGTTTAGTGTCGCCATCTATTGTGATATTGTTGAACTGACCTTGGAGGATTCCTTCAAGAACTGACAAGACCTGTGACCTGAATTCCTTAAAACACATTAAAGTCCACAACTCAATGGGTAACAAATAATATAAATATTTATTTACATTATTACGTCTGCTGAATAAAACAATGAGCATTACAACAACAGGGATACGGTAATCTGTTCACAATACATTTTTGTTGGGAAACATAGGATATCATCATCATATGTGACCGGGTCTATGAAAACCCGGCCAAAGTCGCTGGGGAGTGACATAGGCCTTGATCATACCTGCCCTTTGTTGCACAATCGGGTTTATTTGCCACTAACAGACTGTCGTATTTTCATTATGATGACACTCCCTACATAATCTATCTACCCTCTGGTGTTCAGCGACTTTGGCCGGGTTTTGCTAGACTGGGTAACATATGATATACCACTGAACATCCAGCTGGGTTTTTTGGGGGGACAGACAAATATTTTGTGACCTTTTACCTCGGGATATGTTTCTTTCGACTTCTGATAATATTAGGTTGTACCAGTAATCTGTATTTAATGATTAGGAAGATCAAAAAAAGTTTGGAAGCTGTAAGGACAACTCGTCTGTCAAAAACCGACCTTGTAAAACTATTTAGGTGACTGATAGCAGTACAATCATATTGAATTTACACGTACTCCATAGAACATCACAAACATACACCAGTACCATAACTCCAAAGACTCATGTACAATATACATACATGTATGGCGCTACCATGCACAACAATGAGGGGCACAACAGCAGGATTAAACACACACAGCAGTACCCGGTAGTCCTACATGTAGCACAGTCTGGGAGTTGGAAACATTTTCTGATAGAGTAACACCATTCCACTGTACATTGTATCAGTACTCTAAGAATCTCTTTGGCTGTTGCAGTTGGAAAGGAGTGAAAATACTCTCTTTTACACATTAAAGGACCACAGTATTGCTTCCCAATCCTGCATTACACCTACCCGCGTTAAGGGAGACCTCTATTGACGACTTGGTAAACTACGCATGCTACTACGTGCATTGTAGTGTAATCATACATTCTCCAACACTGGGGCGAAAGGCTTAACTACAGTATTGGAGAACGGGTACCCCGGTACCAGTGGCGCCGGCTGTCGACAGAAAGTAAGAGGTCAGTCCTGGAAAACGGCCGATGGTGTAGATGAATTATGATTGACAGGTCATGTGGGTAAATTCCGATCTCCTATTGGCCACGACTGTGGTAGAAGTGTTCTTAACTTTTTGAGGTGTGCAGAAATGCGATTCCCCTCACAAATCCAACGCCAACAGACCATACACTGTTACGAGGGGTTGTTGATGTTTTTTAAAAGCCAAATGCATGTCATTTTCAGGTTCGTTTTCCCAATACCAGACAATCATTTCATGTTATGATCGTTCCCCCTGTGAACCAGGAAACTGAGCCTGAAAATGACACTAAGATGTACACTTCACACCTCAGAAAGTTCCTACCACAGTCATGGCCAATAGAAGAACGGAATTTATCCACATGACCTGTCAATCATAATTCATGTACACCGTGGGTAGTTTTCAGGACTGACCTCTTAATGTGTAAAAGAGAGTATGTAACATGTATCCTAGTGCAGTACAACAGAATGAACAATCACACTTCATTACATCAAATCACAATGCCATCAAATATGTCCAACACTTTTATCACATGACATATTTAATATACATGTATATAAATCACTGTTTTCCGAAGTGCACAGTTGTGTAACATCATTACAGCATATGCCACTCAGTTGTGATCAAAACCTACGAATTATGTACCAATGTAAAGTCAACATGTAAAACATCATTACTGTACAGACTTACAGACATGAAGCCAAGAACATGAACAACTGTAACACAGTCTCAATATATTTGTCCTAAAATATTTCAAGGTATCTTATCCCTAAGTACAAAACTAAGAAGGGTCAACAGTCTAAATGGACATTCTCATTAAAATATCTCTTCACAGACATCAAGATTGTGATAAAATCCATCCAGCTGATGGAACAGTAAAAGGCTAATGTCCAGACTAGAACGGCGAATTCATCCCAAGTTTTGTACCGAAGTCCAGCCGGGCCCTTTTCTGGTATCTTACCCATAGTCTGAAACAGAAGTTGAAAGGATATTAGACAATGGCAAGTAGCAGACATCTCAGGGACAGATCCACGATTTCGGGAAAGAGAGGCCGCACTGTACTAGAAACATTGAAATCTGCAGTGAATTTCAATGACTTGCTCCAAATTTCAGAATTTCACGGTCGACTTTACAGATTTGTTGGCCGAAAGGGGGGGGGGTGCGGCGGGTGCGCCCCTTGGATCCGCGCCAGCATCTGATTCTTCTTTGATGCGAGATGGAATATTTGACCCGCCAGCACTCACTTGATTTCTCTCATCTTGGCAAGCTCTACGACTGGTATCACTAATGGAGCCCAGATGATTGCAACACACCAACTGGCCGTTGGGACATCGGAGAGGTAGTAATGGACGGACCCTTGAGTATTTAATCGACTGACGTCAATGGTGAAGTAGAGACACTGCAGCACCAACCTGAAGATGAGATTGTCAGTCAGTTGACCAATAGGTGTCACCACGGTCCAATTCAATGCCTAGCACATCCATTCATGCTTGATTGAGCACCAATCAAGAAAATGTTCTTTTGTATTGGTCCGCTAGAACTTTGCTGCCTTCTTTTGGTAATAACTGCAGCTGATTGCTCCTATTGAGCTGGAGAACCGAGATGACACCACTTCTGTGGCAAGTTCTGACAAAAGTTCTGACACATATTGGCGAGTTGGGAATCTGAATGGAATAGGTGATACACTACTAGATATGGGTGGTAGGTATCTGTAACATGTGAGTAAATGGTTCATGAGAAATGACAAAACTCATAAGGCTCACGCACGAGTTTTTGGAAATGATCATGATGGTGAACTTACAGAACTGGGACAGTGATGCACCAGAAAATATTATCAACGGGTGGTTTCTTCCACAAATGATATTGTCGATGAACATAACTGCTGGAAATGCAACCTGAAAGTAAAGACTAGAAATTGACTTACCAGTCAATTTTAAGACCGCCCTTGGAAATTGGGATACTAGAGATAGTTGACTTATAGGAAAATAATTAGTTGTCCAGTGCAAAGGAATGTAAAGATGCAGGGTTACTGGACGAGGTTCAATAGACAGCATGATCAGGAGGTTAATGATCAGCTGGTCATTAAGTACGTACACCAAACATGACTACCTTGGCTTAACTGGTCATTAAGAAAGTCACTAGGCCATGGAAATAGATCAGTTCAAACCTACACTTCATAAGCTTTAGTTTGATACCAAACATGACTACCTTGGCTCAACTGGTCTTTAAGTAGGTCACTAGGTCATGGAAGTAGGTCATTTCAAACCTACATTTCATAAGCTTTAATGTGATACCAAACATGACTACCTTGACTCAACTGGTCTTTAAGTAGGTCACTAGGTCATGGAAATATATCAATTCAAACCTACACTTTATAAGCGTTAGTTTGATACCAAACATGATTACCTTCGATCAACTGGTCAA
The DNA here is from genome assembly GCA_002633025.1 of Notospermus geniculatus. Lineage (NCBI taxonomy): Eukaryota > Metazoa > Nemertea > Pilidiophora > Heteronemertea > Lineidae > Notospermus > Notospermus geniculatus. Next base: position 173,967 of record NMRB01000870.1, read on the forward strand.
TAAGTAGATCACTAGGTCATGGAAGTAGGTCAGTTCGAAGCTACATACTTTTAGGTTGATACCAAACATGACTACCTTGGCTCAATTGGTCTTTAAGTAGGTCACTAGGTCATGGAAGTAGGTCATTTCAAACCTTGACTTTATAAGCTTTAGTTTGATACTAAACATGACTACCATCGCGCTGAACTGGTCTCTAAGTAGGTCACTAGGTCATGGAAGTAGGTCATTTCAAACCTACACTAATAAGATTAGTTTGATACCAGAATTGGCAACGTT